>CM042251.1:35382904-35982904 GCA_023566225.1 Romanogobio albipinnatus
TTTATCCAGCAAATCTATTCAAATGAAAGCTGACATTTACCCTTAAGAAAAAAAGCACACATAACTGAGTCTGTGTGTTGGATCACACTGCAAACTGCAAAAAGATGCCATCAAATTGAACACTGAAACTGCTTTCATTAGCTCTCCTCCTAGTACAAACACCTGACAAACCCTGGTTTAGGTCTCTCTCCTGGCAATGCCCATTCAGACGGCTGTTCAGAAAAGCAGATGTTGCTATGCGGCTCAGCTCCAGGCAGTGAACACTTCAGTTACCTGCCTCAGGGACCACCGTCACAGTGGGCAATCAGGATCTTCTGAAACCTGCCATTTCAGCATACCAAACAGGACATCTATATTCACAGCAGATGAACATGGCACAAATTTTGGACTTTATTTTAGCAGCCATTTTGTCGGCATTCAGTCAATGCATTGTGCGTGTGTGTGTGTGTGTGTGTGTGTGTGTGTGTGTGTACACAGAGTACAACTCTCCTTTTTAACTTTAACAATGGGTTCACCAAAATCCAAAATTGTCATTTTTTGACCCACCCTGTTGTTTCTTTCTTCCATGGAACAAAATTAGATGCTTTGCAGAATGTAGTTGGTTATTCTTTTCCATACAAGGACAATAAATAGGGACTGGGGCTTTAAAGCTTCAGAAACAATGCAAAACCATCATAAAAAGTGGTCCATACAACCTGCATGCTATATTTCATTTTCATATGTAGGTCCTTATTCACTAATACTCTTTGTGAACAAATGATTTAGGTAAATGTAGGCTTGATTAAATGATTAATTGAAAAGATCAAATTCAAAAGAATGATTCATTCACCAATCAGACATTGCAACAAGTATATTGAATATCAGGGATCCAGACTGTGACCTTTTTTTCTTCCGGTACGACAGCATTGTGTGCCCAACTGAAAAGAGCTGCCATTTCTGTTACATATGAGAAACATCAAAAGGCAAACTAAACGAAAGTGAAACAAAACCGCACTACTTGTTTGAGCTGAGCAGCACAGACTGTTTATCAGCTTGGAGCAATAACAGACAGCGCCAATCTCAATCAAGCGACACTGTTACTACACAGCGCTGGGAGAAAGTGAGAGTTTGTACAACCTTCTAAGAGTGAAATTAATGCACTTAAGGACTTTTTAAAGTGCTTCACACTTTTTCCAGCACTACAAATCTCTAAATATTATCCAATTTTAATGTTATTTTAACGTGATGTTTTGTAAAACTAAAAGTTTAAAGATGTAGGACAACTAACACTGTGGCAAACAAACACTTTTATTAACCCTCTGGAGTCTGAGCTCTTTTGGGGCCCTTTAGAAGTTTTGACATGCTCTTACATGTGTTTTTTTCAGTTGCTTATTGTGGCGGGCAGCGAGGCCGAGGAATCTCTGCTCTCGCGGAGGAGTGAGGGAGTATAAAGGAGGAGCGACGACAGTGAGGGACGAGAGAGGACCAGGCCTGGATTTTGTGTTGTGTTTTATTTTAGTTATGTTATGTGTACGCTGCAGTCGTCCGTGAGGGGCTGCAGATTTTATTTTCATTTTATGTTCATTTGTGTTTGTATGTAGGCGGCAGTTGGCCGCGAGGGGCTGTCGCCGCTATTTTATTTTGATTAAAAGTTTTTGAATGTTCGCCGGTTCCCGCCTCCTTCTTCCCGTACGAACAAGCTTTACTACACTTATAAACACATTAATGGCAAAAGTGTAATTACGCTGTATTCAGCACAAACTGGGCTACCATAATATGAGAGCAACATGTATGTACATTAGTGTTGTAATGATACTGGAATTTCTAACTTCAATACCTAAAAAAGCATCGATATTCGATACCATTTTCGATACCACAGGGAAAAAAGCGCTTGTATACTGTCAACTAGATATTTTTAATATAATTTAGTTTTTTGTTCATCTATTGAAAGTTACCATTACAATTACCATTACAATTACCTCACAAATATTTGCTAACTAATTTTGTTGCAATAGCTTACATAAAGCACAAGGCAGCTTGATTTCAAATTGAATTTAAAAAGACGAGTAAACAGTAATAAAATAAGAACAAATAAACAAAATTACAAACAATAGCACAAATAAATTAGACTGTAGGTCTAACAGTATTTCAGGTAAGAAACTGAATTTAAAAACAAAAAGTAATCAAATTTAAAATAACATTGGATAATCTTTATTGTAAAAAAATGCAATACAGATGAATCCATTAGAGTTACACAAGTTAATCAGTCAAGAGGAGCAAGTGATCGTTTGTCTTTTTGTAGTGTGAATAACAAATAACTGCTGTCCCTTTAAGTCCCGACGCACGCATGGATCCCAAACACTGTTCCTGCTACACATTCTTCTTGAACTGTTTACGACTGTGTTTATGTTAATACTCACCAAGATGGGCATTGAGACATTTTTTGAGTCCATTAATAAGCTGGAAAATCCCGCGCAGACCAGTCACACCAACACTAAGACACTGTCCATGTTCAGAGGATTAACAGGACTGAATGAGAGGAGGCGGGTGCATGTCAACTCGCTGTCGGTTGGAGAGGAGAGCGCAGCTGGTATCGATACTGTTGAAAAGGAGTATCGTATCGTTTCAGATATTTCAGTATCGATACATATCAAAATATCGATATTTTTGACAACACTAATGTACATGCTTGTATTTTTGAGAGAAAAATGTTAATGCACGGTTTTTGAAAAAACAAAAAACTTAAGGTCTCAAAACACACAATAGATACAGTGAGGAAAATAAGTATTTGAACACCCTGCTATTTTGTTCTCCCACTTAGAAATCATGGAGTGGTCTGAAATTGTAATCGTAGGTGCATGTCCACTGTGAGAGACATAATCTAAAAAAAAAAATCCAGAAATCACAATGTATGATTTTTTAAAAATGTATTTGTATGATACAGCTGCAAATAAGTATTTGAACACCTGAGAAAATCAATGTTAATATTTGGTACATTAGCCTTTGTTTGCAATTACAGAGGTCAAACGTTTCCATGGAGTTTGAGCTCCCTCCAAAGATTCTCTATTGGGTTTAGGTCTGGAGACTGGCTAGGCCACGCCAGAACCTTGATATGATTCTTAGAGAGCCACTCCTTGGTTATCCTGGATTTGTGCTTCGGGTCATTGTCATGTTGGAATACCCAGCCTCGACCCATCTTCAATGCTCTAACTGAGGGAAGGAGGTTGTTCCCCAAAATCTCACAATACATGGCCCCGGTCATCCTCTCCTTAATACAGTGCAGTCGCCCTGTCCCATGTGCAGAAAAACACCCCCAAAGCATGATGCTACCACCCCCATGCTTCACAGCAGGGATGGTGTTCTTGGGATGGTACTCATCATTCTTCTTCCTCCAAACACGTTTAGTGGAATTATGACCAAAAAGACTTTCTCCCGTGACTCCTCTGGATCATCCAAATGGTCATTGGCAAACTTAAGACGGGCCTTGACATGTGCTGGTTTAAGCAGATGAACCTTCCGTGCCATGCATGATTTCAAACCATGACGTCTTAGTGTATTACCAACAGTAACCTTGGAAACGGTGGTCCCAGCTTTTTTCAGGTCATTGACCAGCTCCTCCTGTGTAGTTCTGGGCTGATTTCTCACCTTTCTTAGGATCATTGAGACCCCATGAGGTGAGATCTTGCATGGAGCCTCAGTCCGAGGGAGATTGACATTCATGTTTAGCTTCTTCCTTTATCTAATGATTGCTCCAACAGTGGACCTTTTTTCACCAAGCTGCTTGGCAATTTAATTTAGCCCTTTCCAGCCTTGTGGAGGTGTACAATTTTGTCTCTAGTGTCTTTGGACAGCTATTTGGTCTTGGCCATGTTAGTAGTTGGATTCTTACTGATTGTATGGGGTGGACAGGTGTCTTTATGCAGCTAACGACCTCAAACAGGTGCATCTAATTTATGATAATAAATGGAGTGGAGGTGGACATTTTAAAGGCAGACTAACAGGTCTTTGAGGGTCAGAATTCTAGCTGATAGACAGGTGTTCAAATACTTATTTGAATCTGTATCATACAAATAAATAGTTAAAAAAATCATATATTGTGATTTCTGGATTTTTTTTTTTTTTAGATTATGTCTCTCACAGTCGACATGCACCTACGATGACAATTTCAGACCCCTCCATGATTTCCAAGTAGGAGAACATGCAAAATAGCAGGGTGTTCAAATACTTATTTTCCTCACTGACTCCATTTTGTATTTCCATAGAGTTTTTTCTTTATCCTGATGTGAGAATCATTGAGCCTACTCATTCACATAAAACAATACACTGATTTAAAATTTGCTGATTTAAAATCAGCTCATCTGCACACTTTTGAACTGAAAGAGCGATGTTGTTTTGGTCGCAAGACTTCATGACGAACATAGAGCACTTGTCAGCATTGCAATTCTCTTTGTAGGCCTATACACTATTTTATAGATATCATGTTTAAACGCACTACACTTAAACAACGTTTTATTGATTTCATTACTTTGTATTTATATAGCCTAATACCTACTTTAGATGTATATATTACGTTGCTCATGCAAATTGCAAAACAGACAATAGACTATGTTAAAATAACAAACATTTTAAATTAACTTACGCTTTTCTTTCGTTTTTAAATCTTTTTACAAGAAATCCTGCAGGTCATAAAGAACTTTGTTTTTGCACCTCCAAGAAAGGACAGGTGCTCTCCATTATTTCTCCTTGTTTACTTAAAGGCCGTTTTCCTTGCTTTTCTCGAGGCAAAAAGCCATGTGTTGACTTTAAAACCAAGTAGACGTTACATTATGCATCTGTGGTGGAATTACTAGATTTTTGCATCGATACATGTTTGTTTTAAAGTGGATGCGCTGTCACTTTAATTCAGCGCCAGCACATCAAAAAATAGACTCTGTGCGGAAACGATCGCAGCACAGCTGTATGGCCACGCGCTCCTGGAGCGCACCTGACGGACCGAAGCCGCGTGCAGTGAAAGCTGTAGCCTATCCGTTAACAAGGGTACGGAAAAAATATGCACAGCATACGCACGGCAAACGGAGTATCTGTGAAACGGGCGTCAGCAGGTGCCATGCTCGATGTATGCGCCACTTTCATACGGCTTTCTCGTGCCACAGTGCCTACATACTGTTACAGTTTTGTCCACACCCTTCTTCCGTCATCATTATATTTTACGGGGAAGCCAAAATGCTCCCATACATGCGATGTGAATGATGCGGGAGGCTTTTCAAGTTCTTCTACTTCTCCGCTAGCCACTTCTGACTGATTAACATGCCCTACTCATGTGAACACATGTGTTTCTCTGAAACTCAGCATCGAGTTTAAAGGAACGAGATCACTTAAAAAGCAATATTGGCAGAAAAACTGTCTTTTAGTCTGCGATCGCTAAACAATTCAGATTAATCCACAAGTTAAAAAAAATGCACAATAAATCCGCGGGTCACTTGCGTGCCGAACCGTGGGTCGTGATCCGTATGGATCACGGATCAACTGCGATCCGTTACACCCCTAATATTCACAGATGCTTACAGAGTAAACTTTGCCTACTTACACACAGCGGGGGATCGTTGCTTTCAGAAATGAACAGCTTGTCATGGAGAATTATTCCAGGATTATTAAACACGTCTCAAAATGATGTAGTTGAAGTAGGAATGCAGTACGTGATGTGTTAGTTTGAGATGATGTGTGTGTGTGGGCGTCGACTCTGGAGCCTCAGTATTTGAATCTCAATAGAGCACGCGATTCGTGGGCGTGGTCGCATTAGTGTATAATGAGCCGCTCAGGAACGACCAACATCTCTTTCGCTTTCAACCAGATTACATAAACACAGAATATTTGTTTTTGATTTGGTTTACAGTGTTTAAAACCTGACATTTCAGTGTTTCTTTAGACATATGTCTCATGTTTGTGAGACAAGTATTCACTAAGCTAGAGGTCATTTTCTGAAGACTATCTGAATGAACGTCTTTGACAGAGAGGCTGCAGATCACGCATCATGTTTGATTTCTTTATTTTGCAAAAAGCACAACAATTTGTTTTTATTGTGACTGTACACAAAAAAAAAAATTAAACGTAACAGATTATAATGATGTATAACACTTGCCTGAATGATTAAAAAATGACAGAGTTATTTGAGTCGCTTTGGCATTAATAAGAAAAAAAGCAAGCCAATCACGCCGGTGCAACGGCCGACTCGAGAGGGTTAAAAATGAAAAAAAGGACATGACATTTTCACTATAATCAGTAGATGGTGGCAGAGGGACACTTATTGACCCATTAGCCATTTCCACTCACTAATATATGTAGGGTTTTACACAATTACAGTTGTTAATAAAAGTTAATTTTATTTGATTATTTGATTTATTTGATTAAATTCAAGCTCAGTGCTTCACTGTTCAAGTTCCAGTAAACAAACATGTAACATTATAAGTAACTGCACTTAAAGCAAAACATTTTCCCCAGTGCTACAAAATCAGTTGCTGGCGCAACCATCTACTTAGAAGCACTGGTGCCACTGCTCTCAAATGTTAGTCTGGAGCCCTAATTATTGACATTTTAATAAAGTAACGACTTGAACTTCAGTCTGTTCCTCACACAAAGGTATCATACAATTTCAGAAGATGTTTATGATGCTTTTATAGTGCTTTTGCATCCTTTTTTATTCTTGACAACCCAAGTCCTCATTCAATTAAATCACATGACAACCAAAGTTTACCAAACAACTACATTCTTCAAACTTCACTCTTCTTTTGTAAAAACAAAAAGAAAGTCATACTGGTTTAGTACGACATGAAAATGAGTAACTGATCACATCATTTTCATTTTTGCGTGAACTATGACTTTAAATATCCATGTATAGCCTTGAAACATTCCCTATCTTTGCATGCTATTCAAGGGCGCTTGTAAAATTAAATTACAGCAAATTAACATTCACTTTGAGCTTGACCTCAATGTGTTATTGTAATTTATAAGCTAATATCTAATTTAGCCTCTAGTGCTTTGCTGACACTTTGAGGTTTTTGTACTGCATGCGTTCAAACACCCCCGCTTACATAAGACATTAATTAATACACTGCCGAAATGCACTTTAATATGGTCCTGCTCAATTTTTAATGCTCTATAGGTAAAACTTTCCTTGCAGAAGACAACAAATGCGGAAAACCGAAACCTGTTTCCTTTCACAATGAAAACAAGCCCACAGAGACTACCTGACTGGAAGAAACTAGGGATGCAACAATACAGTTAGTCCACGGTTCAATACATACCTCGGTTTTTAACCACGGTTTTCAGTTCGGTTCTGATGGCTTGTCACATCAGTTTTTTTGTTATTCTATTCTTAGGTGACAAGTACAGCAAGAGGTTAAGGAGAAAAAATACTTTTTTATTGCGATACTCTTTCTTTATTTTACTTAAAAGAATAAAAAAAACCTTACTTAAACTTAAAACTTTACTTTAAAAAAAACCCCCTTGTACACAGTCCTAGTGTATTGTAAAATATTAAATAAATATATATAAAGATGTACACTGGCAGCTCAGAGCTGTACAGCAGCATTTAAGTATGAAATTGAATGAATAAATGTAAAAATAAAACACTACATAGACTTCACTATAAAATATACATTGATTCGTATTAAAGTTACTGTATTAGTTTTTCAGTCAAGAACAGTGAGTGATTTTCTCTTTGTCTTTTGTTGTATTAACATTAAAGTGATAGTTCATTCAAAAATCAAAATTCTGTCATCGAGAAATGAATACAGGTTTGGAACAATATTAGAGTGAGTAAATAATGACATCATTTTAGAGGTGAACTGTCCCTTTAAGGACAGCGTGTTCACTACTGCACTGCTGTCAATTTAAGACCTCCGTGCATCTAATATACATACACATGCAATTTTACTTTCACTTTAGACATTACCGACTGTGTTTATGTTAAAACCTTGGGTGTATTTGACAGTATTAGCGCAGTAAGACGAATACTTAGTTCAGTAATCACGTGTTTGACAGGCGTTTAGTGTGCGTGCGCGCGCGCTCGGGAAAAGCGCATGTTAAAACCACACGCGAATGAGCCGGCAAGGCTTTAAAACACATGCAAATAAAGCACTTTCTTGATTGTGAATATTTATAGTGTTCCGTGAGTATAACTCTACCACTAACGTGTGATGTGAATGTATGTCGCGTTGTTCAGTATATTGGGATGGAGGCAAATTATATAATTTGTAGAAAAATAATTAATTCAATGCCAAACCGAAAAAAAAAAACACAATTCACAAGCGCGTATTGAACCGTGAATGCCGTACCGAATGGTTCAATATTATATTGAGAATTGTGGCATCCCTAGAAGAAACCCTGCCCAGATAGATCACTCCATATTATAATTCAGCCCACCATCCCATTCACAAAACCCACAGACGATTACAGGATGAATGTATAATTAGGTATGTATATGTATAGAAACAGAAACATATGAAAAGCTATTGATTTTGACCTACTTTGAGAAATCCCTGATGACTGAATGTTATTTTTCAGTAGGGCATACTGATCTATTTTCTTAATTGGTTTATAAAGAATGGAACCAGCCTCTTAATAATTAGGTACTGTGCAAAAATAATTACAAAAAAGAAAAGTCAAGGTCATTCCAGACCGTCACTTTAAAAGAACACATTAGGCTCTCATCAGGTTTGACAGGGAAACTGATGGAGGCTGGAGTGGACAGGAAATCAAACTGTGACAAATGTTCTGTCCTCTTGTTGTTCTTTTGAAAGAATGAAGGGGAAACTCTAACTGCTCAAATGTGCAGGTTTTTGTTGGCAGCAACTAATTCCTTAAAACCATAAAAAAAAAAAAAGTGTATTTAAAGCATAAATCATGTTTTAGAGCATGGGCCGTGCTGTTAAAATCAAATAACAGCTTCTATTTTAGAACATCCCATCAATATTATGATTTTAATGCCCTCGCATACTTTATGCATAAAAAAAGTCCACATGGCTCCAAACAAAACGATTTTCAGTGTTCTGCGTGTTTTATTGTCCTGAAACTTTCCTCAGTCACACTCTATGAAAACTAATGTGGAGAGGATTGGCTCATATTACAAATGAGGGGACAAATCAATAAACCATAGCATTATAATACTCCGTTTTCAACAAACTAAAACAAATATTGATCAAAATGCAGCAAGGACAGTGAAGGAGCACAGTTTCTAAATGCACCATTCTTTTGGATACTATGCAACCACAGATTTACATTGCCAAATAATTACAGTCTTAAAAAACAGGTACTGTGTTAGTGAAGTCATAGTTTGTGAATATGTAATGTCCACTTTTCACAACATTCAAGTTCAGTAAATTTCTCTAGCTGTAGAAAATCCTGTGGAATGATACTAAAAATTCTAGATAATCCACTCTGAAACTGCAATTAATAGTGACTTCAAATAGAATTGGATTGGGATGGATGGATGGATGGATGGATGATCATAAAATAAGAACAATTAAAAAATATTATGATTTGAATTAAATAAAAATAAATTAATGATTCAAAAATAAATAAGTAAATAAATACAATTTTCATTTTTATGTGCATAAATATCACCTCACAACACCTTTCACAATTTCACGTTGTGAAGCGCATGTAGACAAAAGTGTAGATGTTCATATTTGACCCAAAACAAACTATGTGGTATGTGATCAACATCATGTAGGCGCCTTTCTTTGGTGCTGCTAAACTAGACAGGACCAAAAGCAGAGCCATGCTGCATTCCATGCGATCATACCAAGTGACTGGTCGAGCACGAGTCTCCACTCAACAGCTGCTCACTGACTCTGTGGTGGACCATTTTTATTTCCTTTTCCACCTCTTTTCTTGAATCCTGGTGTGCGTTCCCATGCCCACAGCCTGTCCCTAGCCACAGCACATGTTCAAATACTTCATTTACAGCTCGACCGCAGAGCATTGCCTTGTTTCCCTTTTTCTTATTTTCAATTTCGCTGAAAAAAGTGCAGCATTATACGTGGCATTTTTAATAGAATCATTCCTACTTTTTTCCTCGCATTTTCCAGTGAGCCCCCACATCATTAATGACTTTTGGTGTTTTTTTGCAGTTGTTGTGGCTTGGAATAGAGGTCTGCACTGTGCACAGTTTTAAGAACAGCAACGGGCAAGCGACAGTAATTTTTTCTGCTTAACCTTGTTTGTATTGATCCTGTTCCTGTACCAGAGGGAGAATTCTTGTGTCTGTAGACATGGACAGTTTGGACACAGACAAAATGATGTGTACATACAGTGGTGGGCTGTATACATTTTTTTTTTAAATATATAATTAAATTAAATTAATGTGTGTCTGAACATGTCTAAATGCAATTACTGTCTATTTCAGTATGTTACAATTATATTTCCTTAAAGAATGTGGTTATTTTTTTGTGAGGCTGAGCTGTATTTTCCATATGTCATCATCTAAGCGCATCACAGCTCCGTGGACCAGCACTAGTAGACTAGCTAGCCTTCCGCTGAAGCTGCCATTTTCCATTGGATCATAACTTTGACTGACGCGTGTCATCAGCCAATCAGATTTTGATGTGTAGTGATAAAACGCCCCAGAGGCCCAGCAATGTGTCGGCGCTACAGAATATCAAGATCAAAAGCAACACGGAAAAAACAGCTTTTCAGCTAATGTTATCGGCTTGACATCAGGATTCACACGAAGCTCGCGCAGCCCGTCGTCTGAAGCGGCCATAGCTCATTTCACAAAGATATAACACACACACACCGGAGTGTGTGGTGTTGTTATGGCAGCGGCGTGAAGTGAAGGCCCTGACTGAAACCCCATGGTACACTACTGTTTACATACAATTACAGCCTACAATGGAAATCTCTTTTTCAGAGCAGACCAGCTCTGGTATTACCTCCTAAAATGAATAAGGACTTAAAGGGATAGTTGACCCAAAAAAATGTATTTTATAATTTACTCACCCTCAAGTTGTTGAACACAAAAGAAGAAGAGGAGTTGGCAGTCATTGACCTCCATCGTATTTTTTTTCCTACTATGGAAGTCAAGGGCTACCATCAACTTTTTGGCTACCCATATTTTTCAAAATCTCTTCTTTTGTGTTGAACATAAGAAAGATACTCGTACAGATTTGTAACAACTTGAGGGCGAGTAGCCTAAATGATGACATTTTTAGGTGAACTTTACTTTTAAAAGAAACTTAAAGAGGTCACATCATACAGTTTCCTTAAATCAACGTATGTTTCACTGTGGTCCACTTATAAATGTTAATAATATGCTAATAAATAAATAAACATTTACTATGCTGTGCCTTTAAGACTTCTATGTAAATGCCTCTTTTTTTTCAATAAAAGTTTCTTGTTGGGGAAAAATACAGTTTGCACTGCCTAATGCTTTAATACCAACCTATTTTCAAAGCCTGGATTACATTAAAGGGGCACTTCAGCGCTGGGAAGATGAATGTTTATTTAAACTGTGTCATTTATGTAGTAGAAATGTGAAATTATTTTTTAATTTGGTGCCTTCTAGACCGAGAAAAGACAGAAAATGTATTTGCCTCATGTGGATGAAAGACAACAACTCCCAGAATGCACTTGATTAGTACGAGGCGTAGGACAGCGAATCAAGTGCATTCTGGGAGTTGTTGTCACCATGGCTACTGCTTATCACTTGCCCACCGCGGCACTGCCCCCACTGTCTTTTTGATATTCATAGTAATAAAATAATTTCGTTCAGTTAGCGAACAGGCACTACAATTAAAAACTGAACATGTCTTTTCAATTAAGTGTGAGTGAGCCGAACGAACGTCACGACACAAATGCAGCAGATTTCATTCATCACAAGAGCGAAGAGATGAGCAGAGCAGAGGTAAGCGCGGCAGTCATTCACGACGCGTGTCCAGCCTGGCGTGTTATCAGATCATGCCAATGGAAGCTTAATTTCCATAGGAATTCATTGAAAAGTTGAAACACTCACTTTGCTCTCTACCGCTCCGTTATTAATGCCCAAGCCGAGCGGCCGTGCGCATTTACATTCTGTGGGACCCCTATGGGCGGGTTGAAAACATACGGAACTAGCTCCTTCTACAGGCTGTAGTCTCTAACCTCTGGCCAAAAAATCCTCAGATGACGCAAAATGACGATATTTGCATCGGAGGATTTTTTCCAGAAATAAAATGCATAATTCTCTCGTCTCAGGGGGATATGAGGTGGGAAAGTACGATAATTCGAATATACCACCGGGTTTCTACTGATAAAAAGCTTAAATGCTAAATTGCTGAAGACAAACTGACAAAATCCATCCTAAAATGTGCAATCCATTATTGTCTTAAAATAAACTTCAGGGTTTAAACTTCAATCTTTCCTAACATTGGGATCATTCAAATTAAGTACTAACAAATATGCATATAAAAATTGCATATATTATTATTATTATTATACAGTTCAAAGCGACAAAAGGGAATCACACAGGATCAAAACAGGATGTAAACCGTATAAAAAAAACTACAACAAAACATAAAAATCTAAAAGATTTTAGACTAGCTGTTTAATAAATTAAGAGTTCAGATGCAAAAGCCGCTAAACGCCACCCCCGTCAAAAATGAGATAAGGGCATTGAGCGAATACTCTCCGCTACATTTATCAAATACTTTCATTTCAAATCCGCTAACTCCTAGTGTCAGCCCACACCAGTTTGTTGGCAGAAACGTCTAAACGACACTTCCCTTCGTCAGCAAAATCCTCTAAGCCCGCAGAAACCTAGTGATGGCAATTTCAAAACACTGCTTCATGAAGCTTCGAAGCTTTATGAATCTTCTGTTTCGAATAAATTGGTTCGGAGCATGTATCAAACTGCCAAAGTCACGTGATTTCAGTAAACAAGGCATTGTTACGTCATCACTGTTTCGAAACGTTTCAAACACTTCGAAATGTCAAGGGTTAACCAATAGGGGGTGATGATCTCCCATGAATCATGAGGAGCCACTGAGAACCACTGAACAAGTGTCTGTGGGTTTTACCTGATCTCTGATCAGTTTTATACATTTGTAGACGTTACATTATAGACATTATTAACTACTATTGTTCCTCTTAATTATACTAGTCTCGTATTGGCCTGTTTATCGGAGCTATCCATGAAACAAACAAAACAAGCCATGACAATTGATAAAATAACATATAGACACTTAATATTTAATTTTATTAGATGGTTAGTTAATTGCATTTGAAAGATCTTTAAATAAAAAAAGAATAAATTGTATCTTTAAATAAAACATTTGCGATTTGAAAAGGGTGTTTTTATGCATGATAGTTTTTGTTGCATTTACACTGTTCTGACCAGCAGGGGTCGCCGCGTATGGAATTACATTTGTTTAAAAAAAAAAATGAACGAAACTTTATGAAACGAAACGAAACTTTATAAAACTGAACGAACGTGGTTGCACACTGTACATGGATACAACTTTAATCGATGTTATTGGTTACTTCAGTAACACAGAACTTCAAACTGCCTTGAAGAACAAGCGGAGGAGGAGGATGATGAAGATGATGCCGCCGCCGCCGCTCCGTGTCTCTCCTGAGAGCTCATCTTTACAAACTAATAAACTAAATTGTTTAGAAATTCTTTACAAACTTGTATAAACTTTATGCAAAGCAACATGAAGGTTTTCCAATGTGTGCGCCACTGAGTGACGTCTATACTTCCAGGTCAGAGAGCACCTGTCCATCGAAAGCTCACTATCCAATCAGAGATGATCACTGTTAAGCCCGCCCCCACGAGATGTTTGTGTCAAAATAGCAAACGAAAAACTGCGAAGCGCAAGCGAAATCTGTGGCAATGAAAATGAATCTTTGAAAAACATTAACAAAGAATGAAGCATATTTGAATATCCTGTTAAATTTGTGCGACTGAGTTCATTTTTTTCATTTTCAATGTGTTTTTCTTCTTTTGCAATGGATATTTTTGATAGTTTCTGAAAAAGTTTCGTTCAGTTTTATAAAGTTTCGTTCCGTTTCATAAAGTTTCGTTCATTTTTTTAAAAAACAAATGTAATTCCATAGCCGCGGTGATGGGTGTCGAATTGTTTCAAAGCTTCAACTGTTTCAGGGTTTTACAAAGCCTCGGTCTGCCCATCACTACAGAAACCGTGAATCGAATCATATGATTTCTAGATGATTGACGCTGTGCAAAAGAGCCGTCTTTCATTTGCCAAGCTTCCCTCATTACAGTTGCAATGACAGGATTTTGCAAAGAGCAAGTAAACACAACACTGTAAAACTCAGTCAAAACTTGTCGACGTGTAGTCACTTTGCATCACAGATCCCCCTACTGTGTGGATCAGTTTCTTTGAATTCTGCTTTCATCATTTGCTATTTTTCCAGTTCCATCTTTAAATCAAATCAAATCAAATCAGAGTGATTTTAGTGATTTTGCAACTGTTTACTGTGTCTCTTTGTCCAAACAGGTGGACTCAAATTTACAGTTATATTTAAGTTTTTTTCACTAAAAGAATTTAGTGTTCGAATAACCAATTATTTATTTAAAATATAGGCTACTTAATATATTTGTGAAATTTCTATCAAAATATTTGAGAAAGGATAATTAAATCGATCTGTTTGAAAAACCACAAATATTACTTAATTCAAATCAAGATTATTAATATTTAACAAGCACTGAAGAAATTTTGTACATTTACTTAATTAAAACACTGCACCCCTCCCCCGCCCCTTGACGTGACGACGGTTGATGAGTGAGCGTGCTGTTTGATTTATGCTGCCTTCACGTGCTATCGGAAATTTCCTAATTCCCACTTTAGAAGTCGTGATTACGAGCTTGTTGCATTCAAGTGCTTTGTTGTCGGAGTGAACAGGAAAACCACACCTGCCACAGCAGTAGTTCTCTCCGCCACCATGTTTAAAGCTTATGACACGCCCATCTCGGGAATTGGGGTATCAAAATTATTTCCGAACTTCCCAGTGGTAAACACGACATCAGAGGGCGTTCATGTACAATTTTTACCTAGGAAACTCGTATTTACGATAATTCCGATAGCACGTGAAGGCAGCAGTCTCCAGAGAAGTTCCTTCTTCTCAGCGTCGCCGAATAGAGATTGCTAATGTGTCGTCATCATGACGTATTCCCAGTGGTAAACGCAAAGCATTTTGGGAATCCGCGGCACAAACGGGCGTCAGTCATCTATGCATGGAGGCAAGAACGCAGTGTTCAAGATGCCGTCTACCTACTGTGTTATAAACTGCAATAGTCCTTCTCACGATAGAAGTGGCATAAAGCTTAAGAACGGGGTATACAATTACAAATATAAGTAAACACTTTGCCGTTTGAATGATGTCCTGTATGAACAAAATGACGGAGTATATTTTTATGTGTCCACTGTTCCGCCCCCCATCTCTCAGGCCGGCTACACACTGCAATCGTGGCGTTTTCTGTGTCTTTGCACACCAGAAGCGTGTCTGACGCGGCGATGCTGCTGCTAGGTGACGAAGTGGAAGGCCTATACTTCATGTTAAACGCTTCCAACGTGTTGCGTGAAAGATAGGCGTCGGGACTATTTGTAGCATGCACGCGTTTTCCGCGCGGCTCGAGCCGCAGGTAGTGTGAACGCTCTAACCTATTAACATGAGCCGAAATAAAAACGGACACTACGCTTGCAGTGTGTAGCCGGCCTCACACACACGCACGCAGGTTTGTTCAATTCGGACTGCATGCAGATAGATGAGAGCGAGGAGCGTGGTGCTTAAAACATTAGCATAACTTTGAACGGACGACAGTTTTCTGCCCCACTTTTACAATCTCCAGGTCCTGGACCCATCCATCTGTTAAAAAGACTGCAGCGACTTGAATTCTGAAAACTTCGCGTGTGTGTGAACGCACAACACTTAATATGTAGTTGTATATATATATATGGGTGCTGGAAGTTGGGCAAAAGTTTGACGTCCCTTGACCAGTCGCTCAGCTCTTAAGGATCCAGTCCTTTGATTCCCTTTATTTTCTCATCAGATCTTGTCTTTGCATTAGGATTTAGTTTTAGGCGATATGGTCTGACAATGTTTTCTTTAGCCTGCTGCATTTTGTAGGATTATATTCTGTTTTTCTCTCTAATTTTTAATTATTTTCATGCCAGAACACTAACCTGCTATGCCAGGCCATGTAAACGGGCCAAACATACCCATAATTCTTTGCATTCTGATGACGTTACCGCCCAGTTGGTCACATGTCTTAGCGATCTCTATTGGATAATTTCCTCTGTGAAATTCAGGGTTGTGTTTTATTTTATCTATAAAATCATTACTGAGCTTAAAATCGTTTTATTTAAAGCAGCACTAGGTAACTTTTGCTCTCGGGCTCCCCCTACAGTTGGGAAACAGTATTGTCCTCTACTGCTGTCGTAAACTCTGTCATCCTACATTAGGGATGCATATAGCACGTGCATTTGTTGTACATGACAACTATGATAGCCCTGAACACTGCAGGAGGAGTTCACATGCAGGTGTTCTGCTCCTGTGAAATGTCTTCATCCCAGGTACAGTGGCATATGTTTCAGCATGTCATATGAATATAATTTCATGGGTTTTATTTTTTATTCAAACGCCAAATGATCGCGATGCTCACGTTTACAAGCCAGCGTCATTATAGTAGTCTAGTCTATTGTTTACCGTTTTACAGAATCTATATGATACTTCAATTCAATGTTTGAGTGGTAGGTAATAACCATATATCGTCAATATAATATCAAGCTACCATAGATGAATCTTCAAATTTGCATTATAGCTTGAGGCAAGACAAATAAACAAATATCACAGACATGTTAGGTATTGTAACGAGTAGGAAAATAGTGTGGCCCCTTTAAGAGCGTTCGCCCCGGTTGGAGCGCCTGCGTTGTGTGTGTGTGTGTGTGTGTGTGTGTGTGTGAACACTGCGCCTCGAGCTCCCATGTGTGCGGATTATTTTCTGTCTTCTGTTGCAAACATTTATTTATTTTGGTTTTGTTGGGTAATGCTGTGGACGGAAGTGGAGTTTGTGCCGGACTCTTGTGGGGGTTCCGCGGGGAATAAAGTGCGGGCTGTTTGATGTCAATCGCCTCCGTGTTTGCATCGACTCCAGTTGCGTTGAGTGAGCTATCCGTATTTTTCACCCGGACACACGCGTTACAGTATCCTAAAATATGATTTTGTACGTCTTATGTATTTACTTGCGAGAATGTAGCCCCTACCAAAACTTGTACACGCCGTTTACACATAGGCTTACATAGGCTTACCCTCGCACGTCCGAATTTAAGGAAGTGGGGGTGATGGTGGAAGTGACGTATATGCCGTAAAGCAGTCGAATTTTGTAGTTCTTTTTTTTTCTCGGGTTACTACCCGAAACCCGAAGTTTAAAAGTACGATTAAAAAAGATGCAGACCCCGTCAGGCTATGGCAGACGTGTCATTCAACCTATTGTAAGTCGATGTATCATCACAAGAGTCTTGAAAATATATCATGAAGGTTGAAAAGTTACCTAGTGCTGCTTTAATGCAAAACAACATACAGGGAAGCAATGTGAGTAAACGAGTGCTGCATTGCTACTGCCTTGCTCAAAACACACAACTTTATTCCTTAAGATAATGAATATAATTCATTTGGATGATAAATTGTTCTTAAAACTGTGCACTGTTTGTTTATTGGCAGGTTATGGAGTCAGGTGCGTTGCAGCATCTTTCGGCTACGAGTGAAATGCAGGACAGTGGTTTGAAGATCAAAGTCCACCCGCAGACCGCGAGTCCATCACAGGCTCGAGAAACAGCGCTGTTACGGTGGCAATTGGAATACAGACAGGTTGATTACACTTGAACTACTTTTAAATGTTTCATTTTCACTTCTAAAATGTTTGTTACATGAGTTTAAATGTTGTAAATATGTTGTATACATGTCAAAACTGTAATATATGCTGTATTGCTTTACTCATCGACAATAACGGCCAATGCCATGTATAAGTGTGGTGTGGAGTATTTTACAAAGGTTTAGAGGAAATTAAAGTTATACTATAAGAGTTAATATTACTCATAAATATTGGTTTTTAAATGTTTTTCCCCCCAATTTTTTTCTACTCAATTTTATTTGTAAATGCACCAAATGTAGTTATACAGATCTACTTAATTTTTTTACTTGCATTTGCTCAGCTCATATGGTGTATGTAATTGATTTCACTGCTTGAAAATTTACAAAAAAATTTTTGTGTAAAAATGTTTCACCAAAAAAATTTAGTAAATCATAGTAAACGTTTTTAGAGTGTAGAGTGTTTTTAGGTCTGGAAATTACAATATTTAATAGGAAATCAAACTAAATCAAACTATGAAATATTTGACTTATATGACCCCTTTAAAAATGTCTTCCTTTTTCATTAATTTGAACTCTCTATGTGGCAAAACAACCTTGAAACAAGGCTAGCTGGCTGATAAATAGGGCAAGTGATAGTCGAATAGTCTCCTTTTGTAGGTGACTATATGCCTGTTAACCTTGACCAAAAGCAATTACTAGCACAATGCATGCAGGAAGCACCTTTATCCAAAACACCACAGTGTTGTGTTAAAATCAATGATGCTGAGGTCAAGCGTTAGTGTGTTTAGTAAATCTCAGTCCTGCATTTATAGATTGGGGTAAATTTCTGTCTACTCTCCACATTGCGGTTCATCCCTCTGAAGACTAACCATCATTGAGTTTACAGTTGTCGGCTAACATTTAGTAAACACACCAGCACGGTTGCATGCCCTCTCCTTGACACCCTCTGTTCATTGGTCTTCTGCTGAGCGGCAGACAATGGGTGTGGAGCTCATTCAGTTCCCCCTCATTTAAAGTCGTATCCAAACACAGCCAATGCATCACAACGCATCCCGCCAAAGCCGCCAGGACACAATCTCCCATATGAAGCAGCAAAGCATTGCGAGATGAGAGGCAGGTTTTTGTGTAAATGTTTCAATTGATTATTTGTTACAGATTCCCCACCCACACTCTAAACCCTAACACTCAAAATAATCCAATGGTTTGAGTAGAGCCAACTCAAATTAAACAAATTAGTTTAACTAAAGGAAATGAGTATTTAGAATGTTCTTTTTCTTTTGAGTTCACAAAACTGACACATTTTAAGTAATCTGAATTGTTTCATTGTTTTGAGTATTATGAACTTGTTTCTTTTAATTTAGAAAAACTTAAATGTAACTAAAACTGGGCTGGGATTTCTATTTCCCAGCATGCTTTGCCAGGACAATCAAAAAGGTTGAGTAAATGCTAAAAATATGTGTTTCATAAAATGTTTTTTTTTGTGTGCAAGATTTTTTTTGGGGGGGGGGGGGGTTGCAGAGCAGATATACAGTATGTTACATTTTCTATATTGCTGTACTCATTCAGCAAGTGCTATGCCAATTAGCAAGGTGGCATTTATTGAATTAGCTAGTTAAACTGAAAGATTACAACATTTGAAAGTACATTGTATTTAGCATTTAAGGTAAAGAATTATGATATCAGATGATTATTGGAGTTCTAGAAATTGTCTCTTTTCCTGCCAGACCTGTTTTAATCAGATCACTGAGACTCTCACCTTTCGGAGCCCAGACGTTGAATCGTTAGGTTGATTGACTTTCACCTTTTGTCTTTAATGGCTCTGGGATGGCTCTTAGAATTGGAGTTCCTGGCCAGTATCAGCATGTGAATAGTGATGCTGATTCAATGGGACTGGTAGTGATCTCAGAGCAGGGTGTGTTCCCACTTCATTTGCATGCTGTATTCAGATTTCCCGCCTCTATGTAATCCCTCCCTCTTGAAATGTATTTAACCTGTCTGGTATGCTGTTTGAATCAGACTCTTTTCGGACGACCTACAGCACAGAGTGTTCTCATTAAAAGAATAACCTCTGTTTGAATCCAGAAGTCTCCTGGTCTTCACTTCTGAAGTTTTCCTACACTTTAGAAGATAAAAGTTCACAACAAAACCTAGCCAAGTTTCCACTACAAAAAATTTAAGTTGATCATTTTCATTTTTGAATTAACTTACTGAAATATTTGAAGTTAAGAGCAATTAAAATGTATGAGTACAAAATAAAAATCTGCAAGTTCTGCTTACTTAAACTTTACATTTCTTAACTTTGGCCAGAGGAGAACTGGTGCCCCGACTGAGCCTGGTTTCTCCCAAGGTTTATTTTTCTCCATTAGGTCACCTGATGGGGTTTTGGTTTCCTTGCCACTGTTGCCTCTGGCGTGCTCAGTTGGGGACACTACATTTTTCAAATAAATATCCAAATAAATCTAAATTATTAAACTAAATTAACCATATAAACTAAATTACTGATCTAAAGCCCACACTGTCACTGTATGATAATTGAAATGAACTGATGACCGTTTTCTCCACAATGGCTATACGGCTGAATAAAATTGTGTTGCATTATTTTCCTGTTTAACACTGTAAAGCTGCTTTGAAACAATCTGCATTGTTAAAGGCGCTATATAAATAAGGTTGACTTGACTTGAAAACATTTGATGTTACTTCTGCCTCAATTTTTTTGGAGTTTTGACAACTTATTCGTGTTTACAGTGCACCTATGTCATGTAACAAAACTTCTAAATGCCTTTACAACAGGCTTGTGGAGTCAGTATTCAGAGAAAATGTATATGAAACATAAAAACCTTATGCGTTAGATCCCATTTACTTCTGAAAGTAAAATCAGTTTGATCAAAAGTGTCTACTATAATAAAGTGATCGATCCAACTACATCAACTGATGTAAGAATACTTAAATAAAATAATTAAATAAATAAATACAAATAAATAATTAAATAAATTAAATAAATACATAAAAACAATACAAAAATAATAATTAATTTGCTAACATCACAAAACAATAACTGTTTTAACAGGGGTGTGTATTTTTTATATCCACTGCAATACAACATAAGTTTAAATGAATTTAGTTTTAAACTACTTGGAGCAGAAACACTCCCAGCGCAATACAGAAAAGACAGAATAATATATAAAAGGAGATTAATCACCAGCCATGCTGAAATACACTCACATCAAAAATGGTTTTCGACAGCCATTTCAAACTCTGAACGGTGATATACAGCTTTGTCGTGTCATTTTATTTGAGCACGATCTCTCCAAGGATGCGCAACATCAATCAGTCAGACAGGCCATCCACCACACTGAGAAATGAGGGATGGTATGGACTAAAGACGGTCATCACTATGAGGATATCATTCATGGGAGGTCAGTAATGGTGGATGGTGGTCTGGACAGATGGGCAAACTGAGGGGCAGAAAAACATGCTCTCAAAAGCAGGATCTCGGCCAGAGGCTTTAGATCATTTTAAAGCTGATTCTAGAATTTTATGATACAAAAAGCATTAGATTAAATAAAAGGATTATACATACAATCAGATCATAATTAATGTAATAATTATGATGACATAATTAAATATTACACTTCATAAATGATAAAATAATGTTAGAAATCAATGGTGATTTTAAGCAAAGGAGGAAGGAAGGAAGGAAGGAAGGCCCATTTTCACAGACAACAGGGGCAACTTGCACTGACAGATCTTAAAATATGTAAGTGCCATTGTTTTGCCTCACGATGCACAACAGTAATGTTTTTTTTGTTTAGTTTTTTCTAAATCACATTTATAAAAGCTTATTGAACTAATGCTTAATCCTGGCTAAGCCCCGTCTGTGAAACTAGACCTAAATGTCTAGGCATAGTCTAGTTTTAGTCAATGAAAACTTGTCATTTTTGAAAACACATTTTCGTCATGCTGCATAAGGGTTATGCAAAATTGTTGTTTTGCAAACGATATTGCATGTTGTTATAGTCACAGTTATTGTTTAATGATTGTAGACGAACATTTTGTCTCATAGTTTTCGTTGACGAAATTAACACTAAGGGTAATAGAGTGGTGCAGGTATATGACATCACTTTGTAGGCCAAAACGCAAAACAAGTTAGCATTTTAGCGCATTGTCCCGAAGTCATTTTGGTTAAATGGCTGATATAAGGTCTGTGGTCAACACAAGCCCAAGACACTTTCACGTTTTAATCAGTATTACCCGACTTGTGATTTTTAAAGTTGTTATGCATCTTGAAAAAGGCGGTTGCTAACAAGTGGCTAAATGGGACTACAGAGGCTGTCGGGGACATTAAACATCATCACGCCAAACAGGTAAACTCAGTCTACTTTTACAGCCTCATTATGCTTATAAATGTGCTCATATAAACTATTCTAAATCAAACTTTCTGGGAAAATGTTTTTAGATAAAAACTGAAAGAGTTGTCGGAAGCTTAGTGGTGGTGACGTTGACGTTGTGGGACCGTGGTGTAGTTCATTTATAGTCTACATTTAGCTTTTTACTTCTGGCAACTGCATTTAGTCTTCAAAAGTCATAAAAGTTGTGTTCATTAGTGATAATTATCTTGATAAACAAAATGTGTAAGTATCACAAACTTTTTTTGCGATAATCTAAAAGCCTGTGGAAAAATCCTATTGGGTTTTTGTTGTGAGGGAACCAGTGTTATGCTAACTGCCGGTTGGCCTTCGAAGTGACGTCATACCTGCAAAACTCTATAAAGGGAAATTAACCAAAAGGGAGCTAGTCTCCTTGTAACTGCACACTGTTTCTGAACTCCCTGAAATACCTTGATTGTAGTCTTGAGTTTCTTCTGGGAACGTCACAATATTCCTCATTTAAATAATTTACGCTAAGGCATATGGGAAAAAAAAGACAAGGACCGGTTGAGTTGCGTTAGCAGTGTGTTGAAACTTGTGGTTATGGTAAGTGGTGTGACATCTCCGAAACACGCTTGAAGCGGCTAACCAATCACAACACACAGTTCAAGCTGACCAATCAGAGCGCACTGCACGTTTCTCAAGGAGAGAAACAGAGCGTTACTGACAGTTTTTTGAACATTCAAGCTTGAAAACCTAATTCTATTAGACCCCAAAAACACTTTGAAAAGGGGTAGGTACCCTGATACCAGATTTTAACATAAAATAAATGTCCTAAAAAGAAAAAAAATTGGCACAAAAGGAGACATGTTTGTGCCACATGAAGAACTTTCTACACAGAATACATTTTTAATTTGCACACTAAAGCCAGACTTAAAAACTTATTAACAAAATAAAACAAAATAACAAAATTAAAACAAGTAGCATAATTCATTTTAAAAATGTATTAATTATTTTAAAATGTTCCTTGTATTTTCTCCTTAAAAAAAAATAAGTAAAATGTGGTGATCTATAAATCTACAGCAAAGTTCACACTAGTCCAGCTGTTTTCCTCTCAAACTGGCAAACAGATTGCCCACCCCACCACAGCTAATAAATCCATGTAGGAATAGAGGGGGACTCTTGGCAATGCATAAGAACTTCTGAATAAGTTTTAAAAGGCTTAGAAAAGAGGTGATAAGATTTATGGAATTGCATATGGAGCTGGTTACATCGCTGCGGTAAATACAAGGCTTCAGTTCAAGTTCACAAATGTTTCATGTAGGAGAGATTGAAAGCCAGAGTGTTCTTCAACACTACAGCTTCTTGATTAAATTCACCCGATCAACCAATACATTAACATTTAAAACATCAAATAATAAAGCAAATGTTAGCCAAGACTTGTTTTTATTAATATCGTCGATCTCTGTCAGTTAGTCCAATATTTGCATTGTGCCCCATTGTTAACTGCGCGAGATAAATTATTTAAATGTTAAACAACATTATGAAAGCTGAACCACATGAAAAATGTCTGTAGAAGCAGAGGGCACATTACAACCACACTAAAATTGTGTATATTATGCTTTAATAGTCTTGTGGCCTATTTGAGCAGATCTGCCACTTTCAGCACTTCAAATGAAAGATTCAAAACAAAACAAAAGGGGTTATTATAAATGTATAAAATTCAGCAATATGACTAGTAAGCTAGCAGGGCTACCAGGGATTTAATTCAAGGAACAGTGGCAACTAAAGTGGTTTAGCTTAAAGCTATATTGTGTCATTCATTTTGATGGCTCTATTTATTAAAAAGCTGATGTAATTCTGTGCCACTGCAATCACAGAACAAAACTGCAAAAATAAAGTATTGTTTTTAAATAGGTTTCACAAAAGTACGTTTATCTTTAGCTACACTGTTAGACATTTATAAGAGATTTTACAGTAACTTACTGGCAACACTGTTGCCAGTAAGTTACTGTATTTGAGATTTACAGTACAATAACCGCATTTCAGTTTACAGTAACTACATGTTACTGTAATTTTGTAATACAGTACCGTTACTGTAAACCTTGGTTAACAGTGCATTAATCCTAATCCTATTCAATCATTAATACTTACTGAATTACATTAATTCTTACATTAATCTATCCTACAGAAGTAATCCAAACAGACAATTATTATGAAATATAAAATTCTTTATTTAAAACATTTTAAGTGCTTTAACTGAAACATGTAAATGTGTGGAAAAAGTTCACTTTAAAACATCCTCGAATCAAATCTTATTTTCAGAAAATCATGTATAAAAGTAATCAGAGTGCATTCAATATCACTTATTTTACATTTATGCATTTGGCAGACGACTTGCATTGCATTCAAGATACACATTTTACATTTTGTCAGTTTTTGCTTTCCCTGGGAATTGAACCCATGACCTTGCTAGCGCCACACACTATTGTTTGAGCTACAATTTTAAAAACTCTGTAGAAAATAGTTGGTAGAATACTGTAAATAGTTGGTAGAATACTGTAAATAGTTGGTTGAAGAATACTGTAACTTTGGTGCAAAATACACATATACATGAATAAAATATAAACAAAGAGCAAATTAATTCTGAAACAAGTTAACACAACACAACACACAAGTTTCATGTCTGTACCGATCTGTGCCATCTTCCACATTGGATGATTTCAAACAGGAACCAGGATTCTGCTCCATTATGGCAAGAAGTCCCTCTAGATAAGAATGATATGAAGTTAGTCATACAATTTGAGTATACACAAACTTTTTACACTGTTGGAATTTAATAAAAAATAATAATCCCATTACAATTCATCATAATGGTAAAATACTATTTTATAGACAGTTAACACTTTGAGGTACACCTAGCTCAACGTATGCTGTCTAGTCTAATCCAGTCCTGCAATGCCTTCATGAAGATGTGAAATGAAATGTTTAGTTTTTGTTTTCGCTGGTGATTCAATGTTATGAATATTTTGAAGAATGTACTTTGTAGTGATGCTGAACCTGATTGCATATTAGAGAGGTGTCGCTGTTATTTAGCTTAACAAAATTGATATTGAGTAAAAAACTAAAGAAAACTGTCAGTACATAATAGTAGCAGCAGCACAAACTACATGCTCCAAAAAAGTAATATTACTGAATCACCTCAACATGATTTCACAAACTATTTAATCAAAAACAACAATGTAACCTTTTATTGCAGGATGGATTACATGTATACTGCATTAGCTTTAGTAAGGTATCCTCAAACTTAATGCTACATTCACACGGGGCACCGGCGTTAACGCTTCTCATTTACTTTGAATGGTTGACGTCATGCGTTGCTGAACTGAATTGTGGGTTCCGTCGCGTCGCTTCACTCACGTTGCAAGCGGCAGAAGTTGAAAGGTGTGTTGGACATCAGCTGTGGCTGGATGCAACCAATTGGCGAGAGTAGCCGCATGCAGGCGGGGAGGAGCTGCAAACGGAGACGTGAAGTCTGACACTTTCTGCTTCCCGCAGTGCCGCTCGCACTGTGTTTGCATACTTTATCACAGCTGAAGTGAAATAAATGCAATATTTGTCAATACACAGATGTTTCAGAGACATTTTTTGTCATGTAATACTTTATGCACTGCTTAATACAGCGTGTGTTTGTACAAGAATAAAGTTAACATACAAGCCTAAACTATCAATGAAGTGCGGGTCTACGTTTTTCATCTGTTTTATTTTGATAAACATGACAATATAACATCGCAACTACATGAAAAGAGGTTTAACTGTTATAAAAGAGATTTGTGCGCATTAGAGGAACTGAAGGTTTTAGAATAAACACGAAACACATGTGATCGCTGTCATGCGGAGAATCTGGCCAATCGTGGAACAGCTGTGTCATCATCAAAGTCCGTGCAGTCGCTCTAGAGAAACTGCACCGGCTGTATTAGCCGACTGCTCTCGAGGTGCTTTGATGCCATACGTCACTGTCACGTGGCGTCGGCGCTGTCTCAGGTCAGACAAAATTTCTAACCGGCATGACGCCCTGTGTGAATGCAGCGTAAGTGTCTGTGTACATTACATATTCTATTAAAAAAGTGTCTCACCTAGTCCAAGTTTTTCCATTCAAACTCCATTAGGTGGCGAAGGAAGGATGACACTCTGTTGTTGATTACAGTTGTCTTCCTGTTCACAACTTCCCCGGTCTTCCGACTCACTCCGGTTTTGGTGGTGCATCTTGTTCCCTCCTCTGGGTTTTTCCTCACGAAAAAAACTTAAAGCAAGAGAAAATTAAGAGAATAAAGATATTTTAAATTTCATCACCCTTAGTGCCTTTGCTTTAAATGTTTTTGGTAACACTTTAGAATAATGGTCCGTCATTAAACGGATAGTTCACAAAAAAAAAAAAAAAAAGTAATTTCTGTAATTTACTCGCCCTGTTGTTCTAAACCTTTTAAAGAATGTTTGTAACCAGACAATTTTGAGGCACCATTCACTTCCATAGTAGGAAAAAATTACTATAGAAGTGAATGGTGCCTCAATCTGTTAGGTTACAAACATTCTTCATCTTCTTTTGTGTTCAGAAATGTATTCAGGTTTGCACTTGAGCAACATTATTCTAAAGTTTTGCCATGTTTTTTTCATAAATTATATTTCATCTGCCAAAATCATCCAAAAATTGTCCAGGACTGCTTAAATTCCAGAAAATAAAATTATAATCTGTCAGTCCTGGACAAACACAGTTTTGGATTATTTTAGTATAATATAATTTATGGAAAAAAAAAAAAACATGGTACATGGCTAGTTACAGCTAAAAAGAGGTGGAAAAACTAAATAATTTTGTGATTCAGTTAAACAGACCCGACTAAAACATACAAGAAAAACTTTGAATTATCAGTAATATGTGGAGAAACAAAGAGGGGTAACGTTACTTACCGTTGTATGAGTTCCAGTGTCGCACAGCACAGGCAGGCTCCTGGTATTCTTATCTAAAATGTAAAAATAAATCATGTCAATCCAAATGTAAACTTTGCTTGTTAACGACATTATTTTTGCAACTAGTGGCCAACGTTAATTTACTAACTAACGTCGTCCTAATGTACGCTTAATATGCTCGATAAACAAAATCTTCATTGTATTGGTAAAGTTAATTCAATAAACTCACTAACGTTAAGTCTTTTTAAAAATAAAACGTTAGGTTTATGTTACCTCAGTTTTAGTACCAAAGCTGAAGCAAATGATAACCTAACGTTATGTAAAGTATGTAGTCCGGGCCGTGAGCTCTCTCCTCGGGCAGTAACGTTACACACGACGCTGGCTGCACTGGTTCCTAATCTAATTCAATAAACTTTTTTTTTTTTTTTTAAATAAAACGTTAGGTTTGCCTCAGTTTTTAGCAGCAAAGTTTAAGCAAATGATAACCTAACGTTATGTAAAATATGTTGTCCGGACCGTGAGCTCTCCTCGGGCAAAACTTACAACGCTGCACCGGTTCCTAATCTAATTCAATAAATTCATAAAACGTTAGGTTTACCTCAGTTTTTAGCACCAATGCTGACAAGCTAAAATTGGGGTGCAGACAACCGCGGATAGTACAAATCACACTTACCTTGCTTGTTTGCCGTTCTCACGGGGGATGAAAAAATCTTCGCAGGGTGTCCGGACACAGCTCATATGTTCTCTGGAACCGTGAGCTCTCTCCTCGGGTGAAACTTTCAACGCTGCACTGATGGTTCCTAATATAAATCTAAAGCAAATCCTGTCGATCCCAATTGTGCCAAAGAGGCCGTTGTGGTAAATACAGTATTATACTTTATTTTTTTTAAATACAGGAAATCACTGTATTTGGTGTTTGACGTCATAGAAAATACCCATGATGCAACGGGAATTACAGTTATTTACTGTAAAGAGAATTTACAGTATTATACTGGGTGATATATAGTAAATAACTGTACAAATTACAGAAATGTCTAACAGTGTACTTATTTAAAAAGTTGTCTTCTACATGCATTTATTATTGCAAGGTCTCTCAATAACCAGAATGGGTCATAAGGCTCTGTTTAGCCTGTAAGCAACCACCCAGAACCTCATTATAACCAACACAAACACCCTAGCAACCCAATAGTAACCAGCCACAACACCATAGACTTGTAATTTTAGCATGGGTAAGTGCCACAGTTACAGTTATATTATACAATGATACGAAGACAATCTAGCTTTTTATATACTGCTGGAGATCTGTCACTCCTGAAACATCCTGCCCTACATCGCTAGATAGATCCATGATGATTGTCAGAGGCGAGATTGCATAGCATGTCTCTGTACACTGCCACATAGAAAACAATCTCTCCAGAAAAAGCCAACTAAACATAGTAATTATGAAGAGCATGCCAAAACACAGGACTACCAATACCTGAGAGCTCAGAGACAACCACAGACATAAACACAAGAAATCATGGCAGTAGCATTCAACAATGTTGAATACAAAAAAATATATATACCGATCAGGCATAACATTATGACGGGTGAAGTTAATAACACTTATTATCTCTTCATCACGGCACCTGTTAGTGGGTGACATATATTAGGCAGCAAGTGAACATTTTGTCCTCAACGTTGATGTGTTAGAAGCAAGAAAAATGGGAAAGTGTAAGGATTTGAGCAAGTTTGACAAGACCAAATTGTGATGGCTAGACGACTGTCAGTGCATCTCCAAAACTGCAGCTCTTGTGGGGTGTTCCCGGTCTGCAGTGGTCAGTATTTATCAAAATTGATCCAAGAAAGGAACAGTGGTGGACCGGCAACATGGTCATGGGTGACCAAGGCTCATTGATGCATGCAAGGAGTGAAGGCTGGTCCATGTGGTCCGATCAAACAGACAAGCTACTGTTGCTCAAATTGCTCAAGAGGTTAATGCTGGTTCTGATAGAAAGGTGTCAGAATACACAGTGGATCACAGTTTGCTGCGTATGGGGCTGCATAGCCGAAGACCAGTCAGGGTGCCCATGCTGACCCCTGTCCACCGCCGAAAACAGCAACAGTGGGTACGTGAGCATCAGAACTAGACCACGGACCAATGGAAGAAGGTGGCCTGGTCTGATGAATCATGTTTTCTTGTACATCACATGGATGGTCAGGTGCGTGTGCGTTGCTTACCTGGGGAACACATTACACCAGGATGCACTATGGGAAGAAGGCAAGCCAGCGGAGGCAGTGTGCTGCTTTGGGCAATGTTCTGCTGAGAAACCTTGGGTCCTTCCATCCATGTGGATGTTACTTTGACACGTACCACCTCCCTAAGCATTGTTGCAGACCATGTGCACCCTTTCATGGAAACAGTATTCCCTGGTGGCCGTGGCCTCTTTCAGCAGGATAATGCGCCCTGCTACAAAGCAAAAATGGTTCAGGAATGGTTTGAGGAGCACACCAACGAGTTTGAGGTGTTGACTTGGCCTCCAAATTCACCAGATCTCAATCCAATCGAGCATCTGTGGGACGTGCTGAACATGGAGGCCCCACCTCGCAACTTACAGGACTTAAAGAATCTGCTGCTAACATCTTGGTGCCAGATACCACAGCACACCTTCAGGGGTCTAGTGAAGTCCATGCCACGACGGGTCAGGGCAGAAGGTGATCATAATGTTATGCCTGATCAGTGTATATATATTTGCTGCTTGTTCAAATTACTTAAAGCTGCAGTCCATAGCTTTTTGCGCTCTAGCGGTTAATAAACAGAACTATATGCGTCTCGCGGAAGAACTTTGCAGCTGGAGCTACTTTTCTCAGTTTATGTCTATGGCATAAGTGACGCCGGGACTGTAGCGGTTCCTACCAGTCTGGCCTGAAATAGTCCCAATATAAACACTTATTATAAGTGTACCATAATGATTCAGGGTAAGACAAAATCACTGTTTGGAAAATGGATTCATGTTGTACATTCTCATTATATATTTTTTGTAAATCTTGAACACAAAAAAAGTTGAGGACAGCAGCTTTAATTAAAACGAGTTAAAGGAACACAATTGTTATACATTTTGTTCTAACTTACTTTCATTGTGTTCAATCCACTTATGCTTCGCATATGGCTGGATCAGGAGAGTAAACGTTAAAATTATGTTTTTTGAGTGAAGAGAAAGACCTTAATGTTAATTTTTAATGTTCAGTTTTGTTTGATATTTAAAATAATTTTCAAGGTTAACATTGTGCTGTAGAGTAGAGCTGGTTAGGTTGTGAATGGCTGCTTGTACAAAAGCCGTTTCTCAATGTGCGTTCTTAAGTGATCTTGCGTCCTTGTGTTCTCGTACTATATCATTATCAACCGCTGAAGTTCAATACTAATACTCAAGAACGCAAGTAGAGAGGATGCATGAAAATACCCGGATGTGTTCTAGGATGCATCGAATGCTGACTTGAGAGAATCTAGCCATTAGAAATCTCAGAAGTCTTCTTATACTATGAATAATGTCTATGATAATATGAAATAAATGTTTTAATAGGCTACGACATTTGTTTGTGAAGTTATGTTGCATTTATTGTATATTGGCTGTTACTTATAATATCCTGGGACGGTCAGTTGAGCAACAAGAACGCAGCACATCTCAATTCTCACAAGGATGCGTTGTTTCGAGTTAGTTCTTTCAAGAATGCAAGCCCAAAGACTATGATGCATGAAGCTATCCAATGAGCAATAGCTTTGCTAATGACAGTGCAGCAACAAGTATATTACTACAAGTGTTGTGCTAGTTGCAGAGAGTCTTTTAATTCTACAACATAACTGAATGTCAAATCATCTTTAATAGTCTTTTCCATTTAGGCCTACTCAAAATCACTTGAATATATTGGAATCTACCCAATAAATTTGAGCTGAAATAACAAAAAAAAACATATATTAAAGTAAGGAATAATTGACGACGGGCCGTTGAATTATTAGAAAAATAATGCACATCCGAGGTGGTGATGCGGTCACGAATAGAAGCTGAGTGGCCTTTACATCTCGGGTGTGCATTATTTTTCTAATAATTCAATTTTAAAAATATTTTTTTCTAATAATTCATTACTTTTTCTTTTAAAATGTTTGAACATTATTGTATTTTATTTTAAATATTCTTCACTCATGTTCGAAAAATAAAGATATCAATCAATCAATCAAATGGCCAGGAGTCAATTATTCCGCTTATACTACGGTTACCACACCAGAGAGAGAGAGAGAGAGAGAGAGCGAGAGAGAGACTGCGTCAACTAATACAGAACTGTAAGAACAGCGCCTTTATTAACGTTACCTCTCTAGTGAGAAATGTCATGTTGCTTTTAAGTTGCTAAACTATTTTACTGATAAACTCGTCAGAGCAGCGCTGACATCACGTTTCTGTGCGAGTGTGTCCGCACTGTATGTTTGCGCGTTTGAGTGGGAGTGCAGAAAGCGGGAGAACGAGAGTAATGCGTGTTTCTTACATAATTAAACGTAATTTTGTGGAAATAAACATGGAAATAATTTGTCCTGTTTATCTTATCGTTTACTATATTTATTTGATTGGTCAGTGTCGTTGTGGGTTTTTGGTTATTTGCTGTTGTAGGCTGTAAAGACATTTGAAATAACTGAAATCATTTGGCGAAGTGATATGGAACTGTAATGCGGTCAAGAGAGCTGCCTGGAACTACGTTCGCTGTGCGTTTCCCAGAAAAAAAATTGCACACCTCAGAACGTTCATCAGCCAATCAGATTCAAGCATTCAACGGCTCCGTAGTATAAGTTTAACTAAAAATATGTTTACAATGAAGATAAATTAATTTAGCGTTACCACTAAAAAGATTGTAAAATAAAAAAGCCTTTTTTTTTCAGTATACATATCATATTTGCCCTTCACCTTTCTGGCAATATCCTGACAATATCTTCTAAAGCATCAGTTATTTTGAACCTGTCTGATTAGTCAACTTATTATGATTGAGCTGTGCACAAAATATTCTTTACGCAGAATAAAATCTGTCTATTGGCTTTACTGACATCCAGCTATTAGCCATTTAAAAATGTAAATGGATTACTGAAACAAGGACAAATGATTGACATGAAAAACAGGCTAGAATTATGGGTCACATTAGACGGACCCTGTTATGCATATCAATCGTGAGGTCTAAATTTAGAGTCCCCACATAGTACATAATCAGTGCCTTTCAAAAAGCATTACTGACAAGCCATTTCAAATACGCAGTTTCCTGAGTCTAACAGAAACCAAATGAAAATCACAGTAACTAATGTATGTTGATAATCTATCATGGTATTGCCATGTTTTTGGACATGACACCATGGAAATACCATGTTTTTGGACATAAAAAGAATAAAAAGAATTGACCCATAAAACAAATCCATATGAATAGAGCAGTTTAAATATTCTAGAGAAACATGATCGCTATATGATGAACAGATTTAATTTTATTCACATATAAACATTCATTAACGCTAGGGCTGGACCAGAATATTTGAATATTCATTCGATGGGTTGGTATTAAATTTTCAAATTTGGGATTCGAATATTCTCTTATTTTTTTTATTTTTTCCCGCACATACCCGGCATCCCCCTCGAAACGGTTCTCATTTGCGCTTGTATATGTTTCCACTATAAAATCTGGCAAAATACAATACTCTTTTTTTTTTTTTTTTTACAATTATTGTATAGCCTAGCAGTTTTTAATAGGATAGACAGTTGAATGGGAACCCAACCTCGTTATACTTATTAAATATATTTTATTCTTCTTAGCCTAAGTGTAAGTGATTTTTACTACTAATATCAAAACTGGGATGTAACAGACCTGTGTTAAGTATCACTGCAGTGTCCGTTCTCAGAGCATATAAGCCCTGCCCGCGTGAGGTGCACCGCTTCTTGAGATTCCTGCTTTTATTACATAGAAGAATATGTTCAGCCCCCTCCCTCCGAAGCTTCGAATATACAGTGTTGATTACTACTGAAGCTTCCAAGCTCAAAAAAATGGTACTCGGACCAGCCCTAACGTACATATCAGTTATGGTAAATGACAGCTCAAGCATGCTTGCTTGATGTGCGAGAACCAATGAGGTTCATTCTCGTGTGTTACGCAGTACGCTTGAGCTTCCGCAAGAAACAATGAGGTTTGTTCTATTGTGTCAAGCAAGTACAGTTAATCTTTTGTTTATGTTCACTGAGCAATGTTTATTTATGAATAAAATCCTATAACTAAACTGAACTGACTAAACCATTTGATTATGTTACAGTGTGATTGTAAGACTAATGTGGCATTGGAGGTTCACTAAGCCAACAGGTTACCACAGTCAATCAGAAAGAACTGACACAATCTGTAATGAAGCTTTTTTTAAATATTCCAAGAAAAATGATGACCCGTGTACTAATCAAACTCTGTGGTATGACCTCACATCATACTAGTTAATTTCACCAACCCCAGGGGTGGTTTCTTCATTAGGGCAATAGGGTGACGCACTACCAATGTGCGAAAGAGAGATTTTTTCAATCTCATTCAACCACAAAGTTATGCTAGCTGTCACTGTTCTAGACTGTTTGTTCTGCCTTTGGACATATATAGTCCAATCAGCATCAAGTCACGTTCTGTGGAGTACCGCCTTTTTTCCTGTGTGGACTGTTCTCATAGACTTCCACACAAATTATTATTTTATTTTTATTTTTTCAAACTGCAGGCACTGCAATGCAATCTCTATGGGTTCCAGGAGGACTAGCACTAGCGTGCTTTCGTCATCATACATAGCCTTAACTTGTGTAGTGATTGGTGGGAACAAACATAACTCTATTAATATTCTTTAAGCTTAAATGACATCCAATAATTCAGTGCTAACTTACATTTCACAGACAGATTCTCCATATGTAAATATTAGAAAGTCTATAAAATGTTTCCATTTTTCTGTCAGGAGTGAACAACCTTTCTGCAAGCACAAACTTCCATGTACGAGCGCAGAAATAATTTTGACTAAATTTAATTTCGCTAAAATATTTGTTGTTTAATATTGGTTGTTATTGGTGAACATAAAGTGTGCCATATGTAGAATTTCAAACCTACAAGTAAGTGTTTATGATAGCAGTAACTGTAAAGTGACAGTTGTAAGGTAATCAAAATAGCCTAATAATTAGTCTGTGCTGTTTTTTTAATAAATGTTTTTATAATAACAATTTGTTACATTTATATACGGCTTTTCTAGGCACGCAAAGCTCTTTATGTGGGGGAATCTCCTCAACCACCACAAATGTGCAGCATCCACCTAGATGGTGTGACGGCAGCCATATTGCGCCAGAACGCCCACCACACACCAGCTGATGCGAGGAGACGTGAAGAAGCCAATCAGTATATGGGGATGATTAGGAGGCCATGATATACAGAGGCCAACGGGAAAATTTGCCCAGGATGCCGGGGTTACACCCCTACTCTTTTTCTGAAAGACATCCTGTACTAAAATGGGATTTTTAATGACCACAGAGAGTCAGGCCCTCGGTTTAATGTCTCATCCGAGGGACAGATTTTTTTTTTACATTTATTTTAATTTTTAGTTTAGTGAATTTAACTTCTGATTTAAAAAGCATTATTTTGTTTTTAGATTGTAATGTGATTGTAATGTCACTGTTTGTTTTCTTTCAATATGAGCATTGTTTGTAGGACATTATTGGGCAGGATGTGAAATAACATTTAAAAAAAAAAATTAAATACAGTTTTTTTTTAATACAAATAGAAATGCTTTAAATGCTGAATTTTCCATGTTTTAGCGAAGCAGTAATGATACATTATTTTATCACTTATAAAATGGTTATTTAACAATTACATTCAGTCCTTTTGTATGAGTTAAGACAATCAACACAACAGCAATCCAGATTGCTTGAGCTTGATAAACCACCTCATTTTGCCTAGAGCTACACAATATCAACTTCAACAAAAATGTTACTTCCTTGAATTAAAATTTAAATTACAGTTATCCAACCGGTTTGCTTTCAATTCAAATACAGGAATTGAAAAAATAAACACACTTAAAAAAAGGAAAGGGAGAAATAAAAAATAAATAAAAAAAGGAAATCAGCATTCAAATGTACTGTCCCATTTACCGCAAAGCAATAAAATATCAATATACAGCATTGATTTTACAACTCTCTTCTACAGAAGTGGTTCATCTACATCTAATTCCACATGCCCTGGAAGAGTTCACCTGAGGATGACTAAATATGGAAACATTATGTCAGCCTTTTTCAGATGTATTCCTGTAATGCAGAATGACATTAATAAAAAAAAAAAAGTCTAAATGACATTAATAAAAAAAAAGTCTAAATGACAAGCAATTTCTTGGGAAACTAGCAGGGCGAGTATTGGCGAGCATTCAATCTGCAGATACCGTATGTCCAGTAATGTAAAACAGGAGAAACCTCAGGAATGAATTAGTGTGATTGAGAAGTAAATGGCCAGGGACTACTGGCTCTGCAGGGACATGAGGCAATCAAAAAGCTTTCTGCTCCCTTCTGATACGCTAATGACTGCATTAAAGATACGTCAAATATGGTTTATATCAGGTCAACAGACGTGGCCGCATAGCTGCCAAACAAATCGCCTTCAGTCGCACTCTTGCAATCTCACAGGCCTTCGGGAACACCAGGAAGAGATCCAAAAACTGGTCTAACATTTTAAAGAGGTAAAAGCTGAGGTAAAACAGTCATGCAAACACATTTGTTATGCATTCACGAGACGACTATCAGATAGGCAGCTTCCTATAAGTGAAATACTATCGGGTAGTGGTGTGCTGAGACTGTCAGCAACAGGTTTGAACATGACATCAACAGCACACACAGTGCATTCTCAAACTACTCTCTTCCTCCCTGTTAAGGATAAAGAATCAAATTCCCAGTAACAATAGTACAGTGAAGAAGACCAGGCCAAGTAATAGTTACCCACGTCTTTAATCGCTAGTGAGGTAGTAATTCCAAAAAGGCCTAAATTAACCCAAAGGGGCTCACAAAAGTGCTTTTGAACCAAGTGCTGGCAGAGAGGGACGCAAGGGATGGTTGTGCCTTGCCAATAAGGTCCCTTTGTGTGCAGTTAGCAGGGTTTCATTCAGGTAGTGAGGATGGCTCTCCAGGGCCCCACTCTCCATCTCACTGTGCTCACATGCACAGCTCTGCGGACATTTCTAGGTACAGAAGTCCAGTTTTACACATTATTTGGGTAAAGTGTTGCTATTTGAACATAAGTTTGGGCTAAACAATCTCAAACTAGTAATCTGATCTGAAAGCAAAATACTTTACAACTAAAGCCACGTTTCCACTGCAGGAACTTTCCCCAGAAACGAAGAACTTTGGGGTGGTACTAGGTGTGTTTCGACCACAGGAACCAGTGTCTAAATGAAGTTCCGGGTAAATATTTCCCCCTCCAAACGGCCCTGCTCGGTAGTACTTTTTCAAAGTTCGGGAACTATCGGGGGTGGGACTTGGGTGCTGAACATGCTGATTGGTTGACTCCACGCAGCTTGCAAGGTTCGTTCTGCGTTCAGTAAACATCAGTCTTGCTCTTTCTGTCCGATGGCACGCATTGTCTCAGCAAACGCACGGTCAATGTCCGTAATAGCTGATAATAACATACGTTGTCTTATTTTAAATCTACCTTTACGAGCTTTCAGAATACGCTTTAGTATCAGTTCTCATCTCTTTTCCGCCGTTTTGTTAATTACCTCTTTTGTACACCAATACATAACTAGCAAAAGCATCTCCTCCATACTTGTTATTGTTGCAGACAGTGTCACACAAAAATGATTACTGTCCGTCGCTGACTGGGAGGAACAGTCGTGCGCAGTCCCAAGTCTCTAGGCTAATTTGCCTAATCTTCACGGTACTTTAGACCGCAGTGGAAACGCAGACAGTAGCAGGTCTGGGGGAAAAAAGTTCCTGTAAAAAAAAAGTTCCTGGTACAAATTGTTCCGGGTAATCTCAGTGGAAAGGCAGCTTAATATCATTTTTGACTGATACTCATAAGCCAACACTAAAATCTAAAATAAATTGTTTTCAATGCTGCAAGTGAAGTTAGACAATATAACATATTGGATAATTATTTTAATATTTAACAGTCTTAAAGTTTTTAAAGATTAACTTTGAGTGAGAGTTAGGTCATGGCAAATGTAATCTAATTCTAAAAAATGACAAAAAGGCAAAAAAACAAACATGAACAATTAAATATCTAATATTGACCAATACCGATAAGTTAAAAAATCTCTAATATCCAATTGCTAGCCAAATTATTTTTCAATAATAGGCTTTCATACAAATCAACTCGTACAAATATGAATTTTTTTTTTTTCATATGAAATTGCCAACTTGTCAAACAGTCACATGTTCTCATAAGATTGTGATGGTTATCATGCATCTCTACAATAAGAAGAAGTTCAAAATGGTGAAACTGGAACAATGGGGCAATAAAATTACTGTAAGACAAGGCCGTAACCATGTCTTGAACATTGGGTGGACCAATTTTGTATAAAGCCTATAGAAACTGAACAGTGAAAGGAAGTTCTAGATCTAATTCTAGTTGGGAAACAATCATTTTGAACTATTTGCAAATAATATTAGTATTCTTTTTTTTTTTTAAAGATTCCCATATGTACTTTTATTTGTATGCCTAAAATAATCGAAAACATGAAACGTTTCTTGTCTCTTCACAGTTCACACATAAATGCATAATTTTCTATTCAAAATGGCCATATTTGAGAAAAAAGTAGTTTGCATCACTGGATGTTACTGTGAGTAGTTTAACTTCAAATCACAAAACAGTTCACATGTATTAAATGTTTTGCTTACCTCACTCAACGTTAAACTGACGCTTTGTGCTGGAATTCATGCTTTTGCTTCTGTGACCGGTAAACTCCGCCTACTTTGATTAGATTGGCCATCTCAATCATTTTGATATTAATGAGCACTGTTAGACCACTGAGGCAGACCAGACTAAAACTGCAACTTTTAAACCTTTTTGTCATTGCATGTACACTCACCTAAATTGCATGTACACACACCTTTGCGCAATTTGAAGGGTAATGGAAGCGCGGCTACTGATACATACTGCATCCAAAATAAATTGGTAAATGGACAATGGTGCAAAGTGGAAATGAAACAAACATCCACAACCTTCAAAATATCTGTGTGAAAGAGTGAACACATAACAGACTCTGAAAACGTGTTTAATGGCTGGAGATCCAATCGATGCAAGAAATCCCCCTAAATGAATGACTCATAACCCTTCCTTCAAAACCTTGCAATAAACTGTCTGTTGCAATGGTGCGTGTGGTTTCCCTCAATTTGCTAAGTGACACATCCAAGGCTAAAGTCGAAGGCATCTGGCTTCAGTTAGTCAAACTCTCGTATTGTCTATGACACCATCATATGTGCCCTCACACACGCTCTGAACAAACTGTCGCTCTGCTTTGGCCGCCATCTCGAGAGTAGAAACAGAGGGATGGAAGGCAGCACTAGAACCCTTGGCTGAAAGATCTCCACTCTTGGTTTTCAATGGTCATTTTCCCCAACGATGATCTAATTGCCAAATCCATAAAACATGACCCATCAGAACGTGTTGTTGCATTGATGGTGCAGAAGAACAAAAGCCAAATCAAGTCTATGAAAGTCACACTTCAGGCTGATCAGAAGAGTCCATATGCTTTGGATTACAGCAATGTAAGTCCATGTTCTCTAGGTGTCAGATGTACCAGGAGCCTGATGGAATACAACTTTAATGAAACACAGAACTTGAACATGTCAGTTGAAGTTATCTGGCTGCTAGAACAGGAGAAATATGCCTAACTTTTTTTTTTAGTTTATTTCAGACATCTTTCTAATCAGTTCCATAATGAATATTTCACCAAACAAATGAAAATATACAATAAGGCATATGATTGTAAGTAGCACAAGTATCTTGTGATACTGAAGACTGGAGTAATGGCTGCTGAAAATTCAGCTTTGCCATCAAAAGAATAAAACACATTAAAAAAAATAAACAAAAAAATAACCTAAACAGAAACATTTAAAACATTATATGATATGTACTGTGAATAATACTTCACAATATTACTGTTTTTACTGCATTTTTGATTAAAGGCACAATATGTAGGTTTTCGCTGCCAGAGGTCGCATTTTCAAAACAACAACGCTTATTGATGCTATGAAGGAGAGTGGAACAATGTCGTTTTCCCCATCCAGAGATGTACAGTATGGAATTCACGAATCATGTTCACAGACAGAGGCGGACAGTAGTGAAGTATTTTTAGTTTCTACTCAAGTACATATTTCAAGTATGTGCTTTATCACTGTCTTTCTTTGGAAAACTTTTACTTCACTACATTCCAAAGCACAATGTCATACTTTTTACTGCACTACATTTCATAAAGTAGAGGGGTTTTTTTTACCTTTAATACTTAATTACATAAAACATGTAATACTTTCTTATTTGTAATTTACTGTATTTTGTTCAATACATTTATTTGTTTTTATTGTATTTCTACATTTTTAAGTTAATTAAGTATTAAATTATATTCAATATGAAATGTAGTGCAGTAAAAATGACAATAATATGTTTTGGAATGTTGTGAAGTAAAAGTTTTCCAAAGAAGAACCCTGATAAAGTACATATACTTCACTACTGTCCGTCTCTGTTCACAGATGAGGTAATGAATTAGTTTTTGTATTACCTGTACATTTGATCACACTATTTTATGTAATTGCATGAATTGCAGTTAATGCTGTGCAGTTTTAATTGTTTAAAACAATTGTTCTAAAAGTACATTTGAACGAACCCACAGTATTTGCAAGCAGGGCTTGAGATTAACATCCGCCAACCCCCCATTTGCGGGTGAATTTCAGCTGTGGAGTGTAACACGGTTACTCCTACTAGCCAATCACACACGATTCTGTTGAGTTTATAAATGCAATGTCTAATAATCAGAGGGGTTCAGATTAGTCATTGCTGAAACGGCAGAGTTTTGTTCAGAGCGCGCTCTCACTTACTGAAATCTGCACTCTCCTCATAAACAACAAAGCAGAGATACGTGCAATGTAGGAGATTCGTTCATCATACAGTGATTGACTGTTTTTGTTCACTTTCAGCAGCGAACATAATTTCAAACCAAGATCAAAGCAGAACCATAGCGCATCAGTTGTGACGGGCATAAAAATGGCTTGACGTTGGACGTTCGTGGGTTGGTATACGATTTTCGGTTTTTTTGCGCACACCTGGCATCCCCTCGAAACGGTTCTCATTCGCACTTGCGTTAACACTATAAAATCTGCCGAAATACAATACTCTTCTTTTTTTTTTTCAATTATTTTATAGCCTTTGGGAAATCAACATGTAGTCCAATTCGCTGGATTAAATTAAGTGGAATTACTAGTTATAAATTGTGGTTGGAAAGCTTTACTATTCCTACTATAAGACTTATGCCAGACTTGGGTCATTAAAGACACTAGACAGTATGCAGAACCCTAGCAACCAACAACACCTAACAACTGCATAAAAACATGTTAAAGCATTCAGAACACCTAACAATGACACAGCAATGCTTTGGTAAACCACACATTAACTCATCAACTGTGGTGCTGTGGAAATAAGTAAAAACAGAGGTAAACCAACCTACACAAAGGACAATTGCTTTCAATTGCCTATGACAAACTGACTGGAAGGCCTTCCCCAAAGGTAACGCTAAACATGTGGGCAACTTCTGTTAGAGGGTTTAATTGACAGAGGCACACATAGACTAAATAACATACTTGAAACAGTGTTGCTGGACTCAGTAAACAACATGCCATAAACCACAAGGATTCGGAGTTATCTTCCCTAAAACACATGCACAAACACACATTCATGCAAAAACCATACAACACTATCAACATCACATCTTCAGGAATTCATGTTGAGCCACAGAGTGTAATCTTTAAAAGAGAAAGACTGCTCTTTTTTCGATATAGCCAACACAGTCTGCTCTCCAAAATAGAATCACTGTAAACAACAGAATGTGGTTGAGTCACAGCATCAAAATATAGACAAGAATGTACTTGTCATATAGTTATCGCAAAGCTAAACTTACTGACGCCTGACTTTAGAATGGTAGCGTACTTGCATTTCATTTCACAGCAGCAATACAAAAACAGTTTAACATTGGATAAAACTAGGCATTTTTAAAACAATGTTCCACAAAAGGTTGTTTACAGTGGAAAAATATTTTTCAGACCTTCACTCAAAGTTCTTCACACTAAGAAAAATGGTTATTTTAAAAACTGTTCACTGAAAGGTTCTTTGGGGGAACACAATGGTTCCTTATCTTCCCTTATATGGAACCTTTATTTTTAAGAGCGTACATTTTCTGCTCCACATCTTCTAACACTATCACATCTATAGTGGTGATGTCACGGAGCCCAAATGAATGAGCATGATGACATGCAGGCTAACTGCTCAAGATGCCATTAACTGTGCTTATGTCACACACTTGTGAGTGAAGTGTCAAGCTGATCTTTCTTCTGTTTCTGCTAAGTCATAGCTTGAACCATCAGGCCGATACTGTCCCATACCCACAGAGGCACAGAGCAGCTCTTGTTCCAGTCCGTGGCCAGTGATCCCTCCCTGCACAGAACAGCCTGGCACTGGTCGAATGAGCCAATGAGGTCAAAGGGAGAACAAAACTGTTGATTTAACAACTGTAGACTCTATGTGGGTGTGAGAGTGTGTGGACGCTTAGTCGGCTGGAGATAACGGGAACGTTCATGAACATGGGGCTATAAAAACAGAGCAATTAAGCATGATGATTTAGAGTTAGAGATGATGTAAACAACACTACTACAAAAAACACTAGTGTATCATCTGTTTACCCCAAAAAGTAAATCACAAACTAAGTAAGCGTCCATTTCTGAACACCCAGAGCATGGAAAGCTTTGATGCTTGTTATCAAAGTTTTAATCTTCCAACAGGAACTCCAATAAAGAGCTGAAAAACAATGAGATCCAGCTGAAGTGTTTGATTAGACAGAGAACTTTGTTTGGTGAGTTTAATCACAGGCTCTTTAAAAGAAAGTGGACGATGAAGCTGATGGGGAGGGGACTCATCTTCCACAAACAACTTGTGCCACGTGCCCTCCATGTGCGCAGAGGATATTGCCACATGTTTTCCCCCAGCAGAAAGCCTCGGAGAGCTGTGGTCCTGAGGACCGCCTGCTCCGGCAGGATGCAGAACTGGAATGTGAGGGTCAGGGTCAAAGGGATACACGCTGATCTTCTAGACTCTAAACACAACGGCCATGTCAGAGGGACACAAAACCAGGGAGGCTGTTTACACAAGGACAAATATGCTTGCTGTGAATAAACGTCTCTGAAGGGGGAATCAGATAACCTCAGCATTCCTCAAAATTAAGTGTGCAGGGAATTTAGGTTTAAAGAAAACGAATGAGACATATATATATATATATATACACACACACACACACTCACCTAAAGAATTATTAGGAACACCATACTAATACTGTGTTTGACCCCCTTTCGCCTTCAAAACTGCCTTAATTCTATGTGGCATTGATTCAACAAGGTGCTGAAAGCATTCTTTAGAGATGTTGGCCCATATTGATAGGATAGCATCTAGGGCTGTCAAAATTGCTCAAAAATGACGTTCGAATATTCCCTCTAAAAAAAACACGAATATTCGAACTATTCGAACATCTGGTTGCGCATTTTGTCAATGACGCGCATTACGTCAATAACAGGACAAATGAATACAAAGAGACATAACTACTTGTATAGGTGGTCTATTTAAGTTTAAACATATTTGACAACGTATTACCTACACAAAAACAAGTAAATCAACTAATGGCCAAGACCGCAGACGCAGACCTCACACTCTCTCGCCCTCACGCTCTCTGCGCATAATGGTTTAAATGAACAAACACATTTTGAGAGCTGATCAAGAGTTTTGTGCAAGCAATTTAAGGTCGCGACTTTTGTCCCAAATATAGCAGGCTTTATTCAGTGATTGAAACAAATATTAATTGAAGTTTTACAGCATATTGAGCGCTCCGAGCGAGCTGTGCTGTGGTAAACATGGAACTTTTCCTTGTCATGAAACGGTAAATAATCAAACCAGTGGAAGCAGTGCATTTATCCTTTATTCATGCGATATCTATTCAGTCAGTACAGTAGCCTACACTTTAGTAATGTTAGGGTTATGGTACCTCGGCTCCACTGCTCGACAGAACTCCCTGAAGCCTGCCCCATCCACGACACTGATCGCTCTCATGTCCTTACAAATGAACGAAATTAATTTCTCCGTTACGGCCTCTTGTCGTGTTGCAGACAAAGAGCTTGTGGCGGGCGATGCAAAGTAAGGGTGGTCCAGTTTGCACATACAAATTAGTTGCTTATATTTACAAAATGAGCCTACAAAAGCATAAACAAGCTCGTTTAATAAAGAAAAGCTCACGAAACAAAGTGAAAACTCACGAAAGTGTTTAGTGAAATTAGGAAACATTTAAGAGATCATAAATTTAGTTGTACAAGTTAACATTACATTTCTACATACATTTTGTTCTCATGTCACAAGTAATATCAAGGTTTATTTTGATCTGTTTTACATGATTCTTTTGTAGTGTGGTTTTCGGTGAAGTGTACTAAAATAAATATCGTCACCTGTGTACATTAGCCCACTTCTTCTCTACGCTTTTTCCTGATGGTTTATAGAACAATTACTCCGAGTCGCCCTCTGTCGCTTCAAAGAATAGCACAATGGTCAAGTATAAACTAAACGCCTCGTCCGTTTGGGGAGGAGCGCGCACAGTCAGCGGGGGCTCGCGCCATAGACAGTAAAGGCTCGCGCTGCGGAGCCAGGCGAAAGTATAAAACAAGGCTTCAGGCCGCTAGCGCGCCCACTCGCAAAGCAGACAGCCACGCCTCTACTATCGCGGGCGTTTTTTTGTTCACTTTTTTTTAAAATTCGAATATTAATTTTCCCCTTCGAAATTCGTTTTTTAAAAACTATTCGAATATATATTCGAATTTAGAATATTCGTTGACAGCCCTAATAGCATCTTGCAGTTGATGGAGATTTGTGGGATGCACATCCAGGGCACGAAGCTCCCGTTCCACCACATCTCTATTGGGATTACACACCAAGATGCTCTATTGGGTTGAGATCTGGTGACTGTGGGGGCAATTTTAGTACAGTGAACTCATTACCAATTTGAAATGATTCAAGCTTTGTGACATGGTGCATTATCCTGCTGGAAGTAGCCATCAGAGGATGGGTACATGGTGGTCATAAAGGGATGGACATGGTCAGAAACAATGCTCAAGTAGGCCGTGGCATTTAAACGATGCCCAATTAGCACTAAGGGGCCTAAAGTGTGCCAAGAAAACATCTCCCACACCATTACACCACCACCACCAGCCTGCACAGTGGTAACAAGGCATGATGGATCCATTCAACAGAAATTGAGACTCATCAGACCAGGCAACAATTTTTCCAGTCTTCAACTGTCCAATTTTGGTGAGCTCGTGCAAATTGTAGCCTCTTTTTCCAATTTGTAGTGGAGATGAGTGGTACCCGGTGGGGTCTTCTGCTGTTGTAGCCCATCCGCCTCAAGGTTGTGCGTGTTGTGGCTTCACAAATGCTTTGCTGCATACCTCGGTTGTAACGAGTGGTTATTTCAGTCAAAGTTGCTCTTCTATCAGCTTGAATCAGTTGGCCCATTCTCCTCTGACCTCTAGCATCAACAAGGCATTTTTGCCCACAGGGCTGCCGCATACTGGATGTTTTTCCCTTTTCACACCATTCTTTGAAAACCCTAGAAATGGTTGTGCGTGAAAATCCCAGTAACTGAGCAGATTGTGAAATACTCAGACCGGCCTGTCTGGCACCACACCCCTAAATGCATTAAAGCAACTGCCATGTGATTGGTTGATTAGATAATTGCATTAATGAGAAATTGAACAGGTGTTCCTAATAATCATTTAGGTGAGTGTATATATATATATATATAAAACACTACAATGGCTAAATCATTCTGTATATGCTTGTGAGTTCTATAAGTCTCGTTTTAACCATGTATGTGACAGCTGAAAACATGAGACTCTGAAGTAGATGTCTCCATTGGCCACTTTAGAGCATATTGTTCTTTTCTCAGCTGTTGTCTCTCAAAGAGCTCTGAATTTAAGCTTTGATTCCTGAAATACATCTGCGTCTGCTCTCCAACATTCCTCACTCATGTCCAGCTAAGATCTCAAACTTCTCATTAAACCTCTTATATTTTATGATATGCTACCAATTGTATGAAAGTTTCTGGCAACATAAGTCAAATGGATAACTATCAAAAAAATATCAAACAATTTTAATATGATATAATGTTATAGTATCTGTTATAAAAATATAACAGTATTTTTTTTATTTATACAGTTAGCAAAGGATAAATATCACAAAAATATCAAACTCTCTTTACACCTCTATTTTATGATTTGCAACATGTTGTATGAACATGTTTTGGTAACATTAACAAGTGAAATGAATAAATATCACAAAAGTATCCAACAATTCGAATATGATGTAATGTTATAGTATCTGTTATAAAAAATAAAATAAAAAAGTTGTATAAATGTATACAGTTAGCAAAGGATAAATATCAAACTCTCTTTACACCTCTTTTATTTTATGATATGCTACATGTTGTATGAATGTTTTTGGTAACATTAACAAGTCAAATTAATAAATATCACAAAAATATCCAACAACTATAATGTTATAATAGCAGTTATCTTGAACAAAAAAATATGTATGTGCGTGTATATGTATGTGTGTATATATAAAATCAAAGAATGTGACAATAGCAGCATCTTTGCTGAAACAGTAAAACTGTAACATATGTTGTCCCGTTCATTTGCTAACTGTTAGTTTGTGTGCGTGTATGTATGTATGTATGTATGTATGCATGTATGTACACATATACATACATACATACATACATACATACATACATACATACATACATACATACATACATACATACATACATACATACATACATACATACATGTATTATACACACACACGTATATACATATACACATATACATACACACACACGCACACACTAACAGTTAACAAATGAACGGGACAAAATATGTTACAGTTTTACTGTTTCAGCAAAAATGCTGATACATTGTCACATTCTTTGACAATGCAATTTAGTAAACGCTTAAATGTTAAACGGCAGATTTACAGAGGCAGACCAATATCAGTAGAAGAAGTTTCCCTCAGTAGATAAAACCCTAAACAATCGATACAGCATACGAGTATTCAGCGTCAGCAGTGCATAATAAAGCTCCTTTATCTTGACTCTTTATAAGTTTGCATTACATTAACATGCTCTTACCTGTACGGCGTTTGATCCTGGAAGTGTCTGTCAAACAGTCAAAATACCAAAACAAAGTTTGGAGTTGGTGAAACTCTTTCCTCAGCGCAACCGTGTTGACTTTAACTCTGCATTCCACTTGAGTGCTGCTGCAGACTTTCAGAGTGACTTATGTAAGGCACAAATGTGATTCTGACATGTACCGAATCCTTTCGTGCTTCTGAGTCCCTCACAGCTCTTTTGCAGGGACTTGGGGACTCTTGAGTGAGTCCAGTGGAAGCGGAAATGCGGCGCAGCGGCTGGAAGAGGTTTACTGACTCCTACAGGCGTGACTGCTTCTCTCTTTATGAATGAAGTTTAACAGGGTCAAATACAGAAATGAAACACATCTTGCCATGTGTGTTTAGTTTCATTTGAAGCTTATATAAATTAAAAGATCTGTTATCTCACTATATAATTTTCAAGAAAAAAGCTCTTTTATTGCTCAAGATAGACACTTAAGAACAGAGATTTGTGTTTTTTAAATGGGTTCAAAGTTTGTGTAAACGGTTTGTTTAAAGAAGAGCATGATGCATGCAAAAAAATGTAAAGATTTGGTTTATGGTCAGTAAAGGCAGTAATAGATGATGTTAAAGGCACAATATGTAAATTATCCAAAAAAACACTAGGCCAATGTTATATTTTGTTGACTTGTGTAGATACATTATCTCAAATGTTTCCAAGAATGTTAAAATCTCAAGAAATAAGACATTTTAACCAGGACACGGACCATGTCCGTGCGTCGCCTATCAATGACATCATACCTGCGTTACCCTAGATTTTTATTTTGTAGAAACCATGGAAACACCAAAGACGCTTTAATATATTATGTGTTTTATTAGACAGGTAAGCAACTGTGAATACATTCATTGACAAAACAATTAATCATTGTTATATAGCTCAACACAGTTAGTCTCAGCTCAGCGAAATCAAGGCGTCATCAAGCTACGCCTTTGTTTTGAATAAGCAACCTCTAGCAGCGAAAAATTACAAATTGTGGCTTTAAGACATATTTTATCTAACTTACCAGCCACTGTCCAGGATCAGTGTGATGTACTGTCATGGTATCCAGAATGCAGAAATCTGGCTTGGAAAGCTGTTCATTTTGTTATATTAATAGCACAATCTACTATAAAACACTATAAAAATCTATTGTTCAGTAGCTTGTGCAAATTAATCACCCAATATTCTTGCGACCCAGACTTCAACATTATCATTACAAATTGTTTCACTCCCTGCTGTGCATTGTTTACATCCTCTCACTGAATGTTATTTTCCCTAATGATAGCATTAAAAAACGAATTTGCTCATGAAGGCAGTTTTGTCACAGTGTTGAGCTGTGATGTATTGCATACTCAATCAGCAGCAATAATTTTTTGCTGCACTACATTTGCCTGAATCATAGGCTATATTTAATTCTCTCTCTATTGTTTTCTTGTGGAAGTAACTCTCATTGTTGTTATCCATGGCTGAAACAGCTCTTGTATGTCCATCAGTGTCTCTAAAATCATCGCCACAGAACATTTACACATGTGTATGGGATTTGGCAGACTCGCTCATCTTTAAATTAGCCTGATAGTCAGTGTCCAAATGTAATCATCCCTGTTCGTTTTCTTTATAAATGACCCTGTAAAGGAGCACTGGCAGATGGTGACAGTAATGACCGTGGTGAGCTATCTCTCCTTAATCATGAGGAGACATGGGACATTGGAGGAGCTTACAAAATACAGTCATTAGAAGTGCACATGGTAAAGAGATTTGGTTATAGTGCTGTTATACCCTAGCATTTAGGTACAAACAAGGCTACATTTTAAATACATGTATACGTTTATTCAGCAAGAATGCATTAAATTAATCAAAAATGAACACTTTATACAGGGAGTACATAATTATTAGGCAAGTTGTATTTTTGAGGATTAATTTTACAACATTAATAATTAAACAACAACCATGTTGTCAATGAACACAAAAAACTCATTAATATCAAAGCTGAATATTTTTGGAAGTGGTTTTTAGTTTTAGCTATTTTAGGGGGATATCTGTGTGTGCAGGTGACTATTACTGTGCATAATTATTAGGCAACTTAACAAAAAACAAATTTATACCCATTTCAATTATTTATTTTTACCAGTGAAACCAATATAACATCTCAACATTCACAAATATACATTTTTGACATTCAAAAACCAAACAAAAACAAATCAGTGACCAATATAGCCACCTTTCTTTGCAAGGACACTCAAAAGCCTGCCATCCATGGATTCTGTCAGTGTTTTGATCTGTTCACCATCAACATTGCGTGCAGCAGCAACCACAGCCTCCCAGACACTGTTCAGAGAGGTGTACTGTTTTCCCTCCTTGTAAATCGCACATTTGATGATGGACCACAGGTTCTCAATGGGGTTCAGATCAGGTGAACAAGGAGGCCATATCATTAGATTTTCTTCTTTTATACCCTTTCTTGCCAGCCACGCTGTGGAGTACTTGGACGCGTGTGATGGAGCATTGTCCTGCATGAAAATCATGTTTTTCTTGAAGGATGCAGACTTCTTCCTGTACCACTGCTTGAAGAAGGTGTCTTCCAGAAACTGGCAGTAGGACTGGGAGTTGAGCTTGACTCCATCCTCAACCTGAAAAGGCCCCACAAGCTCATCTTTGATGATACCAGCCCAAACCAGTACTCCACCTCCACCTCCACCTTGCTGGCGTCTGAGTCGGACTGGAGCTCTCTGCCCTTTACCAATCCAGCCACGGGCCCATCCATCTGGCCCATCAAGACTCACTCTCATTTCATCAGTCCATAAAACCTTAGAAAAATCAGTCTTCAGATATTTCTTGGCCCAGTCTTGACGTTTCAGCTTGTGTGTCTTGTTCAGTGGTGGTCGACTTTCTGCCTTTCTTACCTTGGCCATGTCTCTGAGTATTGCACACCTTGTGCTTTTGGGCACTCCAGTGATGTTGCAGCTCTGAAATATGGCCAAACTGGTGGCAAGTGGCATCTTGGCAGCTGCACGCTTGACTTTTCTCAGTTCACGGGCAGTTATTTTGCGCCTTGGTTTTTCCACACGCTTCTTGCGACCCTGTTGACTATTTTGAATGAAACGCTTGATTGTTCGATGATCACGCTTCAGAAGCTTGGCTATTTTAAGACTGCTGCATCCCTCTGCAATATATCTCACTATTTTTGACTTTTCTGAGCCTGTCAAGTCCTTCTTTTGACCCATTTTGCCAAAGGAAAGGAAGTTGCCTAATAATTATGCACACCTGATATAGGGTGTTGATGTCATTAGACCACACCCCTTCTCATTACAGAGATGCACATCACCTAATATGCTTAATTGGTAGTAGGCTTTCCAGCCTATTCAGCTTGGAGTAAGACAACATGCATAACAAGCATGATGTGGTCAGAATACTCATTTGCCTAATAATTCTGCACTCCCTGTACACCGATCGGACATAAAATAATGACCATTTATTATTGTGTTGGTGCCCCTTTTGCTGCCAAAACAGCACTGTCCCATCAAGGCATGGACTCCATCCTGGAAGGTGTGCTGTGGTATCTGACACCAAGTGCATCCTGGGGCCATGTGTTCCCCAGGTAAGCTACACACACACACCCAGCCATCCACGTGATGTAAAAGAAAACATGATTCATTAGATCAGGCCTTCTTCCACCTTCTTCCCTTGCTCCATGGTCCAGTTCTGATGCTCAAGGGCCCACTGTTGGCGCTTTCGGTGGTGGACAGGGGTCAGCATGGGCACCCTGAGTGGTCTGTGGCTATGCAGCCCCATACGCAACAAACTGCGATGCTCTGTGTATTCCGACACCTTTCTATCAGAACCTGCATTAACTTTTTGAGCAAATACCCCACAAGAGCTGTATTTTTGGAGATGCTCTGACCCAGTCGTCTAGCCATCACAATTTGGTGGCTAGACCAATTTGTTTGTTATTTTTTTGTTACATCACAACCTAGTCAAACTCGCTCAAATCCTTACGCTTGCCCATTTTTTCTACTTCTAACACATCAACTTTGAGGACAAAATGTTCATTTGGTGCCTAATACATCCCACCCACTAACAGGTGCCGTGATGAAGAGATAATCAGTGTTATTCACTTCATCTGTCATAATGTCACAATGTTATGCCTGATAAAAGTATTTTTAATGCATTAATTATGCCTTGTAATGCACCATATAATGCAATGTTTGGTCTTATGAATAATCATAACCACATTTATAATACATTATTAATAATTATGTTATGCCTTAAGAAAGTACAGCACCAATTTCAAGGAATCTGCAAATATTATAATGCATTTTAATGCAATTATTTATTAAAAGATATGATGCATTATAACATACATTATGAATCATTTTAATGCATTATACATAAAGGCTTTAAGTAAAGTGCTATCAAACAGTTCTATTTAAAAATGCTTTTCTTTCTAGTCATAAAAGAAACAAGAAAAATTCATCATGCATCCTACATCATGAGAGAAAAAATAAATTCATCAGCAGAAGTGTTTTCAATGTTGATAATAATAAGAAATGTTTCTTGAGCACCAATATACATTTTAAAATAAATAACAATACAATAAAAAATTTTTTAAATCAGCTCATGGCTGTAAAGTAGTCAAATTTGATTTTGTACATAATTGCAATAGTATACTGAAAAATGTACATTTAGTTATATTTATGAATTCGGCAGACAGTTTTATCCAAAGCAGCTCACTGTGCATTAAAGGACGTGTGTTTTCTGGGATTCCATCCCTTGCTATTGCTAGTGCCATGCTTTGCTGGGAGACACGATACTACTCAATGGTTTAATCAATTAACGTGTGGTGGGTCTCTGTTCAGGTACATTGAACTAATTACTTAATTGTCATCCACAGGGGTTTCACACCTGGAAGAGAGACTATAGAAACAGCCAAATTACCCATCTCAAATCAGGCCTATTACTGTAAACACACTTGTGCTGCTCTCTAAAAAAACTCACTGCATTTGTACCACCTCTGTGAATTTAAAGCCAGTGTTTTCCTCTTGGTCTGTTGCATCCCTGAGGAATGACTGGACAGGGCATTTATTGATAAGCACAATCTTTATATTAGTCAAGAGCAAGCTAATTGAGCTGAGCTGTTATGGGACCTTACACATTATATGAGAGTGTGCATGCATCAGAATTTAGTTCAAATAGTCTTACAAAAGAGAAACTGAAACAGGTTTGATTTATATTAATATTTGTAATATTCTTAAATGGGTCATGAACTGAGAAATCAAATTTTCCGTGAGCTTTTGATATGAGGTCATCATACTATAAGAATATCCTGTAACTTTCAGAACTGAAAACTTCCTTGTTAGTCCAAAAACAGCTTTTATTGTAACCAAGCCCAGTGAAAGACATTGCAGAATGTGCCTATAGGTGAAGAGACTGCCTCTGCAGAAGAAAATCAATGCCTACTTCACCATCATAACTTTGGTGAGATGACGAGGAGATAATTGCAGGATGCAGGATGCAGGATCACTCCACTAAAATAACATTACCTTCAAAGGAATACATTTTCAACAATGTGAATGTCTCAGTTGAGCATTATGTATTTGTATTCGGTACATTTAACTGTGGATTCTTTGGTAAATCAGTCACAATTTTGATGCAGGCTTTGCAAACAGACTTTTACGAGATGGACTCGTAATGCCACAACATACAGTTGGGAGAACAAGTATTTGATACACTGACGATTTTGCAGGTTTTCCTACTTACAAAGCATGTAGAAGTCTGTCATTTTTATCAAAGGTACACTTCAACGGTGAGACTTTAACTGGACAAAAATCCAGAAAATCACATTGTATGATTTTTAAATAATTAATTTGCATTTTATTGCATGACATAAGTATTTGATCACCTACCAACCAGTAAGAATTCCGGCTCTTCTTAAGTTTTTCTTTAAGAAGCCCTCCTGGAGGAATGACTGGCACTGAATCACTGACAGATGAAGAGGAGATGGAGGAAGAATATTAACATCCAACAGGAAAAAGAATAAAGCATTTGTAGGAAATAAAGATGACCATAACAATTGTACATACATGTATTTAACATTTACATTTATGTACACATTGTGCTGGTGGTTATGGCATATATCACGTACTACCATCTGGCAGCATCCTTCCATTTTCATATATGAGTGTCATCTATGTGTCCAACCACTGGAAATCCTAAAGGAAATTCTATGTTTTAGGTTACTTCTGGAGGTTTATCAAGTGAACGTCAGGATCCTGTATAAAAGGACATGCCATTTTTGTCACTTTGACAGTGTCCTCATGATGAAAATATGAGCAATGAATGAATGTTCCTGCACTGCAAAAAAATGCTTTTCTTACTATTTATTTTTGTCAAGTGGCAGATAATTTAACTTGTTTTAAGTAAACTTGAAATATGACCAAAATAATCAGTAAGAAAAGCATTTGTGGCATTTGAATGAATTAATTAAGTATTTAAACACCGCTGGAGCTTTAAAAAGGGGAGGAGACTGAAAGAAACTCTGGGTTTACCAAAGAAAACCTGCTCCTGACCAGGTTAGGTTCGCAGAGTTTGAGTTACCCTGGTAACTGACTCTGAGTATAAGTAACTTTTTTCAGAAACGGGCTTGACTTACCCTGCTTTCTCGGGTTTGACATACCTCCCATTCTGAAACAGAAAACCCAGTCATTCCCTTATTTCAGGGTTAACATACTCAACCTCCTTTCTGAAATGGACCCCTGGTCCTCTCTCGTCCGTCACTGGTGTCGTTCGTCCTTATATGCCTTCGGGCTCCCTCGCTCGCTCCTCCTCCTCGCAGGTGTAACATACATCCAGGAACAGCAAAGGTTCGATGCACTTTCCCACATTTTTCTCTTATCGTATCCTGGGAAAAATAGCATTTCCTCAGCTTTCCAAGATTTATCAAGACTTCTTAACACCAAACAGGCATCGTTGATGTGTAAATGCGCACCTGCTTGTCATCAGAAAGTTGCAGTGGTCTTTTTTTTTTTGCAGTTTAATTTAGCATGAAATAATTTTTCCCTGAAATGTACAGTATGCTATCATAGTACTTCAAAAGCTTTTCAAATGATCAATGAAAATGTGATTTCTCATGATATGAGCCCTTTAACATCTACACCTGACCATTGAAGATTGATTGAAGTTCCTTAAGTCTAAGATGATTTGTAATAATTAAAGTGTTTTATGGGGCACTCAGTGCTCAGGTATTTGGATCCATCACCAAAGCAGAGTATCACATTTAGGGCATCCAAGACATCTACACCCTCCCTCTATACAGTCAATTTGAGAATCTAACGCATAAACAGCATGTCTCTCCACCTCTGTGCACATTAAGTTCAGATGGGGTGTGATTGGTTTAATCAGAAACAATCAGGCAAAGCACATAAATCTGAATCCCATCGCTATCCATTTGTGGTGTGTTTGTTGTTGTAGAAGCTGGGCCTCCATTTCAGATGGTGCGACTCAGGTGGAAGGTGTCTTCTGTCTTTGTGTCTGCCAACAGATAGAACTGGAGACCTTATATAAACTCCATTCACTTAGCATCCCATTACTCACTCAACTGAAGAAAATGCACAAGGCCTTAAATGCAATCTATGGACTGAGAGAAATGAAAAACATAATGGTTAGTTAATGCATTTTTTTGTGATATTGAGCCGACTGGTATACTTTATTAAATCCCACCCTATTAATACATTGTATCATTGTGCAAGGGCAATTTAATGTAAAGTTATGCATGTTGTGTTTTATTATTATGGGTTCACAAAATGTGATTGATCTGATTGTTATACCATGTGACATGCTGTGCTTTTAGTTTTCAATGTGAAAAACAGTTGGCTACTACATGGAAACCCACATGCTACTTTGCTTGCAACAGAGCCGTTGAAAGGAGGCAATTTCATTAAGCTATTTAATACTCCATCCATCATGCCCTTTAAAATCTATTAAAATCCGGTATACCATAGGATACTACTACAAATAAATGATTGTTTACCCTAAAGTATATATTTATTTATTAATTAAAATGAGTAATAAGTAATACAATAAAATAAAAACAAAAAATATTATATATATATATATTTAAAATTATTATTATTATTTAAAATTATATTTATAAAAATATATAATGCACAGTTATTGGATGTACATGATAAGTTATATAAGATAAAGTTTGGGAGAATGTTTTGACCATCATTTTATTTGTAATATAACATTATAGTTCATTAAAAGTAAGTCAACAAATAAGGTTCAAAGATAGTGGATTATATGGTAAGAATATGCATCCAATAACTCTGCATATGGCCTACATAAAACATCACTGAATATGTGCAGTAGGAACCAATACAAAAAACAAAAAAGAAAGAAAAAGAAATAAGAAAAGAAATTAAATTAAATTCTGAAATAAGGCTCTTAAAATTTCTTTAAAATAAATATATTTGAAAAAAAATATTGGATTATAATAAGGATAGGGTTTTTGTGCATTTTGGTAATGAAAATTAAAAATGTGCTTAAGGTCTTAGAATTTAATAAAAACCTCTATTTCATCTTCCCGTTCTAAAACATGACCTTGATATAATACTGCTATATGCTTTATAAAAAGTGGGTAAAATGTCACATTATACACAATATATATTATCAAATCCAAACACAGTAAGTATGTTTAGTTGCTTTACAAACAATCAAATCCCTGCAGTTAAATTTGTCATTAATCAATTAAAAGTCAAAGCCCTCGAGTCTCTTACAGCAGTATTAGTGAGCATCGACCTAATCCTCTGACCGTACTTCGACCATGTGTTTGGGATGGAATAATCTTGTGGTTCCACACCAGGCCTTGGTTTAACTCCCTACTTAAGACGTGCTAAAAACTGCAGCAGCAACTGTTGATTTCACAGCCGTTCAAATGCCCACAGGGATTCATTTCAGGCTGGTCAAATGGCTCCTTAAATCAGTCCGGTCATATTAAATTACATGGTTAGATTGCTTCATTTCCCTGGTTTTAACATTGAGCTGTTTGTGAACAACGGCTGCCTGTTCGCTTGACGCTTGTGCTGTTACGCTGCTGCTAAAAGCATTAGGCTAATACTCAAGTCACACATTAACGTTCGATTGACTGGTTTTTGTGGTGCTGTTGCTGATATTGTGCATGGTAATAAGTGCGCTGACAGGAAAGGAAAGTGATATAAAGGAAAGCATAGCAGGACAGTAGAGTGCTGATAAATGCACAAATCAGTTCAAGTCCATGATACAGTATAGAATCACACATGATGCCGTTAATCAATAGCTCTTTCGACCTCACCCTACAAACCTGTCATAATCGAGACTGAGCCCCAGTGTGGATCATTACTGCTCAACATGCAGAAGGTTTAAGGCTGAATGAGGTGATAGGGTTCTGAGGTGAGATCGAACAATGGTTGCTCTGGAGAGGGAAATGATCTGGCCTGGAGGTCACACTCACACACCTGCTTTAGGTGGGCACACTGGTGTTTTAGAGACTCTGGAGTGTAAAATACTCTCATTACAAGCTTATCTCACAGAAAACCTGACTTTATTGGCGTAGTTCATGGCTGGATATGTAAGCTCAGCCTGTGAGAGCTCTAGCTAGAAGACCATCAGCATGACAAATGCCCTCATAAGATGGCACTGTATTTACCTCTAAGGTTACAAAATATCCCTGTTTTTACTACTTCGGACTTAAATTATTGGCTGAATGTATGGTCTCATTCCAGAAATCTGTGACACAACGCACAAAAAATTGAAATCAACAAAGAATTGCATGAAGTGCAGAGCAGAAATTGCATCATTTATTACACATTGAACTTTGCTAAGAACTGAACTGAAGTACAATGAGAAAAGCATCTATGGTATGCACGTTATGGTGTGCATGATAAATAATATAGCAGATCATTTGAGCTTCTATTGTGCACTTATTTTATTTGATATGATCTCAATTCCAGGAAACAGGAATAAATTGTATTTTAAATTAAAAGAAAACTGTTAAATTATAATAATATTTTGTAATAATACTGATTTTTGTTATGTTTTTTTTTTTTTTTTTTTTTTGGTAAGCATAAGAGACTTTCTTGAACAGTGCAATGGTGTTAAAAGGACAACTTAGGGAAAACATACTTTTTACTATTCCCATAGTGTATAATTTCAGATTTATTTTTGTATTGAACATTTATGGAGCAACAGATTTTCAGATTTTGAAAGTATAAAAGTGTTTTCTTGTTTTCTTTTTTACTTATAAATGTATGAGGTATGACCCCAGGGGTTAAAAGGCACACATTATTTATACAAATACTTTAGCTAGTAATTTAATAAGTAAGTTAATAATTAAAAAAATCACTTAATTTTTTTGTTGAATAAATATACTGTCATTAAAATATGTTAATATAAAAATATATTTTAAAAAGTAAAGCTTCTGAAATGATTGAAGGAGATACCATAATAATTTAATATAGATTTACAGTAGAAACAATAAATATTATGTTTTATTATAAGATATAATTAATATAATATTTTTGATATGATGGTTTCATTATAAATATGGTGATTATCTCTAAGGTGGACACCCAAGTTAATACCATCTGAATCTAACTATTTCATGTCAACAAATGGAAAAGTCAGCCGGCTGTTTATTATCACGTTAATTATTGAGCCTTTCACCCCAATAGCAGAGGCACCTTTTTATCCCAAGTACCATACTTTTACATATTCTTCTGTTATTGAAAAACTGTTGCTTTAATAACCTTGAACAAAACTGAAAATCATTAAGAAGACCTTTGTCTCTTCTCATCTTCTCGATTCTCACTTGCTACTTAAGTCTACAACCAACTGCCCGCAAACGCATCAAGGATCAGCCAAATTTTCACGTGCATCTTGAAAAGCGGATGTTTTGGAAAGTGCTGTGGCAAGTCTAGTGGTTAAGAGGAAAATAAAACCAAACGGCTTTTACCCCATGGCGCCTTTAGCCCCGTTGTACATCATGTACACAGCAACATTTCAAAATGCATTATCTTTCAGTAATTTTGAAAGCGGGTATCCATTACTAAAGTATCCTTTCATTTGATTAATATGACATTATCTGAAAATGAACTCAAGTATGATCAATATACTTTAAATGCACTTTTTCACAACAAAAAAAATTCAGAGCAAAAGCACCATGACTGCATGAAGCTTATGGCCATTCAGCCCTTGTGCAGCTCATGGTTTACTGGGGTTACAGTTTCTCTGCCTTCACAGTCACTAATTAATTCCACCCTTGTGTTTTTACCCCCCTATGTTAATGGTGAAAATAAAAAACTTTATTACACTGATTAAATGCACTCAAGCTTTCCTTTTGAAGTTTTATGTCATTTATAAAAAAGAAACATAACACAAACAAAAAGCTGGTGGGGACACGATGCCATTCTATCAAAGACGACTCATAATGAACAGTGCATAAGTACACATTTTATCAATTACATTCTGAGTACAGCACAAAGGCACAGTAAACACATATGCTGATTAAAAATAAATAAACACATTTGATGGTCTTGCTATGACTGGTCGCTCACATAAACAAACCTTGCCTCTTTTACTTTATCATTTAAATCAAATAACTCAAATGTCAAAGGTCTGGTGTGTTTAGGTGGTTAAGTGGTTTTTAATGTCAAACAGTGTGTGTTTGTGTATGATGAGGACCTGTGGCAAAAAGGGGTTTATTTGAGATTTATATATAAATACATAATCTGAACATTTTGTTTGGAAATGTTTTATTTAGAAGTTCATGCAAGTCCATGGATGTGGAGAAAGCATGGTTGTCAGTTGTGTTTTGTCTTCGTAGAACAGAAAGATCTAGTTCTGGACAAGAAATCTAATGGTAAAAGCTAGTGCCCGTATCTGCAGGCACACATTAGCAGCACAGTGTTAAACATAATCTGCACAACAGAGCTGTGAAAAAATCTGAGACCCCGTAAAACGAGGTGGGTTGGTCACTAAAATGGCTGTTAACAACCTGCAAGCTTGCATGTTATGGCTACCATGGGAACAGGGACCGAGTTGTTTCTGTGCTAGTGTGGTAATTTGATAAGCCTGGGGAAAGAAATTTTGTAGGTGAGTTTAATACAGCAAGAAATGAAGTGTAAAAGGAAAAGAGAAGTAAACTGACTCCTTATAAGTGTTTAAGGCCAGAACGCAGAGGTTCCCTTTCAGTCGGTCACGTTTGACGTACGTCGGACGTACCGACGAATTGGGATCACTTCAGAGAGCCCCTATCAGCTTTGAGATATGGAAAACAGGCCAATGGCCATTGGCGTGCGAGATATGCATCTCGCGCTCCGCCCCGCACTGCGGGTATAAAGCGGAAGCGAGAGCAACACGCAGTTGTCATTCACTTCGGAGCCGAACTGGCGTTTAATTCGAAGAGCAGACATAATTCTTCAAAAGAATTCGCTTTACACAGCAAGAGAGAGAAGGAGGACGTGAGGACGCTCGTGTTGGCGAGACAGCACGGATCTGCAAGACCGCGTGCTCACCGCTGCATGCAGCAAAAACTGCTGTTCTCACAGCAACCACAGAAATTTCTGTGAGTGCAGACACAGGCTGCACCTTTTCCCTGTGTTCTGCCGCGGTTATCCCTGGGTGCTTCAGCACTAAGAGCGTTTCCTCACAAAAAGAGTACACGGTGTAACACTGCGTCTTTTTCAAGATGTCATTCCACCCTTGCGTTTCTGGATGCGGTCGTTCCCTTTTTCCTGCTGACAGTCACAATCGCTGCATCACGTGTCTGGGCATCCTGCACGCTGAAGCAGCGTTTGTGGATAGTTTGTGTTCCCACTGCGGTGCTTAGGTCGAGAATCACCTACCTTTAGGAAGGCGGAGTCCCCCTATCCATACCTCGATCTAGTGCTATTTCTGCACCGCAGAATAGACCTACTTCGATGGATGGCCGGGGTGACCTGAGGATTACGTTCAGGGCAAACCCGCCGAGCGAACCTCCGCAGGCCCCTGATCCCTCACAAGCGCCGCAACCGGTAGAGTTTCCGGGAGAACCCGCTGGCCCCTCCCATGGGCGTCCAACGGTGACTTTCGGGGCTCCAGCGGACGATCAGATGTCGATCGCTGCATCGGATGGGGAGTTCCAGTCCTCTGGGGATGAAGATTCGGCTGTACTGCCTCCCTCTGGGAGAGTGGCAACGGTCAAGTCGGACCCGGAGTTGACGGCTATGCTTTCCCGGGCCGCTGAAAAGGTCGGGCTTGAGTGGAACCCTCCACCACGTCCCGAGCCTTCTAGGTTGGATGATTGGTTTCTCGAGGTGGGTCGCGCTGGTGCTCAGCGTCCCGCCCCGGTGCCTTTCTTCCCGGAGGTGCATGAGGAGCTTACTAGGTCGTGGTCGACGCCGTTAAGTGCTCGAAACCGACCTAGTGGCTCCTCCCTCCTCACAACCCTCGACGGCAGACAGGCCAAGGGTTACGTGGGAATCCCACCAGGGCTGTCGCGATGCAGCTTTGTCCGTCGACCGCTTCCAACTGGCGTGGTGACCCGTGTCTCCCGTCCAAGGCCTGTAAGTTATCTTCCGGTTTGACCGCAAAAGCTTACAGGTCCTGTGGACAGGCCGCATCTGCCTTGCATGCCATGTCACTGCTTCAGGTGCATCAAGCCCAAGCACTCATGGACATGCACGAGGTTAGGACTGATCCAGAGCTCCTCCGGACCTCGCCCTACGGGAGACGAAAGTCACGGAGCGGCATCAACCTGGCCGACATGAGAGAGACCAATAAATATCGGTTCCTGGACTCCCCCATCTCCACGGCCGGGTTGTTCGGCGACGCGGTCGAGAGCTTTGCCCAGCAGTTCTCAGCCGACCAGAAGCAGACGGAGGCGATTAAACACATCCTGCCCCGGCGGCCCGTTGCTGCCTCCACCCGCCGCCGGCCGCAGCTCCTCCGGCTGCTTGTCGCCGAGGACATCCACCCGCCGCCGCCTCCGCTCCCGCCAAAGCCCAGCAGCAGCCTCCACCCAGGCGTCGGCGTGGAGCCGGTCGTGGGAAGGACATCCAGCCTGCTCAGGCCGCTGCCAAGCCAGGTGGCAAGCGCCGTCGGAAAGCGACCCTGAGACGGGCCACCCATAGATGGAGGAAACTGCTCTACAGGAGATGGCCGCAGCTCCACTCCTTCCCCCGGAGGAGGGCCGGTTGAGAATCCTGAGTTCTCTTTTTGTTTCTGTTCCGATGCTGGCCCCAGTGCCAGCGGCACCCAAATTCTCAATAAAAGAGCAGTTTCCAATATCTCTGGGTCCCAAGAGAGCGTGATTTGCGCTGTTCGACGCTCCCATGCCTTGTCACCCTCAAGCGCCTCTCCAAACGCCAGCAGGGGATGCCGGCTGTGGGGACGCACACAAGCGGCCTTCCCACACTCACACATCCCCTCAGCGGAAGCAGGTAAGTGTTGCGCAGCATACTCAGACCCTACTTCGGGTCGTCCGAGTCAGGTCCCTGCATGCCGCTACGCTGCCCCGCCTCGGGTACGTCGGTGGTGCGCGGTCTCTGGGGGCCTGGCTAGCGCTCCCCAGCCCGCCTCGCTGGCTCATCCATACCATCAGACTCGGCTATGCGATTCAAGTTCAGAGGCATCCACTTCACCTCCATGGCGAAGGCGGATGCCCCTGTCCTACGGGCAGAGATCGGTGTCCTGCTGGCGAAGGACGCGATAGAGCCGGTCCCTCCAGCCGATATGAAGTCAGGGTTTTACAGCCCGTACTTCATTGTGCCCAAGAAAGGTGGCGGGTTACGACCGATCTTGGACCTGCGGTTCTTGAACCGGTCCCTTCACAGGCTGCCGTTCAGAATGCTAACGCAGAAATGCATCTTCAGGTGCATCCGTCCCCAAGATTGGTTTGCAGCAATCGACCTGAAGGACGCGTACTTTCATGTCTCGTTCTTCCTCGACACAGGCCGTTCCTATGGTTTGCGTTCGAGGGACAGGCATATCAGTACAGAGTCCTACTCTTCGGGCTGTCTCTGTCGTCCCGTGTCTTCATGAAAGTCGCGGAGGCGGCCATTGCTCCCATGAGAGAGCGTAGTGTTTGCATCCTCAACTATCTCGACGACTGGCTGATCCTTGCCCAGTCGCGAGAGCAGTTGTGCAAACACAGGGACATGGTGCTTCGGCACCTCAGCCAGTTGGGGCTTCGGGTCAACTGGGAGAAGAGCAAACTCTGCCCCGTGCAGAGGATCTCTTTTCTCTGGATGGAGCTGGATTCTGTCGCCCTGACAGCGTGCCTCACCGAGGAGCGCGTCCAGTCAGTGTTGAACTGCTTGAATTCGTTCAAATGCACGACAGCGGTACCACTGAAACATTTTCAGAGGCTCCTGGGGCATATGGAATCCATGGCCGTGGTAACGCTGCTCGGATTGCTTCATATGAGACCGCTTCAACGCTGGCTACACGACCGAGTCCCGAGATGGGCGTGGCACAGCGGGTCCCTCCACATCCAAGTGACGCCGAGGTGCCGCCAAACCTTCAGCCCGTGGTCGAACCCTTCGTTTCTGCGGGCCGGAGTGCCCATAGAACAGGTGTTCAGGCATGCTGTTGTCTCCACGGATGCCTCATCCACGGGCTGGGGTGCCACGTACAACGGGCGTGCAGTTTCGGGTCTGTGGACGGGGCCTCAACTGCAGTGGCATATCAATTGCCTAGAGTTGTTAGCAGTTCGTCTTGCACTCAGCCGCTTCAAGGAGCCGCTCAGAGGCAAGCACGTTCTGGTCCATACGGACAACACTGCGGTTGTTGCTTACATCAACAAACAGGCTGGTCTACGCTCCCGTCGCATGTCACAACTCGCCCGCCATCTCCTCTTATGGAGTCAGAAGCATCTGTGGTCGCTTCGAGCCATTCACATTCCGGTTCTGCTCAACCGTGCAGCCGACAAGCTGTCGCGGTTACCAGTGCTCCCGGGAGAGTGGAGACTCCATCCCCAGGCAGTCCAGCTGATCTGGAGTCACTTCGGGGCCGCACAGGTAGACCTGTTTGCGGACTCGACCCATTGCCAGTTGTTCTATTCCTTGACCGAGGGGACCCTCGGCTCGGATGCCCTGGCACACAGCTGGCTCCATTGGCTGCACAAATATGCGTTTCCCCCAGTGAGCCTTCTCGCACAGACACTGTGCAAAGTCAGGGAGGACGAGGAGAACGTCCTGTTGGTCGCTCCGTACTGGCCCAACAGGACTAGGTTCCCAGAACTAGTGCTCCTCGCGACAGCACCTCCTTGCCCCATTCCTCTGAGGAAGGACCTCCAGACTCAGAGAGGGGGCACCCTCTGGCACCCGCGTCCGGACCTCTGGAAACTCCATGTTTGGTTCCTGGATGGGTTCGGGCCTGGTAACTCTCATGTAATCCTGAGACCCCGGCCTGGATATGTGCCCAAGGTTCCCACCACTCCATTCCGGGACCAGGTGGTGAGCCTGCAAGCACTGCCTTCGGAGGAGGCAGACCCAGCCCTGGCTTTTCTCTGTCCCGTCCGTGCCCTGCGGACATACGTGGACAGAACGCAAAGCTTCAGAACCTCAGAGCAGCTCTTCGTCTGTTACAGAGGACAGCAGAAGGGAAAGGCTGTCTCCAAGCAGAGGATGGCCCACTGGATAGTGGATGCCATCGTCTTGGCGTATGAAACGTGCCCTGCCCGCTCAGGTTAAGAGCCCACTCAACTAGGGGTGTAGCTTCTTCCTGGGCGTTGGCTCGTGGTGCCTCGCTGACAGATATCTGTAGAGCTGCGGGCTGGGCGACACCTAACACGTTCGCTAGATTTTATAGCCTGCATGTAGAGCCGGTAGCTTCCCATGTGCTCGCTTCCCATAGTCAGTAACACCGGAGTGCCAGTTCTAGTGTCGGCTTCCATGGAACGGATACGTGCGCTTATCTGCTCCAGTCGAGTTCCCCTAAGGTTAGGCGAACCCCGTCGAGTCCTCCGCAACCCGCGGCAGTCGGATGTGGCGGAGCATCCGACACCAGGTTTAACACTCGTATGCATTGGTGGAACATGTGTTAGGCTGGTTTCCATATGTTGTGACCCCCACGGCGGTCCCGTATGTGTATTCTTCCACGGTACAGCTCCCTACGGCGAGCTTGTGTCTTTCCCTTGGTAGAGCTCCTCTGTCATCCCAGTACGGTGTTGTTCCCCCGCCGACTTGGCCGGGGCCACCCCTGGGACTTCCGTATGTTGTACTGACCAAGGCCAGTCCATACGTGTTTTCTCCACATGTTAACTCCCTCTGGGCATGATGTGCTTCCGCAGCGGCCCTTCCGGGCACATAATTTTAGACATAATTTAGGGAGAAGGTATGTCCAGTCATCATCTCTGACCTGTATGATAAGAACTGAAAAGAATTGAAAGAAAGATAAATCTCATGTCACATCTCAATTCATCACAATTTTTATATAATCTCTTGACTGATAGCAGGTGACCACTAGCTGTTAGCGTAGGCCAGTTATGTGCTCCCAACTAGGGAACTCGTTCCCCAGGGAGGCCGGAAGGGGCCTCCACCTGGTGACCTATGCTGACTGCTCGAGCATCCGCAACACAGCGGAGCTTACCCTCAAGGAGGCCTAACAGGCCTACTACCAGATAGCAGTCGAGCTAGCCCTCGAAATAGCTGGGAAGAACAGGAACTCGCTCCGTCAGGGAGGCCTAGTGAGGCCTACCACCTGCTAGTCATGGGCGTTCCTTCAGGGAGGCTTAATTAGGCCTACCACCTGACAATAGGTGCGCTAGCTATAGCTCATTACAGTGACTGAACCCGTCCAGTGACTGTGAACAGGAACATGCCCTCAGGGGAGGCCAGGTGAGGCCTACTACCCAATGGTGAATCCCCCAGGGAAGCCCTGTGCACCTTGCTACCTGTTAGCAACCCCTGCTACCACAAATCACCGAAACTGGGGACCGGGGAACGATCTCAGGGAGGCCCGGCGCCTACTACATTATAGCAGAATGTGCTAGCCTCCAGGGAGGCCTAACGAGGCCTACTACCTGCTAGCAACCCACGCTTACCACCACAGAGACTGGGAAAGCCATCCAGTGAATGAAGCTCAGGAACGTCTCCTCGTCTCCCCACAGCAGGCCCTCAGGGAGGCCTCACCTACCACCTACAAGCAGCTTGTGCCAGCTGTCGAAGGACTGACGCCTCAAGGATGCCCCCTCGGGGGACACTGGACGTGGCCTGCTACTCACAGCAGGATCTCAGGGAGGCCTGATGGGGGCTACCAACTGAGCCAAGGTAACCCAGAAAACGGGACCCTGACGACAGATTAGAGGAGGGCTGGCTGCTGCATCCCGGGCAGACGGTTAGCTGTCTTCTTGCTGACGAACTGGACATTCAGTTATCAGCTGGGGACTCACCCCCAAGGAGGCCAAAGAGAGCCTACTAGTTGAAGAGGTTTCTGCTGATGCCGACGTCGATGGAGAAAATCCTCCGGGGCACACTTACGGGCCGCGACATCGAGACTCTCTTGCAAGGAGGCCTGTTGACGCCTACTACCTGTCCTGGAGTCTGCTGTCCAGACTGCCCAAGCTGGCTACTCACAACCAGCTGGCCTTCGTACGCCCGCACCTGGGGCTGGCTCCATCCCAGAGGCTAAAGGGCATCCGCGATGGCGCAGTCTCACGGGCAGTGCCTACAGACATGAACCTAATCACATTGCCAACAGCAGTGCACTCAGCGAACAAATGCTTAGAAATCCTCTAAAGCGAGGGGAGTACAACTTACGTCACCTGCTTCAGGGCGGCCGCCTTACTTTTTCATAAAGCGGCCTGCCGTTCATGCTAGGGTGTCAGCCATTGGCAATGCTCGGGCCTCAGGGGAGCATCCGACCAAACTGCCATGCAGAAGGTTGTGATGTTCAGCTCAACCCGAGCCCTAAAGAAGGTGGAGCAGAGGACATAGAGTAAAGGGTGAAAAACGTCATACAAATATGCAACCCACTGGCCGTGCCACCCTCCAGGATGAGGCCAGGGGCCGCCAGAAGTTGGCAGCCACACAAGTTCTGAAAGGCAGGGTATAGCAAAATTAAAGTCTTAATCGCACACCAGCGAAAAGCGATCAACCCTGCCCCACGACTACTGGCAAAGTCGCTATCCCTGCTGCAACACCTATACTGCATTACCAACAAACCCCAGAATGCAGAGAAGGGGGCGGGCCTTGGCCGGACGACTCTGTAATAAGAGGAGGCTGACCAAGGATGCAGAAAAACAAAGCACTGATCTTATATTTAGAAGACAGGCCCGGGGCGCAATACCTGCTTTTAAAGGAAAACGCCCCCCATCCCTAGCGAAGCCTAGGCCAAGTGGTGCGGCGTTAGCCAGCACTAGATCTACTCAGGGCTCGGGAAAGAAATATTATCACCCCTTATATAAAGACAACAAGGCCCCGAAAAACCCATTCCCAAAGCCCCACAAGGCTGGGCGCAGCTCTCACTACAGCTTGTGCAAAATTGCATACCTGGTCGTCGGCTACTTCACACTTTAGCTAGGAAAAACATGACTCGCCCCCGCACTTACAAGCCCACGGGCGAGAGCGCAAAATCAGCTACCCACATTAATGGGAGAGATAACACGGAGAGGCGGCAATTCTCTACTAGCTAAAGTGAGGCATACATACACAACATATAATGTTGAAAAAAGATTGATCTTAGCTTACTCACGGGGAGCTGCAGGCCCTGCGAAGTCCAGCGATGTTCCAAAGTCCCCCAAACCCTCTCAGGAGAGCGAAGGAGGGTCCTGAAAAACAATATAAGAAATGTTTCGCCCTTCTCGAGGGGGACTCACCACTCGCTCCTCTGGCACTTCAAACTTTGAAAAACCAGCCACCAAGCTAGTACACGACCACCATCCTGAGGGGGGCGCTTTCACCAAACAAACCAGGCGGGCCATCAGAATCTTACATTTTCTGCTCATCATAGGCCCACCGGCCTGATGTAAAGCGTCCAGGGGGAGACATGGGAGGAAGAAAAATATGTTGGTTCCGGTTCCCAGCACCAGCTTCCTTCCTCTTTCTGTTGCGGGTGTCCCGCCTCCTCTGCGCACCAGTCCTCCACGGAGGGGGCGCTCGGGAGGCAACGCTGGTTCGCTGGTTCGCTGGTCCTATCTCCAGTCCTCAGACCGAGATGGACCAGGGACACCCGACTGCCTGGGCGCGGTCCCGGACCTCAGTGGAATGCACGTTCTAAATGCTGCCGAGCGCGCCTTCGCCTCTCTGAACTTTCCCACCACCGCCTCCACAGAGGTGCCGAAAAGTTCAGAGGGCGAAACCAGGGCATCCAGGAGAAAGGACTTCTCTTTCTCGCCAATGTCCGCCAGGTTCAACCACAGATGCCTCTCCGTGGCTCCCTCGAGAACTTTCCGTGCATGCTCCTCACCCAGACAGTACACACAGAGTGTGTGAGTATCCTCAGGCGTAAGAAACCTGGTACACTGGTCCACACATCTGCTAAAGTTGTGTTGCTTCTCGGCACACTTCATTGCTTTGTATTCGACGCTTTACGTGAAACAGGCAAAACAGTCCCTGAAGACTGATGCTGTCATGTTGACAAGGCGCCCTTACATACTTCCTGGTCGCACCTTGATGACATCATAGGCTGTCGCCGGTGAATAGGATTGACGTTTTGTGATTATGATTTCAAGCACCTGTCACGCTGGAGGCGTTCCCCGTAGCGTCAGCTGACGCAGCGCAAGTTCCCTTTTGAAAGGGAAACACTTAGCTGGATCCAGACCAACTTAGGTTGAAGATCAAACGGGTCTCAGTTTTAATCAGCAGATACATATGCAGATCAGGAAGGATTAGATGAGTCAGCCAAACAAGAAGATCAAGACCAGACATTCAATAAAAATGAAATGACTAAAAGTCGAAATAGCGTGCGGTGTCACATTCAAGTTTAGTAACGAAGCTGACTTGCAGGAAAGTCGAGAACCAGAGTCAGGAATGAATGCAATGGCCAAACCAGGGAGAGCAATCTGAAAAGACAGGAACCACGACATCACCTGGGCAGAGAACAACATAAATAATTAAAATACAATTAATAAAATCCGTCTGAATTGACAGAGCGGCTCATGTGCGCAAACACAAACACACTGGCAAGAGAAAAGATAAAAGAAAAAATAGCAAAGAAATAAAGTATAAACTGAGAACAGGTGTGCGTGGCTGTGCTGATTTCGAGGCACATGTGATCAAACCCAAGTCCTAACAGTTTAAGCACGAACAAGGTCTGTAAAATTACAAAGCACAAAGTCCAGTAGTCTTGAGTTTCCTCCTGGAACGTACACATCACAATTTTCCACAAATCTCTTTTTTCAGCCTTCTTATTGTGGACAAACTTAGGAAATTATTTTTAGCACTGTTAACACAATCCCAAAGTTTGACATCTGAAATGTATAAGATAATTACAAAATAAAAACGTACCACTGTAAAACATCCTGCTCAATTTGTGCTTGCAAATGTGATTCTGGTCAATCCACCCGTTTTTCTACATTTTCATTATCTGACTCTGGCTTGAAATGATAAGGAAAAACTGACAGCATTGTTAGTGTTTTCACCTGAGAAGCTGAAACGTAAAGGGTTAGTTCACCCAAAAATGAAAATTCTGTCATTAATTACTTACTCTCATGTCGTTCGACACCCATAAAACTTTGAAGCGTTATGAGTCAGTGAGTCGATTCAGCGGTTTGGATCGCCAAAGTCACGTGATTTCAGCAGTTTGGCGGTTTGACACGCGATCCGAATCATGATTCGACTCACTGATTCATAACGCTTTGAAGCTTCATGATGCAGTGTTTTGAAATCGGTCATCACTATATAAGTCGTTATTTCGTTTTTTTTTATTCTTGTCGCTTCATAAAGTTATTGTTGAACCACCTACGTCTTTAGTACCTTGTATGGGTCTTGAGAGTGTAAAGTGCATTGTGCCAATGGAGGACTTTCTGAGCCATCGGATTTCAACTAAAATATCTTCATTTGTGTTCCGAAGATGAACGGAGGTCTTATGGGTGTCGAACGACATGAGGGTAAGTAATTAATGACAGAATTAAAATTTTTGGGTGAACTAACCCTTTAAGCTGTGTCCCAATTCAAAGGCTGTATCCTTTGAAGGGCGCATTCGAAGGTCGATGACAGAATTTTCATTTTTGGGTGAACTAACCCTTTAAGCTGTGTCCTAATTCAAAGGCTGCAATGAGTAATTAATGACAGAATTTTCATTTTTGGGTGAACTAACCCTTTAAGCTGTGTCCAAATTCAAAGGCTGTATCATTTGAAGGGCGCATTCGAAGGTAGATGACAGAATTTTCATTTTTGGGTGAACAAACCCTTTAAGCTGTGTCCCAATTCAAAGGCTGCATCCTTTGAAGGGCACATTCAAAGGTCGATTGCGTCACCACAACGCGACGGAGGCTTTCCCAATTGAAAGGCTCCTTCAAATGCGGCCTCGAAATTAAGGATACAACAGATGGACTCTTCAAGAATTCAATGCGCACCAGTGACGACAGCATTCTTTGAGAGAAATTAACAGATTACACTTTAAAATGTAAGTATTGGGTTTTACTTACACAAATAATCTAATATATCTAATGATACAAATGTGAAAACACAAAAATGTATAAAGTGGTTAAAATGTTGACTTACATCCTATCATGATGCGATTTTATATCGTTCATACTCTTTATTATGTACATAAATGGACCATGGTGAACATATTCAGACAGGTTGTGAACCTTGTTTTGTTTATAGGCAGTTGAATATATCTTTTAAAAAATTTGAGTAAACGTTACTGCCGCAGTTGCTAGGCGACCAGAGCAGTCCTCCGTAGGGTAGACCGTCCCATTTAACAACGCTCAGTCCGACCTTTGTGGCCTTCAAAGGCATGGTCAAAGTCCTTCGAAGGATGCTGCCTTTGAATTGGGATACAGTCTCACAGTTATGGTAAGGGGCGTGACATTTCCGAAATACGCTCAAAGTGGTCGACCAATCACATCACACTGATCCAGCCGACCAGTCAGAGCATATTGCACTTTTTTTGAAGGAGGGACTTCATAGAGACAGGAACTAAACAGGGGTGTGTCTCCCAAAAGCATCGTTAGCCGCAAGTTCTGTTGAACTATGTTGGTAAACCGTGATAACCATACACTTAAAAAAAAATAAAAGGTTCTATATGGCACCAAAAATGGTTCTTGGCTCATAATCATAGGGGAACCTTTTTAAGTGCTATATAGCACCAATTTTGGTGCTTCAGTGGTTCTTCAGCGGTTCTTCAGAGGTTCTTCACCGGTTCTTTGACTAAGGTGCTATATAGCACCGCTAACTATGGTGCTATATAGCACCGCTACCATATACAGAACATGTTAAGATAGGGTGATATATAGCACCAAAAGTGGTTCCTCTATGATTACGATGAAGAACCATTTTTGGTGCCATATAGAACCTTTTTATTTTAGAGTGTATTTGCTTTTGGGAAATGCTCCCCCGAGTGTTAATATCAAACTAAAGAGAGGTGCAACAATTTAAAATGTGTAAAAAAAAAAAAAAAAAAAAAAAAAAAGACTTTGTTAAAGGGCATACTATGCCCTTTTTAAAAATTAAGGTTAGAATCAAATGGGATTCAGAATGGTGTAGTTACCGCATCTACCATCAGGGGCCAACTGGACCAATGGTTGCAAATACGAAAAAAAAATCATATTTTTGACAATAATTTAAAATAGAGTCATTATTGGCAATAATCTGGACAACTTTACTCATACCACCATTAATATACAACATTTGGTTTAGTCAGATATCATCTTGATAGATTAGCAACAGTTTTTCCAGAAAAAAACAATGAACACAGTGCAAGTCTTGATGTCCGATTCGCGAACAAATTTATATGATCTGGTTCTTGTTAATGAGTCTGTCAAAAGAATGCATGACGCAGCTTTGAACTGGCTTGAGTTAGCTTAGAGGATATTTCGATTTCACAATTGACTCCCTCACTGAACTGCCGCAAGCCATTTTTCAGCTATGTTCGATTTTAAATTAATTAAAAACCATTTTGGAAGTCCTGCATAAACAGGGTTAAATATAATTTTGCCACATGCCAGACAAAATAGATTATATTATATCCTCCTGCTAAACTATGAGTTATTATAGTCTGTGTATATTGTATCATTGTCTAGAGGAAAAGTTAAAATATCTAAATATCTTTTACTTTGAAGAAAAGAACGAGCAACCCATCATTTTCACACATGGCGCATGACAGTCAGTCTTCACAAGTAAGAACCATCTGGACATCACTGATGTACCTTGGCAGCTGTACTTCGATAATCACAGACCGTAAACATACAGTAGCGCATATACAAACAATAATGAGCTGTGTTAGACAGCCAAAGGACAGCTCTGAGATATGAGCGCTGTGCCTTGTCGCTACAGATGGCTTTGTTAGATCATGATGCCTTGAATCTACTTTTAGCTTCACAAGCATCAAGCAGCCAAATGGTTCACTTCATCCTACGCTTAATGGAAATGGCCACAGTTCTCCAATGGAGTGAAAAATATAACATATCATTTATATGCTCATGGCAAGTAAGGTGTAAAATATATTAAAGGCATTTCTTTTCATATTCAAAAACTAAAAAGTAATTAGTCTATGCTTCAAGGAAATTGGTTCATATAACATGAATAACAACTATGAAAAGCTATGCCTTAAGCTAAATGATGTACTGTGGTAGGGGTCACCTGACAATAAAAATCCTGTCATCAATTACTCACTCTAATGTTGTTCCAATCCTGTATGACTTTCTTTCTTCTGTAACACAGAAGCAGATTGTCTGAAGAATGTTCACTGTGCAAATAGCAACCGGAAGCTGTCAATCTGCAAAAAAAGATAAAAGCAACAATAAAAAAATAAAAAAATAGTTCTGAAGCCATGCACACTTTGGAAGAAACCAAAGTCGTTTTTATCATTTGAGGACTATGGTGATAATAATTGTTTTAACATTGTAGCAAAGTTAAAGGCTCAGGGAAAAACGGTGAACGTTTAACATAATTTTAGGGACCAAAATAAACAAACAACAAAACGAAAGTAAAGCGGCAGTCCCTCCGCTTAAAATAACACAAAAAAACAAGAAAGTCCAAGCCTGGTCCTCCCTCATCTTGCACTGCCGTCACTCCTCCTTTTATCCACCCGGATCTCCTTCCATGAAACTCGAGACCGGTGTGGCGCGCAGGTGACGCTCATTAACAAATTGCGCCTCCATCCTCGCTCCATTCCCAAGGATTGATTACATATTCATAATTCTGTCATGACAACTCTCTGAGTGTTTGAGAACTCAAAAAAATTAACTTTCACTGTTATTAGTTGAACTCAGATCATCCTTGTTCACATTACTTAAAAAATCTCATGTAACTAAATTTTAAGCAAATTTTTTTTAAATATATCTATTTACATAAATAGGCCTACTATTTTCTACTTAACTATAATTTCGTTATTTTACTCACCCAACTAATTACTGGCTTTCCAGGTTACACGCACTTTTCACAATCCATCACGGAGCTGATCAATTTTGAATTTGCATATTGTTCTTTAAACGTTCTTTCGTGTAGTTCATACAACCACCTTACCATATTTCAATAACATTTTATTTATTTTGTAGTCTATGTTTTGCACAACAAAAAGTTAATTGTGTTGGTAAATCCCAAGTTTCGGTCTGAGTCCCGTTCCCTTTCAAGAGGTCTCTCGTATTGCGTTATGGGAAAACTCCTTATCTCGAGAATATGAAGCAAAAACTTTATTCTATAAAGTGTCTATGTAAAACGCAGTGCAGCTGCACAGCAAATAGAACAGCACAAGCTATAGGGGTCGCCAGAAAATCCCGCTGAACAAGGTCGCTAGAATTAGCATATTGAGGCTACAAAAGACAGTGTTCTGCCATAGGAATTCATATTTAATCTCCTTCAGCGATACCTTCGTTGACCTCCGGAATTAAGGCTCCGCTGTCAAAAAGCACTCAGCGGAACTACTTTGCAGCCCTGAGGATTCCGGATTCCTGCCTGGTCTCCGCCTTCAGCCGCCTGCTGTTCCAGCTGTGCCATCCGGCGTTAAATATCCTTTATTCTGTTGTGTGTGTGTGTTGCTGCTGCCCTTCAAAAGAGCATACGAGGCTTTGCTCGTTCCTTTCAACCCAGAGGCTCGCCAGTTTTGCCAGCTCATCCAGCTGTGCCATCCGGCGTTAAATCTCTTCCTCTCTTCCTCTTCCTCTTATCTCTCTAATCAGAACACGGCGGCATCATTCAAAGCTGGCGTGTACGTTCCTCTCAAACATTTTCAGAGGATGCTAGGTCTTATGGCCTTGGCCTTGGCAGTACTCAAACTGGGTCTATTACACATGCGCCCCCTTTAACGCTGGTTGAATTCCCGTGTTCTGGATCACGTATGGTGGTCAGGCCAGTTTTGCATCAAAGTGAACCCCAGCTGTGTCAAAGCTCTGGCTCATTGGAAGGCGACCACCTGGTATCAGACAGGTGTGATTATGGGTACAGTTACGAAATATCCAACCTAGGTTGGGGCGCCCTGCACGAGGGCAAGCTAGTCTCTGGTCAATGGGCAAATTCAGAGAAAAGGCTGTACATAAACTGTCTAGAGATGATAGCGGTCATCCTATCGCTAAGAGCTTTCCTTCCGTACATAAAGGGTCACCACGTCCTGGTCCGAAAGGACAACATGTCGGTGGTATCCTATATAAATTGCCATGGCGGTCTGAAATCCGGCTCTCTACATTCCATGGCAAAACACCTACTTTTATGGGCAGAGCACTACCTGAGCTCCCTGAGAGCGGCTCATGTACCAGGTATCCTGAATAAGGGTTCGCATATGTTATCCAGAAGCGGCATTCCCCCGGGGGAATGGTCCCTTCACCCGCATACAATTCAGTTGATTTGGAGCACCTTCGGCAAGCGAAAATAGATCTTTTCACCTCAGAAGACAATGCTCACTGCCCAATATTTTTCTCCAAACACAGGGATGCGCTGGCCCATGTCTGGCCCAGACACCCTCTGTATGCTTTTCCTCTGATTGTGATGTTGCCACAGGCCATCAAAAAGATCAGGGAAATCGAATCCACAGTGCTATTAATAGCCCCGTTGTGGTAAAACCGAATATGGGTCTCTGAACTGACTCACATGTCAGACACAGCACCATGGCCGATTCCGCTGCGGAAAGACCTCCTCACACAGGCTAGAGGGAAAATCCGGCATCCTTGTCCCGAACTGTGGGCCCTCCAAGTATGGCCCATCAACGGATACCCGGGAACCTCTCTGAAAGGGTTCTGAATACTATTTCTAAAGCTAAAGCCCCCACAACCAGACGGCTCTATGCACTGAAATGGTCGGTATTCTCTAACCGGTGTACAGCACAAAACCTCGATGCACACTTGTGCGAGGTGGCAGAAGTGCTCGCCTTCCTTCAAGAGCTAATGGACGTGGGTCGTTCCCCCTCCACGCTCAAAGTATACGTTGCCGCCATAGCAGCTTATCACGCTCGGGTCGCGGGACAATCACTGAGGAAAAGTGAGCTTATTGCATGCTTTCCCTCAGTCCCTATATGGGACCTTGACACAATGTCAGAAGCTCCCCCTTTGAACCGCTTCAGTCTGTGAGCATAAAGCACCTCTCACTCAAAACCTCCTTTCTGCTGGCACTGGCCTCAGTCAAGCGAGTAGGTGATTTACACGCACTCTCCGCAAGTGCTTCCTGTCTTGAGTTTGGGCCTACCGACTCCAGGGTCGTCCTCAAGCCAAGACATAGTTATGTTCCTAAAGTACTTTCCACTCCCTTTAGGGCACAGGTCATTTCTCTGTTGGCCATGCCCGCAACACAAGACGAAAAGGACGCAAATCTGCTCTGCCCAGTTAGAGCACTGAGACTGTATCTAGAGTGTTTCGCCCCTTTCAGGCAGTCGGAACAGCTTTTCATGTGCTTCAGTGGCCACACTAAAGGTTATGCTGTCACAAAGCAGAGACTGTCACGCTGGATAGTAGAAGCTATCTCACTGGCTTATAAGTCTAAGGTCTCGTTTGCCCTATAGGCAGTAAAGCCCATTCTATCAGAGGCATGGCCTCATCGTGGGCATGGTCATGCGGCATACCGCTGGAAGATATCTGTGCGGCAACAGGCTGGGCCTCTCCGTCCACTTTTATCAGATTTTATAAACTGGAAGTCCCCGCTCTACAAGCTGGGATTCTCTCCATTTAATAGGTATTGCCTGTTATTATTAACTAAGACCCGAAGATTTCTTCCGGTCTTCCTGTTATACACATATAAACTGTGTTCACAAGCATGTGCTATACTACATAACTATAAGACCCGACTATGTCCGGTCATAGTTTCTATAATCATATGGCCTGATTCTATCCGGCCTATATATTCATTATGCCCTTATAGGAGGCCCACTTTCTTGGGACTCACTGTTACCCATCTTATGTGCCTCAGGTTCTCCTCAGGCCACAGTTTGGGGTTGGTTAAGCACGCACACCGTTTTAAATTGGGTTCCCATAACGCAATACGAGAGACCTCTCGAAAGGGAACGTACTTGGTTACTCACGTAACCTCAGTCCCCTGAGAGAGGGAACGAGTATTACGTAACACGCCGTGCTTGTGCTTCTCAGGGTATTGCTTCAGTCGATTTTAAACCTGAATTCCTATGGCAGAACACGGTCTTTTGTAGCCTCAATATGCTAATTCTAGTGACCTTGTTCGGCGGGATTTTCTAGCGACCCCTATTGGTTCGCTCTCTCAGCCGCCTCACCATAGGTTCCTGCAGTTGCCGCAGCACAGCCAATAAGCGTGCAGCTCGCGCTGTTCTATCTGCTGTGCAGCCGCACTGCGTTTTACATAGACACTTTATAGAATAAAGTTTTTGCTTCATATTCTCGAGAAAAGGAGTTTTCCCATAACGCAATACTCGTTCCCTCTCTCAGGGAACCGAGGTTACGTGAGTAACCAAGTACGTTTTCTTGCTCTAGATTTGTTGTTCTTCTGTGTTTTAATAAATGTGTGTTATCACGATCACCTTCATTCTTTCATTTGATTTGACATTATGGCTAAGGCAAATTGTCTTTAAAAGTAATAACGAGAGTTATTTGACATTCGCTGAAGTCTGGGTTTATCTTAAACTGCCGCTTCCATGCAGGAGCAAGAGTTAATGAGCACGATCTCATGAGACACTACAATAGGCCTATACTAATAATTCATTAATAAGGACCGTTTTCTTGTACAAAATTAAATATTAAATATTTTAAGTTAAATTCACAGTGAAGCTAACAATGTCAAGATGCCTGACACAGTATTTTCATGACCAACACGTCATGTCTCTGGCATAGACTACAATATTTAAAATAGCATATATGCATTAGTTATATTCTTACTTTAATTTATAGATCAATCCCTGCAGTACTAACTTTTTAGGTTAGAATAGACTAGTGTGTGTAGCTCGCGCAAGGCTCGCAACGGGGGGTGGGGGGTTGGGCAGCACTCCATTGTGATGTCGGTCAGCAATACATTTTGAAAGTATCCTTCCCAACACTGACTGCAATTCGCAGAAACAAGTGAACTCCATGCAGCGAAGCGTGGATTTGCAGTTATCATTTTGTGTCCGTATGTTGAATTCTGGGATACCCTATATAGTATATATTGTATTGACAACTCATCAGTTAAATACCATCTTATATTCTGCATGATTGGATGCTTTTAAATAAGGACCTTACAAGACTATACAAGTTTTAGGACTCGAAATTACGATATATGATATATAACATTGATATAAGTGGTCAGCCAGATTATATTGTATTTAAATAAAGCATTCGCAGGCAAATTTGCTTTATGTTTTTCCCCGCCGTTGAAATCAGGCTATAAATGTCAGCAAACACGATTCCTTGCTGCATGTCAATATCCATGGACCACTGGATCTTTGGTAAGTTGTAAGGCACACTAGTCCAAAATTTAGTTTAAACTGATAATCATTTGATTTATTTGCGCTTTCCCCTATTAAATCCAGTCATGCAGAAGGCTCTTTTGCCACTCAGTCCAGCTAATGGGGCATATTCTACTGGGAAAGGGACGTCAATGCATACCCTCTATTAACCTGCACCATCTGGCGTTTCATGACAGAACGTTGTATTTGTCTCTGCATATTGAGCTGGTATAGAAAGTATTTTAATATTAAAAATATGGCTTTGAAGTGCGAGACTTCTTATTGTAGGTACCAATTTCTTAATGAACAACTACAGGATATTTGGTCCTCTCATTACCAATGTAATGAGTTTTCTGAAGTAACATCTGAGATACAGACAGGAAAGGTCACAAGGACAAAGCAATATGTTGTTTTTCATTTTGTTTCATTTACTCGTTATTTGTGGGTTATTGTGATCTTTTTTATGAGAAATTTGAGGTTGTTGTCGAGAAAAATGGCAGGGCACAAAATAAATACGATTTTTTTAGAAAATCCATTAACATCGTTCACCAAACCAACAATTTAAAATATGAAATGAGCTTTGGAAACACAGACGTGAAGTGAATACAAGTTCTTTGGTCCATATGGAGCCCCGCAACACATGCAAAATTATTTTAACCACGTATTCAGTTATTCCTCCTAAATAGAATCTATTAGAAAATAAAGAATTTACGAGATAACTGGAACACACCGAATGGGGAATGAAAAATGCACTATGAATCAAGAGAAATCCACTGCAATTGCTCATACACACAGGAGGACTAAGAGATATTAGATAAGAATGGTCCTGGGAACAAAGGGCAGAGAGACTCATTTATTTTTCTCAGCTATCTCATGCATAACACAGTCCACATGGCTTATGGTCTGACCTCTATGAAAAACACAAAGTTATAGTATTGTTTTTCCCATTGAAATGTCACAGGAATTTTTTTCCCAATAAATGTACAGCAATTTACAGCGGTGCAAATGAACTTCGCAGATCATGTGCATAAATTTAAAACAGTGTATAAATTAACATCATTATCCAGAAACCACTTATTACTGGTTCAGCTATTGCAAAAAAGAGAAGAATAATTCACATACAGTGGACAAAACGGATATATAGTATGCACTGTACTGCTCTATATATATATATATATATATATATATATATATATATATATATATATATATATATATATATATATATATATATATATATATATATATATATACACACTCACCTAAAGGATTATTAGGAACACCATACTAATACTGTGTTTGACCCCTTTTCGCCTTCAGAACTGCCTTAATTCTACTTGGCATTGATTCAACAAGGTGCTGAAAGCATTCTTTAGAAATGTTGGTCTATATTGATAGGAAAGCATCTTGCAGTTGATGGAGATTTGTGGGATGCACATCCAGAGCCCGAAACTCCCGTTCCACCACATCCCAAAGATGCTCTATTGGGTTGAGATCTGGTGACTGTGGGGGCCATTTTAGTACAGTGAACTCATTGTCACGTTAAGAAACCAATTTGAAATGATTCAAGCTTTGTGACATGCTGCATTATCCTGCTGGAAGTAGCCATCAGAGGATGGGTACATGGTGGTCATAAAGGGATGGACATGGTCAGAAACAATGCTCAGGTAGGCCGTGGCATTTAAACGATGCCCAATTGGCACTAAGGGGCCTAAAGTGTGCCAAGAAAACATCCCCCACACCATTACACCACCACCACCAGCCTGCACAGTGGTAACAAGGCATGATGGATCCATGTTCTCATTCTGTTTACGCCAAATTCTGACTCTACCATCTGAATGTCTCAACAGAAATCGAGACTCATCAGACCAGACAACATTTTTGCAGTCTTCAACTGTCCAATTTTGGTGAGCTCGTGCAAATTGTAGCCTCTTTTTCCTATTTGTAGTGGGGATGAGTGGTACCCAGTGGGGTCTTCTGCTGTTGTAGCCCATCCGAATGTGCGTGTTGTGGCTTCACAAATGCTTTGCTGCAAACCTTGGTTGTAACGAGTGGTTATTTCAGTCAAAGTTGCTCTTCTATCAGCTTGAATCAGTTGGCCCATTCTCCTCTGACCTCTAGCATCAACAAGGCATTTTCGCCCACAGGACTGCCACATACTGGATGTTTTGTGAAATACTCAGACCGGCCCGTCTGGCACCAACAACCATGCCATGCTCAAAATTGCTTAAATCACCTTTCTTTCCCATTCTGACATTCAGTTTGGAGTTCAGGAGATTGTCTTGACCAGGACCACACCTCTAAATGCATTGAAGCAACTGCCATGTGATTGGTTGATTAGATAATTGTATTAATGAGAAATTGAACATGTGTTTCTAATAATCCTTTAGGTGAGTGTGTATATATATATATATATGAGCTTGTTTCCTTGTGCATTGTCTGTCATTTTAATGTCATAATGCCTAATACATTCCACTTTTTGAGATCTGCATGAAAAAGTAGAACGTATAAAATGCAATATTTTCCAAAGAATATTCTGTTCTTGTTTTTGATTTGATTTCAAAATTACTTTTCCTATTTTTAAAAAAACCTATTCATCATATATTATTAAAAAAATCTTTCACTGCCTGGAAGATCTATTATTATTAACGACGTTGCACTGTTTAGGATGATGAGGTAAAATGGACCTCTGAGTTGACTTACAAATTGCTGCCTGCTTTTATTTCAGTCCATAGTCTGTGTCCATTTAAAGGAAAATAAATGTATGATTCAAACTCACAGATCAATTTCTTCCTACAATTTCATTTCATCCCACTAAAGTGATATTGCATTTGCTATGAAAGAACATCATTTGCACTTTAATCTGCAGCCAATGGGAATACAGTCATATTTAATTATTAAATATTTATATTCCCTTTGTCAACCTGATGCTGACTGTAAAATAAGTCAAAATTCAAGATTGCAATCAAAATCCGATAGTGGCGAATGGCAGGCTAATGCATTTAGACAATTCCTACATGCCTTAGCTGCCACAGAAGAGAAGTCTCCAAATAAAGCAAGCAAATTGTTTCATCCCAAAAGGTCAAAACAGATGAAGCCACCAGACGTCCAAGCTGCCTGCGACATAGTGTGAGATTAATAGAGTCTCAGAGACCTCTCTTAACGGGCACATTCATATGCGCACACACTGAAAGTCTGCGCCCCATCTCTTCAGTCTGTGTATGTGTTTAGCAGCATGTGGAAGCAATCAGCAAACACTAGGATCTGCTCTCATATAGAGCATAAAGTCACAGGGAGACTGAGAGTTTAGAGTTTTAGTCCTCCTCTCCCTCTTCCGCTCCTTCTTTGGCTATTTATTTGTCGCTTGCTTTCGCTTGTCTATTGTTTATTTTTCTGCCTGAAGCTGTGGTCGTTCAAAATCACCTTCTCATATTTTTAAACAGAGACACACACAGATTCTCCCTGTACAATTCTCAACTTCTTAAAGTGTACAAATACATGGACTGATCCTATGGTATTGGTGGGTTTTGTTAAGGCAAGCATCACTATTACTTTTGCTCATGCTAAACGTTTTCTAAGGAATATAATTTTCACCTTGCAGCCCTAGCAATCACCCAAAAGACCCTTGGGGTCACATTCTTTTGACCCAATAAGACACCATAGAGGAACTACCAAGAACTAGCAACAACTTAGGAATGCCCTAGCAACCATTTAGGAATGCTATAGTAACCACCCACACATCCTAGCAACACTTAAGAATTCCATAGTAACCATTTAAGAATGCTATAGTAACCAACAAGAACGCCCTAGCAACCACTTAAAAACCTAGCCATCACTAGAAATCACCCAGAACAACTTTGGATTCAGCATCTTTTGACTTGGGCCAATAAGACACCACCAATAAATCACCTAGAACACCCTAGCGATCTCTTAGAAACATCTCTTCTCTTAGAAATATCTCTTCTTGCACAACACCCTTGCAACCATTTTGCAATGCTATATGCAACCACTCAGAAAGCCATAGTAACCGCACTAAACACACTAGCAACCACTCAGAGTACCCTAGCAACCACTTAGGAACGCACTTCAAGCCGCGGACTAAAAAAACAAACCGAAGTATCGGTGTAAAAGTACCCCACTGAAGTCCATCTTACAATGATGCAGTATTTAACTGTGAGAGAGCTCAGCATGTTCTTCTATGCACTAGATTCCTATTAAAAGTTATTTACATTTACATTTGACAGTCGCTTTTATCCAAAGCGACTTATAGTGCCCTTATTACAGGGACAATCCCCCTGGAGCAACATGGAGTAAAGTGCCTTGCTCAAGGACACACTGGTGGTGACCGCTGGGATCGAACCAGCAACCTTCTGCATATCAGTTCCATGGTTTAACCCACTGGACCACCATCTCACAAAGTAATGCTAAATCAATCTTTTTCCAGAGAGTAACCCTCATCATCACAGACAGTCTAATAGAGAGAGTTACGTGTCGCCCAGCCCTTGATGACAAGGTCATTGTTTAAACAGACACACATGTGAACCTTCGACTTGAATACTCAGTAACAGCAATGAAACTTTATACCCTGCACCTAAAGCTGCCCACCTTGCAACGATATGGCCACTGTGTCATATGGCAATGATTTGCTTGGAAAGTTAACCAACACAGCCATTATAGTGGTTTAAGTAAGTGATACACAGAGCAACCTGAATTCCTCACTGGGGAAATAATAACAATAATGGTCTTTAGTTGCTTACATTGAGAGTTTTCAAGAAGAAATCATGCAGTCAGGTGGCCAGGACATCTGGGAAATAACAACAACCAATTGATACTCAAACAATTGGCATTGCTATGAATTAATAATGAACGATTAAGCAGCAGTGTCTTCAAATTGTGTTCATATTAATGTATCTACTGCAAATGCAGAAGTACTTCAAAAATACCTTTAGAAGCAAGAAATGGGTCAAAAAATGATAATGTATTAAAAGATTCAGTTTGATATTCTGATATATCTGATAATCTATTTATTTTAGGTAAAACAATCCAGCTTCAGAAGTTTTGTTTAAAATTGAAAGGTCTTCATTTACTGTCCTCATCTGATCCCAATGGAGATCTGCTCTTATTGAAACCACGTGAGCAGCCTTTCATGGTTGTTCCTTATAGACATTTGTGAATTTCCTCCCAGTGGCATTTTACAGGGGGTCTAAACTAGATTATAATGTTACTGTAGTTTCAGCGCAGTTTGTTGAAGTTGGTTTGAAAGGCAAATCTATAATTTTCACCACTGTATAATTGAAAGCTTCTTGAAGACAATTTAATACAAGCGTTCTGCCTTTCGTCTCAGATCAGAGGCTGATTCATGACTCCCTATAGTCACATTCCACTGGGATATATCCAGATACAGTAATTGTATAGCTACTGTAAATCATGACTACAACATATAAAACCATCACTGGAATATATCTCAGTATGCAATCGTTATCAAGAAATGTTGTAAGTACAGCTGCATTTACAATGCCTGTTTGTATATCATATTCATTGTAAAACTGGAAAATTATGTAGTTATGGTGGTGAAATGTTTATTTTAAAAATGTTGTAAATCTACACCATGTAAATTTTGGTGCGCTAGCGTTTGAAGCATAAAACTGCTTAAGCGTAAAAGTTACTTGCGTAAAAAATAGCGCTGAAAAGGTGTGGACAGTGTTATTTTTGCAGCTGACTTTGTTAGGAGTTTCCCTTTCAGCAACCCATTCTCACTACCAAGGCGTCAAAATCTGAAGCATGGCCAAGTGCCTTTCCCGTCACAATGAAGACGCTATACTATACAATGAAGACACTATACAGACGCGCCGGGTACTCCATAGATTTCAGTTGTTTGCCAGGTCAAGACGCGTTAAATTCTTTGCATTTGTAATGAATATTTATAGGCTACTTTTATATTTTGGAGCAACTAACCATACTCCTAGCCTAAACCTACTCACTTCTCAACAATTTAAAGCATGTAACAGGCAAATAAAAGTACAGTCACAGGTATTTTTTGCAAAAACTGACCAAAACAGTATAAAAGTATGAACTTCCAAGCCTTCTGAAATCATATCTTCATGTAAAGAACAGAGTTGATCTTAATGTTTTAATCGCTGAAATTATGATTCCGTCGCTCCGTGAATGCATGCAAGCACTCAGTCAGTCATATCTCATTCAAATGATACACTACTCGATCGGTCACAAGACATGTGAGAGCCAATTACATTTTACAATCAAAGCTGACGTAATGACGCGTAAAAATCGTTTGGCCTCGGAACACATGGAATATTTGAAGACTTTGAAGATGAAGATGCAATAGCCTCTAAGTCCGTCTGACGTTTTTCTTTAAAATAAGCATTTTTGTCAGGCTCCTATGTATAGGTTTCTACTTAGCAAAATCATCCCGATTTATTATTTCATCATGAGGATAACGTTCCCATGCCCAACGTGTCTGTGTATGATGCCAAAAGTTTCTCATTGAAATCAATTGAGTACCCTGAGTGTCGAAAAACAACCCATTCTCACTCAAAAGGCGTCAGAATACGAAGCATGGTCAAGTGCTTTCCGCGTCACAACGAAGACGCTAAAGGCACCCCTAGGCGTCACTATATCAACACGCTGGGTGCTCCATTCATTTCAGTTGTTTACCCAATGCGTCAGATCAAGACGCATTTTATTCTTTGCCTTTGTAAAAGCAGACATGATTTTATTAATATTTTATTAATATTTAAAGGTTACTTTTATATTTTGGAGCAGCTAACCCAACTCCTACCCTAAACCTACCCACTTCTAAACAATATAAAACATGTAACAGGCAAATACAAGTATAGTTACATGTATTTATTGCAAAAACTGACCAAAAACAGTATAAAAGTATTAACTCATGTTGCATTCCAAGTCTTCTGAAGTAACACAATGTCTTTATGTAAAGAACAGAGTTGATCTTAATGTTTTAAGATCCCGCCGCTCCGTGAACACACGCACGCACGCACTCATTTATATCTCATTCAAATAATACACACTACTCTTTAGAATGACACAATCGGTCACAAGACACACAAGAGCCAATGACATTTTACAATCAAATCTGACGTAATGACGCAATTGGTCACGAGGCATACGAGAGCCAATGCAATTTCACTATGTAAAATGATGTAACGGGCAGCAAATTTGAAATTTAATGTGTTCATGATCTTCTGGGGATGGAGACGCTGATCGCTTTTGGGGATTTCCTTCACACAAATCAATCGCTTGGCCTCGGAACACTTGGAATATTTGTACTTTTTGAATAAATTGTGCGTGCAGTCATTTTATATACCACACAAATGGGTAGGTTTAGGGATGGACTGGGGTTGGGTTACATGTTTAAACGTGTCTAGATAGCATAAATAAAAGTATGCTTGCTGATTAAATTGAGAATCACACTCCAACATGTCATAATGGCAAAATCATAACCCAATATATGATCATCATGATGACAACATTCCCATGCCCAACGCGTCTGTGTATGACGCTAAAGGTTCTCATTGAAATGAATGGAGCACTCAGCGTGTTGATATAGTGACGCCTAGGGTACCTTTAGCGTCTTTATTGTGATGTGGAAAGGCACTTGCTTTAGATTTTGAGGCCTTGGGAATGAGAATGGGTTATTTATGGGAGAATAGTATTTAAATGAATCATTCAAGGTGATTTACTAAGGTTTGCACTCGTCAATTTACTGGTATTTGAGCCATTATTTACTGCCTAAAAATGTGTCTTAAACCAGACGCTGGTAGATTGCGTTGGTCATTATGGAAACGTTCCGGCTGCGTCTGTGTTCTTTAATTTGCACGTTGTCAGTAGATCACATGCAGAATGTTCCACTCCCATCGGGCATGTTTTTGGAATTGTGCTTTCACGCTAATTTGCACTGTTTAGTAAATCTGGCCCTTAGTGTAGTGAATCGGTGAAAGGCAAAAACACTGAAGTATGTATTTTTACTTTACTTGCTCATTGCAGTTTTTCTCAATCGCTTTGTCTAAATTCACAAACTTTTTTTAAATGATTATCTCAAAACAATAAATTCAGATCTCTAAACAATTAGTTTCTTGTTCACATTATATTTGAATTGGTGGTGGTATTAGTGGAAGACATACTGTAATAGAGTGTGTAAAAATGAACAAGCAACTGTGAATTTGCAGTTTACATGTCTACCCAAATAAATGTACTCTATAAATACAAATGTTCATTTTCTTTTTGTGTACTACAGCATTGACTTTTCCTAGTACATTTTTCCCTGCTGTTGAAATCTGTATCTAAAAAAGCTTAGTACAATAACTTGATACAATAGCATTCATCTAGACAAAACTGACATTCTTGTATAGTATAGTATAGTATAGTATAGTATAGTATAGTATAGTATAGTATAGTATAGTATAGTATAGTATAGTATAGTATAGTATAGTATAGTATAGTATACACTATTAAAAAAAAAAGGTTCTATATGGCACCAAAAATGGTTCTTGGCTCGTAATCATAGGGGAACCTTTTTTAGTGCTATATAGCACCAATTTTGGTGCTTCGGTGGTTCTTCAGCGGTTCTTCAAAGGTGCTATATAGCACCTTAGACAAATAACCGGTTAAGAACCTCTGAAGAACTGCTGAAGAACCACTGTATAGTATAGTATAGTATAGTATAGTATAGTATAGTATAGTATAGTATAGTATAGTATAGTATAGTATAGTATAGTATAGTATAGTAAGCAGTCAGTGTCAACAACAAAAGTAGAACAAACAAGAAATGTGTTTTTTTAACAAATATTTACATGGTGAAAAAACATTTAAACATTTTGACCAGTATGGCTCACATAATGACAAAAAACACTTTTTATGTTGGTGGCATTGGCCAATTTATTGACACAATAAGGCTTTGAACCATCAATTAAAAGTTTTGGGTTACTACATTTTATAGATAGTTCTATTGTTCCATCAAACAGCTGTGACAATTTCTCTTATGGTTTAAAGAATTTTAAGACGATCAAAAAATGTGCCAAAGCGATTGAGAAAAACATCAAATTACACTTTTTTCCTCTTGCATAAATCCCATGATCACATTAAATGATAAATGACAGAACATATTTATGAATATATGAAAAATAGAAGAGTCTAGAAAGTGACTCGGCTTGAAAGCTTGTATTGGCCGCAGAATATAAAATATCTCTCTGATGAGATGGATAATGGGTTACATAAAAAAACGTGCGCTCTCGTCCTTTGCCTCTGCTTGTCATTAATTTAGCCTTGCATCTGTTTTCCATCTCTTAATCAGGCCCAAAATGTATTACAGTCGGTTCTTTCCTAACTCACATTAGGCCTAAGAAGGTACATACAGTCATAGTTTTTTACACGCTTATGTGTCCAAAAAGACTCAAACAGCATCTAGCTGCCTCTACATTCCTTTAAGTACCATCTTAGACATGTCCATGTGTGTCTGTGTATCTAAGAACACCAAATTTATATTTGTTTGTATTGCATTGTTAGAGCATGTGTGAACCATCTGGTCATAAGTAGTACACATGCGTGGCTACATGTATGTATTCGTGTGGCCCAGCAAGAAGCTTTCATGTTTGTTTCAGAAGCTCACAAAGAACAAAAATAGACACATGTTGACTGCAGAAGAACATTTTGACTTCAACATCCTCTGAGCTTAAGGACCCTGGACTGTAAGAGTTTGTAAATGGGTTTATCTTATTATTACAATTTAATGTGTTTTCTATTTTAATATCAAAATGTATTCTTTTCTGAGATGGCAAAGCTGAATTTTCAGCAGCCATCTAGTCTTCAGTGTCACATGATCCATCAGAAATCATTCTAAAATGCAGATTTGGTGCTCAAGAAAACTCTTTTGTAACATTTTAAGTGTCTTTACTAACACTTCTAATCAATTCAATACACCATTACTGAATAAAAGTATCAATATGTTTATATATATATATATATATATATATATATATATATATATATATATATATATATATATATATATATATATATATATATATATATATATATATATATATAATATTATTATTATTATTTTTTACACTATATTTTTTATCGTACTGACACACACACACACAATACACAGACAGACAGCTAGACAGATAGATAGATATTGAACTTCACTGTTTTAGGCTTAACGGAAATGTCCATAAAATTATTGCATACTGTCCTGTAATTTTCTGCCAGTACATTACCTGTTTTTATTTGTTTTACAAATTCTTTTTTTTACAGTGTAGATAGATGCCAATAGCTGTACAAGTCAAAACATAAAACACTGTTGTAATTATCACATCATCGCTAATTTAAGTCTTTATCACCCTGTTCAACAGCTCAGCGGCTGAGAAGAACAGAGGGTGACATACAGTATGAACTCCATCACACATACTAATGAATCCAGAGATCAAAGCAAACACCCCCTGTGAAAAAACACATTTAATGGGCAACAAACTGCTTTATAGCCCGGTGTCAATGGGTGCAGGAGAACAGGGATGGTAAAATTAGTCTGAGTTCTGGACAGGCATTCCACAGGCTTATAACTGATGGGGGGTCCTGGGGGGACTGGAGGCCTCTGCAATACTTTCACCCCTTTGTCATTTATGATCTAGCTCTATTTCCTCTGTCTGTCTAGTCTCCAATTACCTAAGTGCTGTTTTTAAGTTCAAATTTCAAAGGAGCTCCGATGCTAGTTCAGTGTAATCAAACATTCTGCTATTTCTACTTAAGAGTCATTGTTGTGATGTAATTTGAATGTTGAAGGTACATTTTATGAATGATTCTTCAGTTAGAGGAATTTTTCTGCTGCAATCATTCAATCAACAATCATTCTTGGACACATTAAAGTATTGCTTTTTCTAATTTTATCGTACCTCTATAAAATAAAATAATCTACAATAATAGTTACAAAAATATATATCTATATATAACTATATATATAACTATATAACTATATATATATATATATATATATATATATATATATATATATATATATATATATATATATATATATATATATATATACACACTGATCAGGCATAACATTATGAGCTAATATTGTGTTGGTCACCCTTTTGTTGCGAAAACAGCCCTGATGGCCAGTGGACCCCTGAAGGTGTGCTGTGGTATCTGGCACCAAGATGTTAGCAGCAGATCCTTTAAGTCCTGTAATTTGCGAGGTGGGGCCTCCATGGATCGGACTTGTTTGTTCAGCACATCCCACAGATGCTCGATTGGATTGAGATCTGGGGAATTTGGAGGACAAGTCAACACCTCAAACTCGTGCTCCTCAAACCATTCCTGAACCATTTTTGCTTTGTGGCAGGAAAGAGGCCACGGCCACCAGGGAATAACGTTTCCATGAAAGGGTGCACATGGTCTGCAACAATGCTTAGGTAGGTGGTATGTGTCAAAGTAACATCCACATGAATAGCAGGACCCAAGATTTCCCAGCAGAACATTGCCCAAAGCATCACACTGTCTCCGTCGGGTTGCCTTCTTCCCATAGTGCATCCTGGTGCCATGTGTTCTCTAGGCAAGCGATGCACCCAGCCATTCACGTGATGTAAAAGAAATCATGATTCATCCGGCCAGGCAACCTTCTTCCATCGCTCCAGTAGGTCCAGTTCTGATGCTCACATGCCCACTGTTGGTGCTTTCGGCGATGGACAGGGGTCAGCATGGGCACCCTGCACTGTGTATTCTGACACCTTTCTATCAGAACCAGCATTAACTTCTCGAGTAATTTGAGCTAAGGTAGCTTGTCTGTTTGATCAGACCACATGGGCCAGCCTTCGCTCCCAACGTGCATCAATGTGCCCTGCCGCCGGTCCACCACTGTTCCTTCCTTGGATCACTTTTGATAGATACTGACTACTGCAGACTGGGAACACCCCACAAGATGCTCTTTTTGAAGATGCTCTGACCCAGTTGTCTAGCCATCACAATTTGGCCCTTGTCAAACTCGCTCAAATCCTTACGCTTGTCCATTTTTCCTGCTTCTAACACATCAACATGGAGGACAAACAGTTGCTGTGATGAAGAAATAATCAGTGTTATTCACTTCACCTGTCATAATGTTATGCCTGATCGTTATGTATGTATATGTAACATAGTATATGTAACATAGTTTGAAGTTTCTTATTTTGAAGTAATCAAAAGTGCCCCAATTGAAGAATCACCCATATCAGAAAATATATTTTATAGGGATTTTATAATCTTATTCCTTACTTCTCTTACGTCGTTCTTTGATTAAGGATATTGTGTTCATAATTGCTTTTTATTGTTTTCCTCATCTTAACTTTAATTTGATAAGTCCTTTGATGACTATCCTCTGCTGTTCTCAAAACAGCAGCACAGCAAAAGCAATTAGCCAAAGCGTTCACCGGAGCTTACTTAACTACAATAAGACAGCGTGTTAAATTAAGGATAGCAATCTTATGTTACAGTGAAAAATCATTGCCCTCAAATTAACCTGGTTTTAATTTCCTGAACAGTACATTTTGACCACTGCTCTGCTGTTTCTGGTCGATGAAAAATTTAAGTTGCACAAAGCTGCTAAGGGGCTCCCAGGGTATACTTACCCCAAAATGATGGAATATTTTCTCACAACCATTAGTTTTACCAAAAAGGGGGAAAAAAGCAATGAAAGCTAACGCAATGGCCATAACCTCGAGTTTTAAAGAGAGACTGTGACCTTTGGTAACACTAGTCAAAAACAGCTTACCTGAAAATCTGCAGTCAACAATAAAAAGGTTACTTTTACATTTATTAATTTAGCAGACACTTTTATCCACAACTTTAACAACACAAGAGATTCATTCTAAAAGGACAATAACATATAAAGTGCTGCAATAAAACATATTGAGTCTTTTTCTGAAGCTAAAACACGGTTGTTGATACACCAATAAATTCTTACAATACTGAACTTCATCTTCGGATAGCTTTAAAATTGCTCCAATCCATCAAAACGAAAAGAAGTTTAGCGAGTCCTGTATGTTGCATTAACACACATCAAAAAATGCATTCATTCAAGAGTATGTGACCAGCAGATATTGCAGTTTGCAAACAAGATTCAAATTCAGCACAAAACACACAAACAAGCTGTATCTGCCTCCTGGCATTTCCTTAAGAACGAGAGAACATTCTGTTCTCTACTTTATCAATGTTAAACAGCTTCAGCTGTCAGAATTGCTGGCATGTATGCATCATATCAGCGTAAAAGCCAGGCTTCCTCTTCTTCGAGCATAAAGCCGGTTATGTCCCCCGAGTCTCGTTCATTCTCAACTAAAGCCCAATCTCATTAAACCTTTCCTCATCTGGTGCACATATACCACCCTCTTCTAAATGGCTCTCTAAACACAAACACACTAGCTGTTTACCTGCCTGACTCACTGAATAAAGGCTGACGAGGTGTGCATTAATTAAATAATGGCCGTTCAGGATTTCACTAGTTTTCAGTCAACATATGTCTGTATAAAAGACCCAGGGAGCTAAATGTCGAATTGTTTGAATTAGATTTTATGTTTGGCCTATATTTTCCATTTTTATTTTAATCTAAGTTAAAGTTTTAGTAAAGTGTTTTTGTCATTTTTAATATATACACTATAAAAAAATTATCGTGATTTTAAAGGTCCCGTTCTTCGTGATCCCATTGTTCAACCTTTAGTTAGTGTGTAATGTTGCTGTTAGAGCATAAATAATACCTGTAAAATTATAAAGCTCAAAGTTCAATGCCAAGCGAGATATTTTATTTAACAGAAGTTCCCTTTCAAAGCCTACAGCGAACGGCTGGCTTGGACTACATCCTGGTACTTCCTTCATAAATGACGTCAGTAGAACGATACTCGGTTACTTAACGTAACCTCGGTTCTCTCTAGAAGAGGGAACGAGTATTGCGTAAGTTCCTTACGCTACGGGAAAGTATTCTTTCTTCGAGATTTCTGAAAAACCCAAAATTATCCTTAATTTTGTAACATTGTCAACGCAGTGCGGCAGCCTGGCAGACCATAGCAGGCTATTCCAGCGTGTTATTGGCTGCTCTGCTGGCAACTGCAGCAGCCTATCGGTGAGCCCGCGTGACGTGGCGACCAATGAGGGCGCTTCGCGCCCACCTGGCTTCATTTGCATACAGGTGGGGCGTGGCCACGTGTATATAAGCAGGGCTCACGGGCTGCATATTCGGTTTTCGTAGTTCTGAAGCGTAAAAGCCCGCGGGGCGCACGGCAAGGAACGCAATACTCGTTCCCTCTTCTAGAGAGAACCGAGGTTACGTTAAGTAACCGAGTATCGTTCTCTTACGAGAGGTTCTCTCGTATTGAGTAAGTTCCTTACGCTACGGGAACATATTGTCAACGCCGTGCGCGCCTCGCGTACAGCATATGTATCCCAGGGAACCGGGGACCATAACACTGCTCGGGCAGGGTGGCCGGTAAGGAAAACGGGCCACCACATCTACAGACACTTCATTCGAACTGACGGGTGGTTACAACGGGTGGTTACAACACCCTGTCCCATGAATGAGGGAACGGCACCTGCCGGTCTCCTTCAAATTCACCACACCTTGTCTCATGAATGAGGGAACGGCAACGCCGGTCGCCTTCAAATTCACAATATTTTGTTATATGAGTGAGGTAACGGCACCGCCGGTCACCTTCAAACTCACAACAGCTCGTCTCGTAAATGAGGAAACGGCACCGCCGGTCTCCTTCAAATTCACATGAGCCTAGTACCGAACTTACTACCAGTATGTGAGCTATGTCTGCGCAGAATCACTGGGCAGGACCAACAGCCCTATTGAACTGATAACACTTTCGCCTGTAAGGCAGGAACTTCCAGATTGTAAAATCTCACGAACGTAGACGGGGAGGCCCAGCCTGCCGCCATACAGATATCGTGGATGGAAATCCCTCTGGCCCAAGCCCACGAAGAGGCCATGCCTCTGGTGGAGTGTGCTCTGACACCTAGCGGGCACTGCAGGTGTTTGGAAGCGTATGCAGTTGCAATCGCGTCCACTATCCACCTGGAAAGGGTCTGTTTCGAGGAGGCGAGACCTTTAGTGCGCCCACCAAACGAAACAAATAGCTGCTCAGAACGCCTGAAGGCGGCGGAGCGTGTGACATAAACCCTCAATGCCCTGACAGGGCAGAGGATATTGCCACCGTCCCCCTCGTCGGATGCTGGCAGAGCCGAGAGGGAGATAATCTGGCCCTGAAGGGAGTGCCAATCGCTTTGGGGACATAACCATGCCTCGGTCTGAGAATGACCTTAGAGTCATTAGGACCGAACTCCATACACGTCGGGCTCACTGAGAGCGCGTGTAGATCCCCCACGCGTTTCACTGAAGCCAGAGCTATCAGGAACGCGGTTTTTAGCGAAAGGAACCTTGGTTCCACAGTCTCGAGCGGTTCAAAAGGATGGGCCTTCAGGGCCTCTAGGACCAAGGCCAGATCCCATATAGGAACCGATGGGGGCCGCGGGGGATTCATCCATCTGGCTCCTCTGAGGAAACGGATGATGAGCTCGTTCCTTCCTAGCGTGCTACCTAGCGTCGTCTGAGCGAACGCTGCTATAGCCGCCACATACACTTTGAGCGTGGAAGGGGACCTGCCCAGTTCCAAAAGCTCTTGGAGGAAGGAGAGCACCCGCTGGACCCCACATTGCTGTGGGTCCAATCCCTTGGAAACAAACCACTCAGTGAACACCGACCACTTAGAATAGTGTTTCTCAACGGGGGCGGTACCGCCCCCCAGGGGTCGGTCAAAGCACAACGGGGGGCGTTGGAAGCAAGATTTCTGAAAGGGGGGCGTTCAGGTGTTCCTGGGGGGCGTTCACGAGTTTACAACAAAAATCCAGGCAAAGCCAGATTAAACATGTAGGCTAATTAGTTGCAAAATAATTGCCTACAACATTATAAAATCTGCCAGTTTAATGCGACATGTAAACTATGAATCGTTTTTTTTTGTTGCAATGACTCAAGCCTCAATCCGGTGTAGAGCTTAGATCGGGCTCAAAAAATTAAGCTCAACCCTACCCGAGCCCGATGCCCGGCCCGGCCCGACACATTAACTGTAATTATGAGCCCGAGCCAGGTTAAAACCCGACCATTTTTTAATACTTGGGCGTTCTGACGAGAACGAGCATAATGAGCGAAGCGGACCGGTGTGACAATCAGCTCAATAATCCGCTCAATGCAGGCGCGCGCTCATGAAACAACGGTAAAATGATGTTTGCTCAAATCCAGCTCAGACATGACATTTATCTGTACTGTAGCCTAATAATACATTAAACAATGTTTATATATATTTTTGTTATTATATTATTATTATTTTTAAATATAGAGGCTATATATATATATATATATATATATATATATATATATATATATATATATATATATATATATATATATATATAGCCAACAATATTTTCTTGGCACAGATATATATATTTAAAAAAATAACATATATAAAAATCAAAAATATAAAATATAAAATTAAATGAAATCCATTTTTTTCCCTCCCTAATTCCGTTTAAATTTTTATGGATTCCGTTTTTTTGGACTCCATTTTAATGGTTAAATTATTATTATTATTATTATTATTATTAGTATTATTATTAGTATTATTGTTGTAATTAAAAAGCATGTCTAGTTTAATTGAAATAATGAAACCAATTACAGCTTTAGGGCCCTATGAAATACGTTTTCCCCCATCCAATTCCGTTAATTTTTTTTATTTTTTTTTTATAACCAAATTCTGTTTTCAAATCAAATGAAGAAATAAAACATTACTTTAATTTAACTTTTAATCATAAGAAATTAAACAAACTGTTTTGTCAAACAACATGCTGCACTGAACTTTATTGATCAAATGAAAACATGGAAGAAAACGTGATTCCTTAAATTAAGTTTTAATAATATTGTATTATTAGTGTTATTATTACATTGAGACTTATCTAAATTATACTGTACAACATTTATATATATGTATACTATTTTTGGCTACTCCTCGCTGATTGGATTTCAAATTTCAAATCCCCCAATTTCATTAACACTGGCACTGATTTATAATTTCTATCTCAGACTACTCTTTTGCTCTCTGGGATTCTAATATTCCCGCATCTACTGCTTTACGGGGTCTGGGCTTTCCCTGTCCGTGCAATCATCCTTGAATGAGCGTGGATTTCTAGTATAGGCCTATTTACTTGAATTTCTTAGGTAATATATATGGGTTAACCCATTTGAGAGGCGGCTAAAATGCTAATTCGAATGGACTGTGAATAAATCTCTCTACGAACGTTACGTGCATGCGATGCTGCGCTGACTGACATATGCGCAAGAATCAGTCACACAGTCTCACGCACAGAGAAATATTGTAAGTAAAATTTTTAACAAACAGAATAATACTGCATCACAAATTCAATATAGCGTACATTATAGCTAATGTCTTTTAACTATTACTAGTATTTTGAAAGACTAAAACATGTGCTTTATCATGACATGAACCATTATTGGCTTTTACATTAAGTCAACTGTCACTTTACTTTGAGGCCCTGGTGAGGTGTAAGGCCCTGTGCGGTCGCACACTTGGCACAGCCCCTGCGCCGGTACTGTGTGGAGGTAGGCTACTGTCCTACTCCGCAGCTCTCCGTAGCGCACTCATAACAGAAGCGACGCGGTTGCAACGCGCATGCGGTGCGTTTTTCCAGGCGCGCCTAGCTCGCGGCAGGGGTGCAACTACCCAGCGCCAGAGGGGTATGCAGCAACAATTTTGGCGCCCCAAAAGTTATATATATATATATATATATTAACAATGTTAACAAATAAAAAAAACAGTCACAAATTGACAAACATTAACATTGTGATCGGATTCCAACAATGAAAAGAAAGAAAATAATCTGAAATTTTCTAACTATTCCAAGTAGGAACAGGTTCTCGATGCCCAATACTAGTAACGATGGTGCTAGCAAACATTCTAGAGCGCTCTTTAGTTCTTGCTAAATTGTGACATGGCGTGCCTTTTTACTTGCCCATTTATCTAGTATTGATGGTCATTGCATAAACTGTCATGCAGATGGGCTGAGGATGGGAGTTATCATACGAGCAATACGAATATCATACGAGCAAGAGTGCTATTTTCCAGAGTAGCCTATATCAGCACGATTGCAAAATGCAATATTAATTTTATACAACAGTTCAATAAAAAACAAAATGTCATTTTTTTACAGTTTTTCTCTATTTTTCCAACAAAAATAGCTTCAAACAAAGTATAGATTTCGTTCTCGCATAATTCACCGTTTTTGAACAGTTGAATGATTCAAGAATCCATTATGCCGCCAACTACACTGGCAGTTTTATAGTTTCATAGGCCTGGAATAATTAAAAATTTCCCAAAATTTCATATTTCTGTAATTAAAATATTATATTTAGAACATAAATCTAAAAATCTCATTACATTATTTAGGCAATTGTAATTACAGTGTAAGTGGATTTTGATAAATGGTAAGATGGATTTTGTTGATTTTAATTTAATTCTTATAACAGCTATGTATCATGGTAAATAGTGTAATTACTTAAAAAGATGGTCAACAATATGTAACTTTACTTTATAAGAGGTGTGCCCTAAAAAGTGAGCATGCAATTTTGAGAACACCAAAGCGCACGTTCTTCAGTCTGTTTGGATACTTCAAACACAAGTTTGCACTGCCTGTTTGGTTTACCTGTTTAGCCTACACGTTAGTAACATACGTTTTTTCCGACTCATAGCGCGCGTCCTCAACACGTGATTTACCATATAAGCGCGCATTCTTAACGCGTTTTCCTTGACCCCAAAGCACACGTTAAGAACGCGCGTTTTTGTGGTAAATCACGTGTCAAGGATGAACGTTTTGCTGTCAAATCGCCGGCGCCCTGCCAGGCGCGCCCACTCACAATATTCCAAAATTCTATTATGGAATTTTATGAGGGCGCCTACTCTAGCCTGTTAGTCCTCTATAATGTTATATAATATTGAGGAAATACATAAATTATTTAGAAACGCACAACAGAAGCTACATATAGAAAATACCAAAAAATATACATCTATTTTTTTAATACCATCGCTTTGCCGCCCCCAAGGTGCTGCGCCCCTATGCACCGCATATAGCGCATACCAACTTTTTGTGCCACTGGCTCGCGGCGAGATGAAAACTCAACTTTTCAGAATGCCGCAAGCCGACCGCAGGTCATGTAACAAAACCCAACCGATCAGCTTCGGCCTTCCCGTATAACAAGCTCGGCCGAACAGCTGATCATAGCTGAACACTAGGGCAGATTTGTATTTCTCATCTCGCAAGCGCTTGGAGACAGCAACACGGCCGCGCTTTCCACGTGTTCCACGCAAACGCCCCTAATATAGTCCCACAATTTATAAACACTACTTATAGGTGTACTAGTGTTCAGAATAAGACAAAAATGGTTTGGGAAATGGATTCATGATGTACTCCCTCATTATATACATTTTGTACATTTTAAATACAAACAAAGTTATGGATTTAATAATAGCTAATAATAGTAAGAAAATAATGACGTGAATAATATACATATAATATACATATTATTATTATTATTATTAAAACAGCACGAATACAGCACACATTCAATAAAGACATTTAGCCCTTTTTGGGAGGGGAGAGGGGGGGCGGTAAGGGACCTGGATAATAGATAGGGGGCGCTGGCCCAAAAAAGGTTGAGAACCACTGACTTAGAACTATATAACCGCCTCGTCGAGGGGGCTCTAGAGTGTGAAATCGTGTTCATAACCCCTTCGGGCAGGTCAACGGGTATCCGTTGGTCACCCATACATGCAGAGACCAACGCTCTGGATGGGGATGCCAAACTGACCCTCCTGCTTGAGAGAGGAGGTCTGCTCTCAGCGGAACTGGCCAGGGGGGTGAGTGCGACAGCTTCACCAGCTCTGGGTACCAAATCTGGTTCTCCCAGCGCGGCGCTATAAGGAGCACCAGGCGGCGCGTCTCCCTGATTTTCGCTATGACCTGGGGCAATAGGGAAATCGGCGGGAAAGCATACAGCGGGAGGCTGGGCCAAGGTTGGGACAGCGCATCCTCGCTTTTGGACAGAAACCTCGGGCAGCGGGCGTTCTCTTTTGTTGCAAAGAGGTCGAGCTCCGCTCTGCCGAATAGGCGCCATACCAGCTGGACTGTCTGAGGGTGCAGGGACCATTCTCCTGGGAGAATGAGGCCCCTGGACAGCTTGTCCGGGCCCACATTGAGGTGGCCCGGTACGTGCGCAGCTCTCAGCGAGCGCAGCGAGCTGTGTGCCCACACGAGCAGGCGTTCTGTCAGATTGCCCAGACACCTGGACCTGACACCGCCCTGCCGGTTCACATAGGGCACCACTGTGGTATTGTCCGACCGGACCAACACGTGGTGTCCTCGTATAAGCGGGAGAAACTGCTTGAGCGCGTTCTCTACCGCTATCATCTCCAAACAGTTTATGTGTAGGAGCTTTTCCCCGCTCGACCAGAGGCCCGAGGCTGATCTGCCCTCGAAAACGGCGCCCCAACCCGTGGTGGAGGCGTCCGTCGAGATGACCTTGCGGTGTGAGATGGCTCCCATCGTCACTCCCCGCTGGTACCAGTCGGCTACTAACCAGGGCTCTAGGGCTGAAACGCAGCCCTGAGTCACTCTGATCCTGAAGCCTCCGGACGCCCAGGCTCTGTGAGGCACTCGGGCGTTTAACCAGCATTGCAGCGGGCGCATGCGCATTAAGCCCAGCTGGAGCACAGCTGCAGCTGAGGCCATACGTCCCAGCATCCTCTGAAAGAGCTTGAGAGGTGCGATTTTGCCCGGCTGGAAGTACGCAGCCATGCGCCGAACTTGGCGCGCACGTTGGGGTGACAGGCGGGCTGACATTGCCACAGTGTCCAGATTCAAACCCAGAAATGAGGTTGATTGCGTGGGCACTAATGAGCTCTTGGTCCAATTGACCGTGAGCCCCAGGCTGTCCAGATGGCTGAGCAGCATTGCCCTGTGGGCGAGGAGCTCGGCCTCTGACTGCGCCAGGATGAGCCAATCGTCCAGATAGTTCAACACTCGCATCCCTCGACTTCTCAGGGGAGCGAGGGCCGCGTCCATGCACTTCGTAAATGTACGGGGTGCTAGTGACAGGCCGAACGGAAGGACGGTGTATTGATAAGCCTGGCCGTCGAAGGCGAATCGTACGAATGGCCTGTGACGCGGCGTTATCTTGATTTGAAAATATGCGTCTTTCAAATCTAGGGAGATTAGCCAGTCTCTCGGGCGAATATGCGCGAGGATCTGCTTGGTCGTGAGCATCTTGAACGATCTTCTCATAAGAGCTTTGTTCAGACGCCTCAGATCCAGAATCGGTCTGAGCGACCCATCCCTTTTTGGCACGAGAAAATACCGGCTGTAAAAGCCTGACTCGCTCATAGAATGGGGAACCGGTTCTATAGCCCCTTCGCACAGCAGTGTGGCTATCTCCGCTCGAAGTAGATGTGCTACTTCCTCGCTCACTCTCGTCTCCGTACGCGCACAGAAGCGCGGAGGGCGGCGAGCGAACTGCAGAGTGTAGCCGTGCTTCACTGTTTTCAGCACCCATTCTGATACACCTGGAATGGCTTCCCATGCTCTCGCGTGTGCCACACGGGATAGAACGGCCTCCGGGCTCGAAATGCCGCGCTTCGCGGGTTCGACGGCCTGTATAGGAGGGGCGGGCGCAGTGCGCGCGCTCTCTGTGCTGTGGGCCAGCCGATCGCTCGCGATGGCTGGCCGCCCTACACACTGTATCTCTGCCGCTTCGAGCGGGGAGTGGCTTGTGTGTGGCCCTACACTTGTCGTTCCGGCCACCTTGGGCGGAGAACAAATGGTGTGTGGCGCGGCGCATGGCGCCGGGGGCAGAATGTTCGCGAAAATGTGTGAGCGCGTTTGAGCGGGCACAACTCTTACGCGTGGAACATGACCGGTTTAGAGTGGCTGTGTGACAGCGCGTGTGGTGATTAGGCGTGGGTGCAAATAAGCGGACACGTGACCTAACTCTAGCACTCGAGCGGCCGGTGGCCGCTTTATGTGAGTGAGAGACACGGGATTTGTGGTGCTTGGGTGCAGGGGTGAACACAAAAGTGGGCACGTTTACTGCATTTGAAAACACATACGGCGTGAGCCGTGCAACCAGAAAAAAGGCAACTTCGTGATTTCTCTGGTTCGTCGTAAAAACGGCGGTTGTAGACAGGCGAGAGGGCAGTTTTGCCGGCTCGTTTGCTGCGTGAGAGCCATCTGCAGCAGCCACAGGAGTGGGGGCTGACAGGAAGAAGAGTTTTGACGGTGGTCCGGCCACGGCGGGACTTAACCGTCGCTTCCCCCCTCTGCTAGGAGGACTTTGGAGGGGCTACAGTTGGAAACAGGCGAGAGGGCGAGTTCGCCGGCTCTTAGGCTGCGTGGAAAACATCTGCAGTAGCCACAGGAGTGGGGACTGACAGGAAAAACAGAGTTTTAACGGTGGTCCGGCCGCAACGGGACTTAACCGTCTTTTCTCTCCTTATGTATAGACGTCCAAAAATACTCGAGCACCACGTGGTGCGAGTTAGCTTTCTGTATGTAAGAAAAGCTGGCCGCGAGCCCGGGGAAGCGGACAGTAAAACATTTTTATCTGCCGCGAGAGCTGGGCTCGAACTCGGGTCTCCGGCGTTTCAGCCGCTGATTTTGCCACTGTGCTACCGGGAGGGACACAATAGCGTTCAGTTAGCGCAAGCATACAGCAGTACGTCCTCGTGCTTGTTGGCAGTCGTGCGTGCATAAAAGACAGGCTCGTTACTGCAATAGTAATATTTCCAGCCGCCTGAACTGGACACACGTGCGCGCGCGCTGAACGTGCTCGTGACCGTGCGCACTCTCATTCCTTGTGAACGGCGCAATCTGCGCGGTCCAACAGGGGGGAGTGCGGGTTCGTTGGAGAGCATATGTCAGCGTCATGTCTCATGACGGCGTATGTTTGCTGGCGTGCGTGTCTTAACAGGCTCGTGTACAGCAATATGAACAATTCCAGTCGCCTGAACTCATGAGGGGACTGAGAAATGTGCGCGAGGGTGGAACAGCTCTCTTGTAACGTAAAGAGAGCTGCAGGACCGTGCGTTTCTGGCATCCCTTGTATATAAGCGGCGCATCAGCGCGGCATGAACAGAGGGGGGAGGAGGCTCGCTCCGAGACCGTTCATTTCTACCATCCCTTGCAAGCGGCGCGGTGGCGCGGCTTGAACAGAGGGGGAGGAGGCTCGCTCCGAGACCGTTCATTCCTACCATCCCTTGTAAGCGGCGCGGTGGCGCGGCTTGAATAGAGGGGGAGAAGGCTCGCTCCGAGACCGTTCATTCCTACCATCCCTTGTAAGCGGCGCGGCTTGAACAGAGGGGGAGGAGGCTCGCTCCGAGACCGTTCATTTCAACCATCTCTTGTAAGCGGCGCGGTGGCGCGGCTTGAACAGAGGGGGGGAACAGCGGAGTGATGTCGTCATAAAACTGCTCGAGTCGAGCCCGCAGGGTCGACATAGAGAGTTCCTCACACTCGGGGCATTCGCCCGCGAGGAGTGCGGCGGCGGCGGCGGCGTGGTCACGGCCCAGACAGAGAGCGCAGACACATGGCGGTCTCTGGTGCTGAGCTGCACGTGGCACGAGCCGCAGGTGGAACGAGGCGTTTTGATAAAAACGCTCGTGCTCTTTTATGAAACGTGTGACGCAACGGCGAGAACACGTGCAATGAAAGGATATAATGCTGCCGGATAGCAGAGCAGGCACGGATGGCTGAAGGTGGCGCGATGCTGCCGGCTTCTCCAGGCGCTGTCCTCTGCTTGCTCGTCTGCACGATCACGGCGGCGGGTTCCAGATCCAGCGATGCGAAGGGCTTCGCTGAAGAAAAGAAAATCGAATATGCAGCCCGTGAGCCCTGCTTATATACACGTGGCCACGCCCCACCTGTAGGCAAATGAAGCCAGGTGGGCGCGAAGCGCCCTCATTGGTCGCCACGTCACGCGGGCTCACCGATAGGCTGCTGCAGTTGCCAGCAGAGCAGCCAATAACACGCTGGAATAGCCTGCTATGGTCTGCCAGGCTGCCGCACTGCGTTGACAATGTTACAAAATTAAGGATAATTTGGGGTTTTTCAGAAATCTCGAAGAAAGAATACTTTCCCGTAGCGTAAGGAACTTACGCAATACGAGAGAACCTCTCGTAAGAGAACAGTAGAACAGACTAACCTCCGCACACAAGAATACGCGGAAAAAGGGGGCGTGGTCTTGTTGCTGTCCCACGTGGAGAAGAGGACGTGTCGCGTGGAGAAAAGGAATTGTTGCGTTTGACTGTGTTTGTCGCCATGTCGTCAAGACGCTGTTATTTTCATCCCGGAGTCAAATCACCTTTGTTTGGCTTTCCCAGGGACGCTGTAGTGATCATTAAGGTCATACATCTCCCGTTAAGAGGCGTGACCTTTCCACGTGCGCTAAGCTGCTGTCGAATCACAACACAGGAACCGTACCACGTTTGCTAAGCTGCGGTCAAATCACAACACAGGAACCGCTGGCACAATCAGAACTCGTTACGTATTTCTGAAGGAGGGACTTCATAGAATAAAGGAAGTCATCAGCCGTTTTTAGGACAGTGAAAACAGCGGTATACAGATAAGTAAATTGTGTTACAAATACTGTTTTTTTTTACACGCGAAACATGAACACATGTTATATTGCACACTGTAAACACATGCTACGGTGAAAAACAGTTAATTGTTTAACAGAACGTTTCTGTACTATATACGGTGAATAACTGTAATATAACCGTACATTTAATTTAATTTTACAGTAAAATACCGTAACATTTTTGGAAGTGAAAAAGAACAAGTCATTGTGTAATTTACAGTGAAAACCCGTAATTTGACATTCCCAGAATTCTGTGCATGACATTTCGCATTTGATGTATTTTCATTGAAATAACTATGTTTCTTCTTAGTTTTTTCTAATCAGTTATGTACATTAGGGTTTTAAGTAATTTTGTTGAATAAATATTTATAGCATTTTAAAAATTTTATGTGTGTTACCATGATGGTGTTTAGTGTTTGTGTGAATGACACTGTGCACCTTCTTTATATTAGTATTGTCCTCCTAAAAGCTGCTTGTGATAAGCTTTGATTCATCACGGGATTCTCATCACCACTGTGATTGGTGGTTGTCAGTATATATCAACGGTACAGAACAGATATTAGTATTTCAATAGGTTGGTAATTTAACATTATTTCAGTTAATGAAATACGTTTTTGTTTACTGTAAATTTGTGTACACATAATTATTATAATATAAACCTTTAAATTATATGGTTTTGAACTGTAAAATAAATGTGTTTTAACCATAATTATTACATTATAAACCTTTAAATTATATGGCGCTGTCCCCTAAAACCTAAAACGTTACTGCCATGCCATATTTTTTACAGTAAAGTTCTGGCAACCACAGCTGCTGTTTTTTTACCGTAAATTATATAGTTTTTATAAAATTTTAATTTCATTGCTAGTTTTTTTTTTTTCAAGTTTCAAGATAAACCAAATGTAAATGGGAAATGCTGTAATTATAATGCTTTATCAGCAAGGTTGTGATTCGGCTGTAGGTAATCATAGCCATTTTTACAACAGTTCTATGGCACAATTGTGTAAATAAATAAGAAACAACAATGGAACCCCAACAAGTAGGGATGTACTGACACCACTTTTTCCAGAACAAGTTATTTTTCTCACATTAATGGCTGAAAAGAGTTTCTGGTACATGGTCACTAATTGTCTGTTTTGGTGCGGTTTTCTGTGATACACCCCAGAGCTCTGCAATAAGCTGCTCCATAAACTCTTTATGGGACATGTTACCATGTAGCTCTTTGTGCAAAAGGAAAGAGTTGGTGGAAGCAATGTCCAAGCAGTGTAGAAAAATCTTTCTGCAGCACTTCATGGTTTTGTGCTGTGTTGTGTAATACTGCACCAGCTAATCAGACAGGTCAACACCCCCCATGTGTTGGCTGTATGCAGTCACAGGTGCAGGACATGGAAATGTCTTTGTCCTCCATGTGTCTTGTGCATCACCCTCCTCTGCGCAGTGTCTCCTGCATAAGCAGGATGGATGGTAGAACAGACAGATGCCTCTCGTGTGTCCATCCACTTCACAAATATAAGAGGTCCATCCTGAATTCATCTGATGGATCCTCTGACAGATTTTTTAGAGAGTGAATTAGCTGCATTTTGAGGGCAGTCCTTCCTGTTGTCCCTGTAAGTCCCACAAGCACCAAACCTCATGTATTCTACGAGCTTTGGATTTGTATAAAAATTGTCCATGTACACATAGTACCCAGAACCCAAAAATGTATGGTCCAAAAGAGATGTTACAGTATCATATGACAGTCCATGGCCTGTGGGAAAATTGTTCTTTCCTGTGTACACAGAAAAGTCCACAGTGTATCCATTCAAAGAGTCTGCAAGAACAAACAACTTGAAACCCCACCTGGTTGGCTTGGCTTTCATGTACTGTGTCATGCACCATTTTCTCATCCCCAGCTACATTTTCAACCTTTCATTTTCCATCGGTCTTAGTACACGATGTAACTACAGATGAGTCACGTTTTAAATAGGAAAAATATTTAAACTCTTTGGTCATTTTTGAGAGAGAACAGACCCGGAGATCGGCTGAATGGATTTGAAACCGGTAAAACTCAACTGTTTAACTCTAGGGTCTAGAGTCAGAAATTAATTTAAAAAACATTACCTATTTTCAAAACAAGTGCAGGATTCCTTTAAGCAATGATTGGTAACCCCATGTAACAGACAAATAATTCTCTCCAAATGCAAAAACCAGCATGCAATTTTTCATGCAACAAATCTGCAGGTGACATGCAGTCCTTTTTATCCGCATTTCCACTGCAGGAACTTGGAACTAGGGACTTTGTGGTGGTACAGGGAACAGGGTCTAAATTAAGTTCCGGGTAAAAATGTCACCCTCAGAAAGTCCCTGCTTGCGAGGTAGTGCTTTTTCAAAGTTCAGGAACGTTTGGGGGTGGGACTTGGGCACTGAACATGCTGATTGGTTGAGTTAATGCAGCATTTTGATTGGTTGACTTCACGCAGCATTTTATTTCAACCACCATTTTTAAAAGTCTGTTGCGGTGCATGTAGTAAGAGTTGTTTGCTATTCAAATAAATAATGGAATTTTAAAAAAGACGACCAATGGACTGACGACAAGGTTTAGGCTTTATTAAGCTTATATGTGGAGGATGAAATCCAGCGCCAACTGGAAAGTTGTGCGCAGTCATACGTCACCAGACTAATTTGCCTGATTTCCACAGTACTTTAGACCAGGATGGAAAAGCAGACAGCGACAGGTCTGGGGGGGGGAATTGTTCTGGGTAATTTAGGTGGAAACACAGCAAATAAATCCTAACAGGTATAATATTTAGTTTCCAAAACACTGTTTTGATAAACCAACAGCCCTTTTTTCATTTCAGCTACACTGGAGTCACTGGAATTTCAAATGCATGAAAACGTGAATAAATGCTAATCTGGGGAGACAATACGGTAGAGGTGGAAATATGAGGAGGAGAGGACAGATTTAATTGAAAATGCATTTTCAGTTGACTATTGGCAGTGAGGGAATGAAAGTGAGATGATAATAGGGGTTTTGGGAAGAGGAACACTAGTATGGCTTTTAAAGGAGAATTAACTAGGTTTCATTGAATGAGTCCACATGTGACTTTTGCTGCCTTTCTTGGTCTTTGGGGCCAAGGGGTTCATTTCTAAAATCCTCTTTTTATGTGGAATTTGTTTTATTTTAAAGGAGTAACTGAGAGTATCCCTTTAGAAAATGGCAGAAAATTTGGCATCGATGGTTACAATAAAACATATAACAAGTAATCAGTTGCATTGAACAATGGGTTGCATTAAATGTATAAACATTCAGACAACTAGTTATAGACTAACTAAAAAAAATTCTTTAATTTTAAGATAAATTTATCTTTATTTTTTCCCTGTTCAATTAATCTGTCATTCTCCAAAAGCCAGTTCATTTTCATGCTTCCTCTACTGCTGATTAAGTCAAGGATTCTCTTAAATAAACACAATAAATTGTTGTGATTTTCCATGGCATCAAACCAAATAGCCACATCCCAGGTCTCAGAAAAGTCTGAGTCTTATTTCTCAGTGACCTCATTGATTGATGGAGCGAGGATCACCCATATATTGTTCTCACAAACACAGCATCATCTCATCAGACACTGCTACTATTCCTTGAAAGATTCACCAGCTGTGGTGAGAAAAGTCTATTCAGGGTAAATGAAAGCTGAGAGTATCCCTCAGATACACTACTATTTTGAGTATAGTAGGCCTGTTTGAACTGAAAAAAATGCATCCAGCTTATCTGCTATTGCTTGTTAAACATTAAAAAAATGTTTTTGAATGAATGATCATTTGTGAATATAAAAAACTAAAATCCAATTATAAGAATATAGTTCGCAAAGCACTAGAACATTGAAACTCTAACCACATTTTGTTTGTAAAGAAATTCATTGAACAACGATATGCCGCAAGCAATGATATAGAAAGACACCAGCATACTCCAAAGTATTGATTGTAATCTTGTAATCACTCTGACTGATCTATAGTTGGGCTCTAAACCCCAACATACTGGTAAACTATGATTGAATCTAAATGCTTTGAATTTAAATAGCCTTTGGTCATATGATATAATCCCTTTGTTTTTGTGTAGGGAGCCCGTTGCTGTGGATTGGTATGGAAAAATGGCATCAGTCCTTTGCTTAAACTAGATTAAGATTAGAATATAATCAAAGAACAAAGGTAAATCAGTGACTGGCAACCTCCTGATTCCTCTATGCAAGTACCCCTTGAAGAAACAAATCACATGCAGCAGGTTTAATTACATGTTGTAAAAGGCAAAGCCAAAGAAACGCTTCCCTATAGAGATTTTAGGATGTGCATGGACACAAGAAGAGCATTAAAAACATTTGATGCGTAACTTGAAGCAAAACACACTGTCAGTGCCCCCGATTTCATCTTAGCTCAAAGAGACCACCTTTTAAATGCAGGGATAGTTTTTCTGTGTGTAGTGTAGGAAAAGCTTACAAATAAAATGTCCCTATAACTGACAGCATGAGCAGAACATTGCATTATTCACCAGAGTTTGCCATGTCTAATGGCTTGGCAGACTGACACATTTTAAGAATGCAAAACTTAGACTTAGATCTGAGACCACACAGTTCTACAGAAAAGAGGCCGACGTCAGTCAGTGCACAGTGCTACCAAGATGCTTTGCCAAGACATACAACACATTTAACCCAAACACAATTTGCTCGTTCTAAAACAAACACATTTGATGCGATTTCCACTACTGAGAGAAGATTATCGGAGTGTAATTACTTTCTGAGAGCAGAGCAGCTAAACACTTTCAATCACTTAATTCAGCTTCATTGACAGTTCAAGTGCGTATTATTCTTATAGGGAATTTGACTTAATGGGTTGGACAAAAAAAATCACAGTAAACAATTAACATATCAATCAGTTCCCTTTTTGTCAGTCACTTCGATGTGGTGTCGATGGCTGACACCCCGGTCATACTTGGGAACCCCAATCACCCCAATCACCAACTATGAGTGGAATTTGTATATGCCACTTCCCCGGACATACTGTATGCCCTTAAGAAAAAAAAGTATACTTCAAGTTCATTTTATGAAGTTAAGTAATGCTCAAGTATATTAAGTACACTTTATGTAGTAAGTATGATATAAATGTGTACCAGTAGTAAACTTGTAAGTGTACTATTTCAATACTGCTTGGGACTAAATTGGCCCACTTTTAGTATAAGTATACGTTTAAGTGTACTATAAGTGTAAGAGTAGTAAGTGCACAACTAGGTTTCTCAGTTGTACTGCATCTGTACTACAAGTGAACTTATACGTATAGTTTACTATTTTAGTACAAGTAGTAAATTTTTTAGTTTATGAAAGTACACTTTGAATCAGTAAACTAGTAGTAAACTACTAGTTTAGTAGTTTATACTGCAAGTATACTTATAAGCTTTCTTATGTGAACATATGATTACTTATATATTATGTTCAAATGTAGATATACATTTTTTATACTTGAAATATACCTTTAACTGTACTTTAACTCAATTTAAAAACATGTTATTCTAGCGTCATGCATTCTTTTTTTATCAAGACTTGAATGTGGTATAAAGAAAGGCAACATTTTAAACAAAAAGTTGAGAAAATCACATTTTTGTTAAAGACAAGCCTTGATCAAATTCAGGAAGATGACCAAAACATAGGTGGAGTAGATTGAGTCCATCAACACCCCCAATGCGTCACAGTAGTTCCCTTTCGAAAGGGAACTCGCGCTGCGTCAGCTTCGACGCTACGGGGAACGCCTCCAGCGTGACTGGTGCCTGAAATCACAATCAAAAAACGCCAATTCTATTGACCGGCAACAGCCTATGATGTCATCAAGGTGCGACCAGGAAGTATATAAGGGTGCCTTGCCAACATGACAGTATCTCTTCGTCTTCAGGGACTGTTTTGCCTGTCTTCACGTGAAACGTCTACAAGAAGGATAAAAATGAAGTGTGCTGTGAACGCCACTTCTGCAGGTGTGTTTTGAACGTGTAGCTTGCGCTTTGGATACACACACACTTTGCGTTTACTGTCTGGGAGAAGAGCATGCACGAGAGGTTTGCGAACCTCTTGTGAAAGTATTTGCGAGCGTTTTCCTCTGGAACGCTCCGCTCTCGGCTGGACCTCTTCTCGAGGGTTTCAGCATCTGGGAACGGCCATGCTCGAGCTGAGGCTGAACGGCGTCTAAACACCAAATGCGCTTCCCAGATGGATCTGGCTCGTCGCTTGGAGACAGTTATGGTTCTTGAGAACGATCCAGATCGCGAGAGGCAGACCTCGGAGGAGGAGCTGGATTTATGTTCTTCCTCCTCGTCTGCTGCTCTTCCACTCGAGCAGAGGATGGGTGAGTCAGTTAAAGATGCTGAAGCTTTTCAAACCATCCTGTCCCATGTACAGGGAGTTGCTGGAAGTCATGGAACGCGCTGCGGTTAGACTGCAGCTGCCTTTGCGGCGCGTGAGGAGAAAGACTGAGCGTCCAAACAGTTCGGACGATCGGTTTCTCTCCGCCCATGACCTCCCAACTCCTGGGAGTCTTCCATTCCTTCCAGATCTCCATCAGCAGATCTCGAGGGGATGGAAGAAACCATACTCAGCCCCGCATCTGTCGACATCGGCGAGCTGAATTTCGCTGATGTCGAGGGACTGCCTGGCTGGGTGTGTGTCGGGGCCGCCCGTGGACGAGATGTTATGTTTATATAACATGGGCGGCCGGCGACACTGTGGCTCCCACCCTGCCGGTCTAACGCCTGAATGGCAGGGCGTACATGTCAGTGGGTCACGCTGCGGCGGCTTTGCACACCACAGCTGTGTTGCAGGCTTACCAGGCGGACCTGTTGAGGGACCTCGATCAGGGGGAGGGACCCCCTGAGGTGGGAACATGCATCCCGCTGAGGTCCGGGACCTCGCCCAGGCAGTCGGGTGTCCCCGGCCCGTCCCAGTCTGAGGGCTGGAGACAGGAACAGCGAGCCAGCGTCGCCTCTCGAGCACCCCCACCGCGGAGGACTGGGGCGAAGGGGAGGCGGGACACCCGCAACAGGAAGAGGAAGGAAGCAGGGGCTGGTAACCGGAACCAGCGCAGGCAGCGGACTCCGCCCTCGATGACGCGGAGATGAACGCTGCCTTTTTCCCTTCCTCTGGCTTTCCCTCGATGGCTGGGTTAAAGCACCGCGAGGAGCGATTGGTGAGTCCCCCTCGATGAGGGTGAAACATTTTAAAAATTATGTTTTTCAGGACTTTTGTACCTTCGCTCGCCTGAGAGGTTTCTTGGGGAAATTTGGATCGTCGCTGGATTTCGCAGGGCCTGCAGCTCCCCGTGAGTAAGCTAAGAACGATCTTCTTTGCAACATTATGTGGTTGTGTGATGCCTCACTTTTGCTAGTAGTAGGCAGAGTTGCTGCCTCTCCGTGTTATGTTTTCCCCACTATGTGGGTAACTGAATCGCGCTCTTGCCCGAGGGCTTGAAGTGTAGGGGGCGAGCTGTGTTTTTCCTAGCGTAAAGTGGCTGTGGAAGGGAAGTAGCTGAAGACCGGGTATGCACTAATGCACGAGCTGTAGTGATATCTGCGCCCAGCTCTGCGGGGCTTTGGGGAAAAGGGTTTTTCGGGGCCTCATTGTGTAATATTAGAGGTGATAATATTTCTTTCCCGAGCCCTGAGTAGATCTAGTGCGGACTTATGTCGCACCACTTGGCCTAGGTTCCGTCAAGGGTGGGGGCATTCCCTTTTAATGAAGGTCATTCGCCCCTGGCCTGTCTTTGATATATAAACAGGGCTTGTTTATGCATCCTTGACCTAACCTCCTCTTGTTACAGAGTTGTCCGGCCAAGGCCCACCCCCTTCTCTGCATTCTGGGGTTATGAGTAACGCAGTCGAGGTGCTGCAGGAGACTTTGCCAGTGGTCGTGGGGTGGAATGAAGCGTCTTTCGCCGGTTTGCGAGTAGACTTTATCTGCTGTTTCCGCCTTTCAGAGCTTGGTGGCCACCATCTTTTGGTGGCCCCCGGCCTCTTCCTGGAGGATGGTTCAGCCGGTGGGTTCTATATTTTCTAAGAAAAGGTATTGTTTCACCCTTGCTCTATGTCTCTGCTCCACCTCGTTTAGGGCTCGGGTTGAGCTGAACATCGGATAAACCTCTGTTTGCGGTTCTGGTCGGATGCTCCCCTGACGCCCTCGCATTGCCAATGGCTGACGCCCTCGCACTTACGGATGGCCGCTGCATGGAAAGTAAGACAGCCGCCCCGAGGCAGGTGACATAAGTTGTACTCCCCTTGCTTTAGAGGGTTTTCATTATGCACTTCTGCTGAGTACACTGCTGTTGGCAATGTGATTAGGTTCATGTCTGTAGGCACTGCCCGAGAGACTGCGCCGTCATGGGGGCCCTAGGACAAAGTGAGGACTTGTTCCCTAGCGGCCTCTGGGATGGAGCCAGCCCCAGGTGCGGCGTAAGAGCCAGCTGGTTGTTAGTAGCCAGCTTGGGCGGTCTGGGCAGCAGGACTTCAGGACAGGTAGTAGGCATCAACCGGCCTCCTTGCAAGAAAGTCTCAACGGCCTTGGAGGATCTTCTCCACTGGTGTCGACGTCAGCAGTAACCTCGTCAACTGGTCTCCTTGGGGATGAGTGTGAACTGGATTTCCAGGCTTCGTCAGCAGCAGACAGTTGCCGTCAGCCCAGGTGCAGCAGCCAGCCTTCTTAAAGGCCGCCCTGAGGGGTAGGCTCCTGGCAGTCACTGGATGGCTAGCACGAGTGCTAGTAGGTAGTAGGCCTCAACCGGCCTCCCGGAGTGCAGCGGCTGAGGCGGTGACCATGAAGTGCTATGAGTAGCACATTCTGGCTATGGGCGGCATGTTCTGCTATCAGGTGGCACTGCGCCTCCCTGAAATTGTTCCCCGGTCCCCAGTTTCGGTAATGGATCATAGCATGGGATGCTATCAGGCAAGCTGCACGGGGCTTTCCTGTGGGATTCGACAGGTGGTAGGCCCGCTAGGCCTCCCTGATGGAGCGAGTCCCTGGTCTTCCCAGCTACCTCGAGGGCTAGCACGACTGCGATCAGGTATCAGGCCCGGTTGGCCTTCCTGACAGCGAGCTCCACTGTTGGACACGCAAGCAGTCGGCACGGGTTGCCAGGTGGAGGCCCCTCTCGGCCTCTCTGGGGAACGAGTTCCCTGAGCGGGAACGCACAACTGGTTTTACACTGACAGCTAGTGGTCACCCGCTATCAGGCGCCGGTTTCTGGCCGTTCGCGAGACCTGAAGGCGGTGTCCTTACCCTAGCATGACGAGACGTCGCTGCTGCTATGCGGTGCCCACAGGAGGGGACCTTCATAGTCTGCCTACGACATGGTTACCTACCGGGCAGGCTGATGAGCTCCTCTCAAAGCGAGGGTCTGTTATGAGCTTGCGGCCGCCTGGCGCTGATCCATTGGTTGTAGGCCCCGCGGGGCCTCCCTGGTGTGATCGGCCTGTAAGGCCTCTGGCCTCCTAAGCACGTTTTAAAGTAAGTGCTTGGTAGATCCGAGGATCGAGCGGCTAAACTCCCCTCACTAGCAAGGGTTATAAAGCACTTCGCTGAGAGCTGCTCTCCGGGATAACCCGTCTCTGAGGTCCGGCTAGTGGATGTCACTGCCTTTCTTGCAGCACCCTAGCGGGATGCCTCTTCGGAGGCGAGTACCAGAGGCTCTGTACTATACAGACAGGGTTGACCGTATTACGTGTCCCATAACAGACTGGGTCACCTGGTCAGGTCTCCCTGGTGGCATTCGGTGAGAACCTCCCGAATAGTGACTGGCATAGGGTTCCCTCGTAGTTCCCTTGCCACGTTCCCTTAAAGGAACCCCTTCTAAGTCGAATGGGTGGTTCCAGGCCTTCGAGCAGGGCCTGGGAAGGACCTCATGTGTGTGAAGGTTCCTTCTTGGGCGATAGCTTGGGCTATGACCATAGGGAGCACTGTCACTGACAGCCTAATGTGACCAGAAGGGGAGTGGTTCAGGCATTTCAGTAGAATTTGCTTGTCTTGACAGTTGTCACTGCCAGTGGGCATGAACTCCCGTCGGCATGTCGGCGTGGGTATATCGTTCCCCGTAGCGACGAAGCTGATGCAGCGCGAGTTCCCTTTCGAAAGGGAACGTCTCAGGTTACAAATGTAACCTTTGTTCCCTGAGGAAACTTTGCCATGCCGCAGGGCCTGCCTGCCGAAAACAGTCCTTTCAGACGATTAGATACTGTCATGTTGGCAAGGCGCCCTTATATACTTTCTGGTCGCACCTTGATGACATCATAGGCTGTTGCCGGTCAATAGAATTGACGTTTTTTGATTGTGATTTCAGGCACCAGTCACACTGGAGGTGTTCCCCGTAGCGTCGAAGCTGACGCAGCGTCTCGTTCCCTGTTCTCAGGGAACAAAGGTTACATTTGTAACCTGAGATGTTTTCTCTTCATGGTACAATATTTAATTTGGCAGTTTTGATTTACATGCTGCAGGGCTGCACTTTTTTTGCACATAGCACTGGTGCTACAGAGGCTGAAAGTTTTGTAGCACAGGCCACACCATTGTAGCACATGTATAAAATGTCTGAAAAAGGCAAAACGTGCTATAAAATACAAAACAGAGTATTTAAAGGGTAACTTCAGTGATTTAGCATTAAGCTTTGTATCAGTAGAAACCCCGTAGTATATTTGAATTATGGTACTTTCCCCCCTCATATTCCCCGAGAGAATTATGCATTTTATTTCTGGAAAAATTCCTCCGATGACGCAAATACGTTCAGTTTTTAATTGTAGTGTTTATTCTCTAACTGAACTAAATTATTGTATTATTATGAAGATCAAAACGACGCTGGGGGCGAGGGAGTGTAGGGAGTGGCCTCGCAGGGCAGCGAAGCAAGTGCATTCTTGGTTGTTGTTGTCTTTCATCAACATGAGACAAAAATAAATTTTCTGTCTTTTCTCAGTCTAGAAGGCACCAAATTCAAAAATAATTTCACATTTCTACTACATAAATGACACAGTTTAAATACACATTCATCTTCCCAGCGCTGAAGTGCCCCTTTAAGAATACATGTAATAATAACAAATATTATTTACTATTATATTTTACAGAAAAACATAAATCATTAGAAAGGTCTAAGGTTTTATAATAAAATATTAAATTATGATCCAAAAAATTTGTGACTGTAATGTCTTAATCTTTGTCTTATTTTATCTTATGTATTCACTGAGAAAGAAAAAAAGTAGGCTACTGTACACTTCTCTACACCATGACACTATCACTGTACAGAATATTATAAAATAATATAATGTCTGCCTCATTCTGTGATGTGAAGCATGTCAGATTACAAAAGTAAGGTATTTCACACAAATGTTCTCTTTTGTTGGAGAACGTACTCGGTTACTAAACGTAACCTCGGTTCTCTCTAGATGAGGGAACGAGTATTGCTTAACCGGCAACTTATGCAGTACGAGAGAACGGGTATTGTAGAGAGAGAACAGGTTTGTAAACGCTTCTAATTACAAGTTTGGAAAGATGTTTGGCACATGTCACTTTTTGTAAGGGGGCTTTCACAATGGGCATGGTTACTGCATGTGGTCCAAGTCTGAGTGCAATTGTTCCCAGCGCCCCCCGCAGCATTAGTCTGGTTTCACACTCAACTTGATTCTATCGAACCCTGGTGCACTTGTTCATCTTACGTCATCAAAATTGTGCAAGGCGCATGATAGAAAACACACTGCGGTAAATATATTGTGTTTACATTAGCAATTTTTCATGCAAACCGGGCCCGTTTTCGAAGTAAACCTCACAGTGCTTGCAGAGATAGAGCAGCATTTATTGCGAACCGATCGATCCGCTCTGAACAGTGCTAAGCTTCACCTGCACATATATTTGTGAGATGGTGGTCCAGAGGGTTAAACCATGGAACTGATAAGCAGAAGGTTGCTGGTTCGATCCCAGTGGTCACCACCAGTGTGTCCTTGAGCAAGGCACTTTACTCCATGTTGCTCCAAGGAAATTGTCGCTGTAATAAGGGCACTATAAGTCGCTTTGGATAAAAGCGTCTGCCAAATGCATAAATGTAATATTTATTTATTTATTAAAAAAATTTGCAATTTCATAATTTCACAAAGACAAATCGTGGTTTTGGTTTAATTTCAGTCAATCGGACAGCCCTAGATTAACCTCACACGAGCACAAATATATACATATACATATATGTCGCACTGTACAGCCCTGTGCTGTTTAATGTTTGATGATCGCGTTATTTTACATTTGCCTAAACAATCTTCTATCACTTGTTTCAGCTTCTTCCTCTCCTGTATTTTGATCCAGAGATTCTGTACTAGAAGATGCATAATAGCACCCCCCTACCGTATAACAGTGAAAACATGGATAGCTGGAAAATTAAGTCAATGGTGGGGACCGAGTAGGAACATTTTTTTTATATCAATACTCTAATCAATATTTTCAAACAATGTAAGTTTAATAAGCCTGTATGTAGAACTATGTAAAAAAAGAAAGAAAAAAAAAAGTACATTTTAATAGTACTCAATCAAACGATTAAAAACAATTACAAGCCAAGTATTCTTTGAATACTTAATTATACTTTTAAATATATCTTGATCAAAGGATTGGAGGCCCGTCGCGACAAGGCAGGCAAACCAAGCAATTGCTTGGGGCCCCGAGCTGGCCTGGGGCCCCAAGACAACGACAGGTTAAGATTAAAATGCAACGGCAAACTGTTTGAGCGCCCCTTTGATAGTCAATGCAGTAAAGTGCAATGACACTGTTATCGGGATCCCCCTCAAGGTAAGATCCCTCTCAGTAGTCGCTGACAGCAGCCAGCCAACCACACGATCTCTGCTGCTGGCAAAATACAAAACCTACTCAGCAGTCATCATGAAGCAGAATTATGCTTCAGGAAGCCAGAAAAGAAAAAAGAGAAAGGAAGAGGAGGATAAGAAAAAACAAGATAGTGGTAAGTAGGGATGGGCATTTCAAGCAAAAATAATAATCGAAGATTGCTGGGAATTATTCGATTTTTATTCGAAAATCGCAACTCCTCCCCCGCATGCACGCATGTAAAGGCTACACGCATATAAACAGAGAGAGAGGGAGAGAGACCATTCACACTCTCAATCTGTATGATAACAAACTGTTTAATTCATTAGGGAATATATCAACTCAAGCCATATAATTATTGTAACACTGAAACATATGACTGTTATTTGACATTGCCCCAAGTTACCACAACCATTAAATGCCTAAAGTCTACAGTGTGCGCGTGAGGCGATGCGTTCTTCTTCTGTTGTCTCATGGCGTTTTTACTCTGGCAGTTTAGTTTGAAATGGAGCACGGTTCGCATGAAAAATTGCTAATGTGAAAGCTTTCATACAGAGCTTGGTGTGCACTGAGGTATCGAACCCAAGAACACACAACCGGAGTTCGGTTTCACTCGAAGCTGTGCTGCGATTGACGTGAATGTGCGAACAACACTCGGGTGTGCACTTGTTCAGGAAGAAAAGTAACCAGCGCATGCGTTTTAGCCGATTGCAATGTCATTAGTTCAATAACACACATGTAAGTGATGATAGTGTTGATGATTTACCTGAGATACGATCGCGAGAGCGAGCCTGCAGTGTGTTCGCGCATGGAGTGCAACCAGGGCAGCAAATGAATGGCAATTCACGTCTCCTCAAAAGAGTCTGTTTGCAAGCAGCAAAGCCGCCTTCAAGCGACACACATACGGTAAACCCAAGTGTTGTTTACTCAGCTGCACATAATAGCACCAAATTAATAAAAAAAAGCCCAATATATTTGACCCGCGTTCTGTTTACTTGCGTAATTTTATTTATTACCCGCGTTCTGAACGCAAACGCACTAGGGTTCAAGTTGAGTGTGAAACCAGACCAACACTGCGGAGGCACAGGGAAGAATCAGCTCGGACCGCAGCAAACGTGCCCAGTATAAAACACCCTGAGAGCTGACTGACAGCTTTAGGTGCGTTATTGGCAGCGCCTCCCTCTGGTTACATGAACGCGTCACCACCACACCGAAAACATGGGGATTTTTTTGAGGACAATAATCGCACAAACTATTCGATATTCTATAATTAAATCAACTATCGAATATTCGAAAATCGCGACCCATCCCTAGTGGTAAGTGATAAATTACACTGGATAAAATAGCTCTACTTGTCTTGTACAAAAATGGTGTAATTTTGCAGCAGGTATGCTAGCAAAAATAGGTTTATGTTAGCTACCTGCCTGACTGCAAATGCTGCTTGTAACGAACAGTTCGAATGGACGGAATATGGTTACATAGTGTATATGTTTTTTAATGAGATAAAGAAGACGCAGATCTGTTCCAGAATCACTGTTTATCGTATTTAATGACACTGCTATAGCTTTGTATGAACTGATGACATCACCGTTTTTTCCGGAATGGCTAAACGGCTGATTAAAATAAAATTCTGTTGCATTATTTTCCTGTTTAACACTGTGAAGCTGCTTTGAAACAATCTGCATTGTTAAAAGCGCTATATAAATAAAGTTGTCTTGACTTTGTAATAGGTTTTGATGAAAGTGGCATAGCATGCTATAATAACTATTATTTATGCTATGCATAAATAACCTGTAATAGTTAATATAGCATTCTATATTAACTATTATTATAAACATTATTTAACCAGAAAAAGGCAGAGGAACATGATTTTTTCATAGCTGATCTTAAAGGTCCCGTTTTTCCTGTTTTTTTTAAGCTTTGATTGTGTTTACAGTGTGCAATATAACATGTGTTCATGTTTCGCGTGTAAAAAAACACAATATTTTTCACACAATTTACTTATCTGTATACCGCTGTTTTCACTGTCCTAAAAACGGGCTGATGACTTCCTTGTTCTATGAAGTCCCTCCTTCAGAAAACGTAACGAGTTCTGATTGTGCCAGCGGTTCCTGTGTTGTGATCATAGGTTGTGATTCGACAGCAGCTTAGCGCACGTTGCCCAGTAAGGTCACGCCTCTTACCAGAGATGCATGCGCTCAGTGTTCGAGTGACGTTATTAAAGAAGGAAGTAGAGGGATGTAGTCCTAATCGGCCGTTCGCTGTAGGCTTTGAAAGGGGACTTCTGTTAAATAAAATATCTCTCTTGGCATTGAACTTTGAGCTTTATAATTTTACAGGCATTATTTATGCTCTAACAAAAACATTACACACTAACTAAAGTTTGAAAAAATAGATCACGAAGAACAGGACATTTAATGTGCTAGTGTCGGGATATACGGTAGTGACAGTTTATGCAAATATTACATTATTTTTATAAGTTACCAATGGATCTTGAACAATTACTCTATTCTGTGTGGCAATTTTTACCCAGTTACATTTTGAAGTACAGGACAAGTACAGTATCAGGACAACCCACATGTTTTACTGGTACTGTTTATTAAATATTTATTAAACCGTTTGTACAAGTATAAGTACAAGTATCGTACAAGTATAGGCCAAATATACTTAGACTGTTCTGTCAGTATAAGTCAAGTATACTTAAGTGCAATTTTAAGTATATTTCTGAGAAGTATATAAAAAGTAGACAGAATGTATACTTTCTTTTTTTTTTTTTAAGAAACATACTAATAGAACTCTTAAATAAACGTATTTTTCGTAAGGGTGGGTAGAAGCTATCTGGGCGTTTTAGCTATCTGAAAGAGCAAGCTTCCTCTAGAAAAGGTGTTTCTTGGTGCTTTATATATCTTGTCCTTGTATGGCCACAATCTTTGTCTCATGTGTTTGGGTCTCACCCCCGCTGAGATAGCCGTCATGTGGTTCAGGTCCTCGCTGTGAGAACATGAACACGGCTACGTTGCAATCGCGGCTCTCTTTTCTAGCAAAAGGAGTCACCTTAGCTGCTCTTTGTCCCGGTCCTTTCGCAATGCACAACGGTGGACTGTGGCTACCGCTCAAGGCGATTTGAGGGAAATAATGGGAACTTCTACGCCAGGTAAATCCCCACTGACCTCCGCAGGGCCAGCAATATATTGAACATCCCCTGGCTGAGAGCCCAGGCAGTGACCTTCATCGCACAGAGCGAAGTTGGTCAGCGAACTGCATCAAGCTTGTGCAGATCTTTAAGTGCCTGCAGGGTCACCATGGCATGCAAGGCAGAAGTATCATTTCTGAGGACCACTGTCTCTCGACAAGAATAACTTTTTGACTTCTGCTGTCCTCTTACAGTAGCTAGTCAGTATCAAACATGACTGCGTTTCCCTTTTTTATAACTCTCTTCTTCTTCTCTTTACCTCTACCCAGTTAATTTTAGGAACAGGAAGTTGGCAGTAGCAGCAGATCCTAACCTCAGCCTCATCTCCATACAGTGCTCCAGCAGCATGTGTCACATTTAGGTCTTTCTATATAGGTTACATAAAACCCAACTGCAGAGGATGTTCTCTTTTCCTCTGCTTTTCTCGTCCCCTACTTTTTAGTTTCTCTCTTTAAGTTCCTTTCGGAAAATGAGGATGTCAAGAGGTTTGTCAGCTCATTTGTCTAAGAACAGGTGGAGCCCTACTGGTTATGTAGGTTGACACATCAGGGCTTTGATACCCAGGGAAACTGTTCTGCCCACACCAGAGGGTAATGCTTGGGTAATGCAGCCTCACTCTGACTCTGTATATGTTGCCGGAAAAAAACAGACATAAATGGAAAGAAAGGCTTTTGGTATAATCTGAAGATTAGCTGGGACCAATAGACACAGAAGGAAATAAAGGAACATACAAATCAGAAGTGAGCCATTATTAAATACAAAAATTATTAAAATAGACAGGAATATTGGCCAAAACGTTTTAGTGTGGATCATTTAAATTTGAGATCTTTTAAAATGTGTGAGAGAGTCAGAGAGTTTGTCTGACAAAACTACGGTTGAGATGCATTTGCACAATACTTGAGTGCAAAATGTAAGAGGTCCTCAACTGTACCCCCTAAATTAGTTATAAAATGAAAATATGAGAATGAAATATGAGTGGATAATATAAACCTTGAGATGGGTTCAGACAGCAGTATTATTCTGTGCTTGCACTTTGCCTCCAAATTTTAAGCAATTCGATGTCATGACTAAAAGCCTGTCAAAATAAAGTGGGGAATAATATTGGATGAAAATTGATTTATACTAGTAGCAACAAGGCTTATGACTGAATAAGGCTCTTCACTTGTGAATGGGTGAAAAATAGTGGAAGGAGAGCTGGAAAGTGATGAATAAGAGGTTAATTTGACTGCTTTTCATTAACAAGATGAATAAAGCGGAAGGAGATTGAAATTAACATTGACTGCACATCTTGACAAAATAAAAACCATTGACACACTAAACACTTTTCTGATAAAATAAAGAGTTTGCTCAAGCTCTTTAGTTTATAAGACGTGCATTCAGACCTGCTCTCGTACATAATAGTATCTCACAATAGCCACACGCTTACAGTCTCTATATTTAACTTCAGCTTTTAATTAGACTAATGAAAAATTGAAGATGTGGAAATGACTGAGGGGCAGAGTGGAAATTAAATTTCCCCATCCCTACAGAAATGAGTATTAAAAGGCATGCATTCTTTCCTGAATAAGACCAAGAGCATTATTGTGACATAAACTAGGATCCAGGTTTTGTCTCTTTGTGAATGGTTAAGCTGTTGCCAAGTGCGTATGCAATTACTGCATCTGATTTGGTCAAATGAGTCTGCAGTTCTCATTTGCCTTTTCTCAAGAGCTAATCAACAATCTAATCTTATGAGAGTCATTGAAAGTACAAAGCTTACATTTGCATAACAAAACAGTGCACAGAGTCAGCCTTGCCAAACTGCTAAAACAAACCAAAGAAAATCGCTGTTGTTATACTGCTGTTCAAATTAAACTTATTTTGCATGGCTTTATATGGCAAAATTTTTTCTCATTTTCTACGTACCCATGCTATACAGTTTCATGACTTTTGGTTAAAAGGGTCTACTAAATGACTAAATGTACACTACATTTAACCATTTAGTAGACTCTTTGGTAACGCTTTAGATTACAGCCCGGAAAGCACTGCGTAAGTAAAGCGAATTTACAGCATAAAGTTCAGTAATTATAGTGTAACTATAAAGTAAGTATGTTTAGGTATAAGGGAACAATATGTTATATTTGGGAAATAAAGGTTTTCCTATAAGGAAAATTAACAAATTATTTAGACTGTAAGTATTTTTTAATTAAGGGGTAATTGTCCATGTAGTTACAGGGTAAGTGGTGCTTGTTATTGCGTGTAGTTACAGGGTAAGTATGAATCTACAGGCTGTAAATTAAAGTGGTGCTTGTTCCCCTCTTGTTTCATGTAGTTACAGGGTAAGTATGAATCTACAGGCTGTAAATTAAAGTGGTGCTTGTTCCCCTCTTGTTTCATGTAGTTACAGGGTAAGTATGAATCTACAGGCTGTAAATTAAAGTGGTCCTTGTTCCCCTCTTGTTTCATGTAGTTACAGGGTAAGTATGAATCTACAGGCTGTAAATTAAAGTGGTCCTTGTTCCCCTCTTGTTTCATGTAGTTACAGGGTAAGTATGAATCTACAGGCTGTAAATTAAAGTGGTGCTTGTTCCCCTCTTGTTTCATGTAGTTACAGGGTAAGTATGAATCTACAGGCTGTAAATTAAAGTGGTGCTTGTTCCCCTCTTGTTTCATGTAGTTACAGGGTAAGTATGAATCTACAGGCTGTAAATTAAAGTGGCGCTTTTCCCCCTCTTGTTTCATGTAGTTACAGGGTAAGTATGAATCTGCAGGCTGTAAATTAAAGTGGTGCTTTTCCCCCTCTTGTTTAAGTTGTATAAGTATAACTTGTATAAGTAAAATAAAAACACATACAATATCTGATTTCACACATTTATTTGAAAAACAACTTAATTCAAAACAGATTTATGACACTTTTTATTAATTTTTTTAAATAAACTTTTCATTTCAAATAATAACATCCTGACAGAGAGGCACATTTTGTCCCTTTTTTGTTTCTCTTGCTTGGCTTCTCCTCCTCTTGTTCCTCTTCTTCTGTTTTGTTATTTCCACTGATGGATCTTAAGAGGAATCCCATGTCTTTTGATATTTTGTATTATCATTTATTAAAAGAAAAAGTATACCAAGAAATGCTCTCGTAATTTACTCATCTTTTCACATCCGACCAACTGTTACCAGCACATGCAATATGAATAAAGAGGCTTCAAGCTTTCATGACGTTCTCGCGCAAGTTTAATCTGAAACACACGCGAGAACTGGTGTATCTGTCTTCTAGTCTTGTTTGTTTCTCATTGCTATTATCATATATATTATGTTTTTGTTTGTATACTGTTGTGAGTATTAATTAAAAAAATAAAAACCGACAACATCCGACATCCGCATGACCAGAGTTTCTCAAGTATGTGCGCTCACGTCACGCTTCAAGTTAAGTTAAGCGTGAACTCAACCCTCACATTCACACAGATGACTGCTGGTCGGAAGCGATCTATAGTTTAAAAAATGTAAAATATTGTTATTTTTCTTACAAACAGTTATCGTTTCACTTCAGAAGACATTGATTCATCTATTGGGATCGTATGGATTACTGTAGTTACTGCAGTATGTGCTGTTTGATGCTTCATCTTTCAGGAACCCATGAGTTTTCATTAGCAGAGATTATTTATTTTTCTCTGTTCATCTGAATAAATAAAGTGGTATACATCACGGTTGGAATGAGGGTGAAAGTCGAGTAAACGGAACATTTCTGCATGCACTGTATTTTCAGTGTAACAGTTATATACATAATACAGAATAGCTAGAGACATGGGATTCCTTCTTAAGATTCATCTGTGGCAAGAACTAAAAAGAAGAGGAACAAGAGGAGGATGAAGCCAAGCAAGAGAAACGAATAAGTGTTGTTAATCTGTTTTTAAAAACTTTTGTTTATTTTTTTATAAAAGTTTCTGAGTGATATCAGATTGTGTATGTGTTTTTATTGTTCTTACCCTGTAACTACATGAAACAAGAGGGGAACAAGGACCACTTTAATTTACAGCCTGTAGATTCATACTTACTTACCCTGTAACTACTGTACATTAAACAAGATGGGAGCAAGGACCATTTTAATTTACAGCCCGTAGATTCATACTTACCCTGTAACTACATGGATAATTACCCCTTAATTAAAAAATACTTACAGTATAAATCATTTGTTGATTTTCCTGAGTTACCCCTTTATACCCCCAATATTACATAAGCCGTGTTTCCACCGCAGGAACTTTCCCCAGGAACTAGGAACTTTGGGGTGGTACTCTGTGTGTTTCGACCGCAGGAACCAGTGTCTAAATGAAGTTCCGGGTAAATATTTCCCCCTCCAAACGACCCTGCTCCCGAGGTAGTACTTTTTCAAAGTTCTGGAACTTTCGGGGGTGGGACTTGGGCACTGAACATGCTGATTGGTTGAGCTCACGCAGCATTTTATTTCAACCGGCATTTTTTGCGAGGTTCGTTCTGCGTTCAGTAAATATCAGTCTTGCTCTTTCTGTCTGATGGTGCGTGTTGTCTCAGCAATTGCACGGTCAATGTCCGTAATAACTGACAATAAAATGCGTTGTCTTATTTTAAATCTAGCTTAACAAGCTTTCAGAATACGCTTTAGTATCAGTTCTCATCTCTTTTCCGCCGTTTTGTTAATTACATATTTAGTAAACCAATACATAACTAGCAAAAGCAGCGCTGCTTGCGTCTCCTCCACACTTGTCATTGTTGCAGACAGTATCGCACAAAAATCCGTTGCTCACTTGGAGGAGCAGCTGCGCGCAGTCCCGCGTCTCTGGGCTAATTTGCCTAATCTTCACGGTACTTTAGACCGCAGTGGAAACGCAGACAGTAGCAGGTCTGGGGGAAAAAAGTTCCTGTAAAAAAGGTTCCTGGTACAAATTGTTCTAAGTAATTTCGGTGGAAACGGGGCTATATTGTTCCCTTATACCTACACATACTTACTTTATAGTTACATTATATTTACCGAAAGTTATGCTGTAAATTCGCTTTATTTACGCAGTACTTTCCGGGCTGTAATCTAGAGCGTTTCCGACTCTTTTATTAAAGCAATTCACAAATGAGGACAACACAAGCAATTTATCATACAAGAGCCTGTACTTGCAGTTTCCAAATCCCGAAGGTAAGCTAGAATAATAGAAAGGTCAGAGCAGAAAAAGGATGCTGCAGTAAAAGACATGAGACAAGAAGGGCAAGACAACACTCTTTCTGTCATCACAGTAATGACTATATGTTTCTCAGACTGGAAAAGGCTAAGCAAAGGGAACATTTTCCCAGGACTATTTTTCAAGCGAGGACCTGAGGGATCGGGTGAAATGATGTGTCATCATCAAAATGACATGTCAGTGAAAAAAATGTCACAGGGGCTTGGAATGCCACCTGTCTGGCCCTCGAGCAGCTTCCAGCAGATGTCCTCCAGACAGGAAGAGAACAGGAATGGAGATTCTATGCCCATCTGCATGATGAGGTGTTAATGAGGCTGGTCTGATATGTAGCCCCATCTCCCAGGGAACTCATTACGGGCCCTGTCAAATACAGTGAGTGGCTCCATTTTGCTGGGAGGAGAGTTACACAGGGTCCACTGCTCTCAACACAGTGATTCAGCAAATGGCACAGGACTATTGCAGTCCTGAAATTGTACAATCGAAAAGTAGCATGGAATGTTAAGCATTGCGTTCAGATTTTTTTTCTCCACCTAATTTGTTTATCTAAACAGGGTAGGAAGAAATTTGTAATATATCAAGATGCTGAAATCCTTCAGGTCATCACTAGATATCTTTAATATCTTTGTACTATACAGCAGAATCAGGACCAGATGGAGAGTTTTTCTTAAAGGAATGGTTTACCCTTTTTTGTTAAACAACAATAGACATTTTATGACAGTTTATGACACTTGGGTAACACTTTCTTTCGATAGTCCACTTCAGACATTATGCTAACTATCTCATCTCCCTGCACTGGCTACCACTCGCTGCTCACATCAAGTTTAAGGCGCTGACCCTTGCATACAGAGCCACCACACGCTCAGCTCCGACTTACTTTGACCCCATTCTACAAATCCACACCCCAACCAGAAGCCTTTGCTCAGCAAAGGAACGATGGCTTGTGGTACCATCACAGAGGGGGAAAAAATCCCTTTCCAGAACATTTTCATGCAACGTTCCCAGCTGGTGGAACGATCTTCCCAACACCATCCGTAACGCAGAATCATTGACATCATTCAAAAATCAACTTAAAACTCAGCTCTTCCGTGAGTACTTAACCTCATAAAAAAAATAAAAAAAAATAAAAAATTTCCTTTCTTCTTTCTCTTTCTTCTTCCCTCCCTACTCTAGCCTGTGCTACACTGAGCAATGTACACGGTCTCAGGATTTCAGGCTCTTATTGCGCTTCTCGACTCTTCATGACCTATCGCTTCATGTTCTCCCAAGTTGTAAGTCGCTTTGGATAAAAGCGTCTGCTAAATGCATAAATGTAAATGTAAATGTAACTATAACTTTGCAACTACATGTCAACTACCAGTCATTAGATTAGACTGTCTGCTTAAAGGGATAGTCACCCAAAAATGAAAATTAGCCTATAATTTACTCACCCTCAAGACATCCTAGGTGTATATGACATTCTTCTTTTAGACGAATACAATAAGAGTTATATATATATATGCCCTGGCTCTTCCAAGCTTTATAATGGCAGTGAATGGCTCTTTCTGTTTTGAAGTACATAAAAGTACTCATAAAAAGCATCTATCCATCATAAAAGTGCTCCACACGGCTCCGGGGGATTAATAAAGGCCTTCTGAAGCGAAAATTTGTGTAAGAAAAATATTTCTTCCTTAAGTTCATTTTTCACCTCTGTTGAATATCAGACAAATCTGATATTATTTTAATCTGTTATTTAAGAGTTTACTAGTTCTTTAATGCAATATAACCAGCTGAAGACACGAGCCAGGTTTAAATCCCAGTTGTGCAGGTGGGGTTATACAGGTTCAATGTTTAGAAAGTAATAATTATTATTATGTCTTGAACTATGATGTATAGCTGTGTTTTACGGTGTGTTTGTTGTCAAACTCAAACATTTGTTTATTTTTAATTATGTAAAAAAATGACATTATTTTATATGAAAAAGTTGCATTTTGTTGACAAAATATTTTAGTTTGTCTTGCTTATTTTTTGGATTAGATCAGATAACATTTTAAGATGTCGTGGTCATGTTACAATGTGCCTATGTTGTCTCATTCACTTCCATTCTTTCGGGAAGAAAAAAAAGTATACACTGTATTAATGAAAGAAAGCCACATGTGAAATTAATATGGGGGGAAAAAATACTCTGAACCTCTACAATCTTTTGTAGAACATATTTATAAGACTCAAGTGACTGCCTCACTGGAAATTCCCCACTACTAATTTGCACATTCACCCATTCAAACTAATTTCTTATAAAATCCTTCCATGTTTAAGCTATACAGTCTACATTACTTAAATAGGCTAACTTTATCCCCCGGTTTCACAGACAAGGTTTAAGCCCAAACTAAAATACATATTTGAGCTTTTTTAACTGAAAGCAACTTGCACTGACATATGCCAAATGTAAGTGCCATTGTTTTGTTTTACTTAAATGTCCTAATTGAATTTAGGACTAATCCTGGCTTAATCTAAGCCCTGTCTGTGAAACGTTTCTATAACATAGGTCAACAATTGTCTCACTTTTTTTAGACCTTCAAAGGAATCTTAGATTTGAGACCTTTCCACAATAAATTATGTATGTGATCAGAGACAGACATTACATAAATGCTCATAAATCTTTCTTCACAGGGCAGAAAAGCTTTTAATTAGCACAAAAAAGGTGAAGATGGGGTGTGTCCAAACCTCCCAACAAGCCTGGGATGAATCAGTGAAGACCTGAAGGAAAGGTTAGAAGCAGTGCATGAGTGCATTACACATGAAGGGGATATAACAAGAGGGAAATGTTTTCAAAATCAAAGAATCTGAGGGCAACTTACAACCACTTTAAAGTTGTGGGAACTGTCATGTTAAAACCACTACGACCAGAGGCAAGAATAGACTGACAGTGAAACAGCTCTGTGGCTTTTCTTTCCCATCACTGAGATTCCAGCCATTAGAACAAGAGAAGCACATTTTATTTCTACCACCAACGCTCTCACTATCATGTTGCTTGGAGGAATAAAATGTTACACCCTACCTTGTTGCACAATGGATGTCTGATGGCTTTCTGTGTCGTTTTATTCTCCTCTGGCTTTTAGGTCCACAAAGACATACTTTGACCCCTTTTAGACGCTTTCATTTTTTAAGAATTTTACTGCATTAGATAATAAAGTATCAAACAAAGTGGCAATTACAAACACTTTGCTTTTTGCAATGACTTTTAACCGATTTGCATCAAGATCAACGCTGTGTAAGGTTTGAATCCACTTACCCTACCTGCTTTTCAGTAAATCCGTAAATATAAAATCAGATAATTTATATTTATGAGCCAAGCTTATTTCCCCATCAAATGTATTTTTGTGAAACATTTTATTTTTCATGAAATCTCACTTTAAAATATATGCCTCTTGATATTGTATTATCTAATTCGGTGGTATTTCACACTTTTTGGGGCGGATTGCAAACACAACCCTGCAAAACAAGAATTAAATTGAACATTATTTTGAAATAAATATACAATCTTCCCCTGGTTTTCTCATAAATATGAGCAGTCAAATTCAATTTTTATAACTGATGTAGGCCATCCACTGTGAATGGTATAGCTGCATAGGAGGCCCCATCTGTGCAAGCATCCTCATAACATCAAGATAACATAAATGATCAAATGTGATACCACAATACATGGTCTGCCATATGAGCGAATGCAGCGAGTAATGGCATCTATAGCCTGATAAGGGCTGGCGTTTTGCTCTGTAAAAGATCCAAAACTTCACCAGACAAAAACAAACACAGCTGGCAGTTTATTATTTCACTGATAAGAATCCTGCCTCCCCTGAATCACGCTTTGTTTTGTTTCTTTCTATCAAACATTTTTTTTTAAATAAGGATAATGTGAAAATAGAACTAAATGATTATGAAAGTCCAACAGACCACAATGCATTTTAAGGAACCAATGTAGTAGGTTCACATAATCTTGTAAAATCTGGTGATCCACTGACAAATTGGGGTTGGCACAGAGAGCTGGGTCAGTTTGGCTGTGAGAAGAACGGTCCACGATAAATCCCAGGTCTATGTTGCAGGATATAATGCAGTCCCAGTTGATGCAGTTGACTGCATCATCCACAGACCTGTTGGCTCTGTAGGTAAACTGAAGAGGATCCAGCAAGGGTCCAGTGATGTTCTTCAGGTAGGCCAACACCTGGCACTCCATGACCACAGATGTGAGAGCGACTGGTCTGTAGTAAGTCCAGTGATTTTGAGTTTTTTCGGGGACCGAAATGATAGTGGAGGGTTTGAAGCAGCAGGGAACTTCACACTGCTTCAGTGATCTGTTGAAGATCTGTGTGAAGATTGGGGCCAGTTAGTCGGCGCAGACTTTAAAACAGGCAGATGAAACACTGCCTGGGTCTGAAGCTTTCCTAAGCCCTATTCGCACAGGATTAGTATTACCTGGTGACCTCTAGTTATTTGTAATAATTGAGGAGGTTGTCTGTGATCTTAATCCAGTGCAAATCGGCCATGTCTGTAATTTGTAAAGTAAAAATTCCCCTGCAAATGAACTACCCTATTTCGATGAACAAAGAGGTACTGTGATAACATTAGTCATGTGCGAATCAGCATCTATGTGGCCAGGATTTGGCATCCTGATAATTTTTTTCAAGGTTATTGTTTCCTTTGCATCTTTTTATCCATCTTTTGAGAAAAATGGAGGCTGCTTTGGAGTGTCTTGATAGTATGTTGGGTGCTGGGTCATATACACAACTATACACAACTATACTATACTAAACTACACAACTATTGTCAACTATACGCTATACACAACAAAGTTATACAATTTGCAGGAAGAGAAAGCTGAAAACCATCAGAAAAGCAAAAACAAAAAGAATGATTAGATGGAGATGGGTGGCATGTATAGCAGCATGCGGTAAGGAACATTCTTTTGTTTATGATATATCATACAGCTAGACCTATAACGACAAGACAAGAGTCATTTCTAAATCACACAAGGTCCCCAGATAATACTAACCCTGTGCAAATATGGCTTCTGTTTTTTGGAGACCAGGCACACTTCCGCCACACAGACCTTAAGTGCAGGTTGAATGGCAGGAGGGCCGAGTAGGGGTCGTTGCAGGAGGTGTTGGTGAATGTGTGAAGTGAAGTCTGGGCTTTTCAAACCTGCAGTAAAACTCATTCAGATCCTCAGCCATTTGTTGATTATCCACAGATCAGAGGGATGGAGATTTGTACTTTGTGATGGTTCTCAGGTCTATCCAGGCTGACGCCAAGTCGTTGGTTGAAAACTAAGTTGTTTTTTTTTCAGCTTTTCAGAGAAGCTACTTTTAGCCACTCTGATCCCCTTTGTTAGTCTGTGTCTAGCCTGGTATTACAAGATTGTATCAAGCATCCTCTTTGGCATGACAGGCAGCGAGGGCGGCTTAGGAAGTGGTTCCACTAGACTAGGTGTTTCTGGAACCATCCAACTTGGGCGTTCATAATTCTTGAGGTGGCCATCACGGGAGGTTTAATCTATGTTCTAGGGGCTCTATATTCTAGCTGAGCCCCCAGCGTGAGTTATTTAAGGCAACCATTATTTTATAACATTATTTTATAACTTTTTCCATGCCTACATGTCATGCAGCCACACTACAGATATGTATCACGTTTATTTTTCCTTTTTTATTCAAAGTATTCACAAACTTGTTAACTATATCATGAATTATATGATATACTCCGATTGGCAAATATATAATGATCATGTTCAATACTAGTTTTATTTGATCTTAGTGCTGCATTCGACACCATGGATCATAAAATACTCTTAGATCATCTACAAAATTCTAACATCCCCAATCAGTTTGGTTTAAGTACTCAACAGAAATGGCAAACTGCTATCTTACAGAGTTTATTAAGGGAGCTCTAGATAACGGTAATGTGGTAGGCGCAGTATTTTTAAACCTTAAAAAGCCATTTGATACTGTGAATCATGAAATACTCCTGCATAAATTAAATATGTTTGGTTTTTCTCAGCAGGCAATCAACTGGTTCAGATCATATTTAGAATCTCGAGATCAATGTGTTAAGAAAATAATTGGTAACACTTTAAAATAACTACACACTATGAAGCATTAGTTAAGCATTAGTAAATAGTTAATTCATCATTTATAAAGCATTAATATACATTAATGGGCAGTTTATAAATACAGCTATAAATGCTTTATTCTTGGTTTATAAACATATCTATAATGTGTTTAATAATTGTATTTTCATACTTTATAAATTATCAATTTACCATTTCTAAATTAAGTATTACATTATTTACAAACCAGTTATTTAGGAGTTTTCAGTGGTTCATCAGATCATTTAGAAAGTGTAAGTAAATGATTAATACACTATTTAAATGTACATTTATACATCTTATTATTTAGACATATAGTAATAGTTACTCAGTGTGTTAATAAATGCTTTATTAACATGTATTCCTACTGTAATTCATGATTAATTCAGGTAGTTATAAAACATTTAATAGTTGTCAGTTAACTCTTTTTGTGAGCTCATCTAAAGTGAGGACTATATGCCTCGTAAAGCTTTTACAAAGGATATCTAAAGGCCCAGTTCTCTTCTGAACATAAAAAAGGAATCAAACACAACACAGGATAACACATATAAATATTTATTTAAAAGTGCAAAAATGGAGACTGTACAACTAGTAACTTAATATAAAATTAAAATTAAACCTCTTCAATGTCATATAAAATAGTATTCCTGTAGACCGCCAGAAACCATAACTGCAGTCAAATGAAACTAAGCCTCTGCAATCTGATATAAAAATACTTTTCTGTAAAGTGTAAATATTTCTGAATAAAAATGCCAAAATACAACAAATACAATTTTGATTAAAAAATAATAATATAATAAAATATTTTGCAGTGTCAAAACAGTAGTGACTTTAAAACATTAGAGAACAGCAGTGCAGAAGAGAACTGAGCCTTTAGATATTCTTTTTTAAAAGCTTTACGAGGCATATAGTCCTCACTTTAGATGAGCTCACAGAAATAGTTAACTGACAACTACTAAATGTTTTATAACTACCTGAATTAATCATGAATTTCAGTGGAAATACATGTTAATAAAGCATTTATTAACACACTGAGTAACTATTACTATATGTCTAAATAATAAGATGTATAAATGTATATTGAAATAGTTTATTAATCATTTACTTACACTTTCTAAATGATCTGATGAACCACTGACAACTCCTAAATAACTGGTTGTAAATAATGTAATACTTCATTTAGAAATGATAAATTGATCATTTATAAAGTATGAAAATACAATTATTAAACACAGTATAGATATGCTTATAAATCAAGAATAAAGCATTTATAGCTGTATTTATAAACTGCTTAGTAATGTCTATTAATGCTTTGTAAATGATTAATTAACTATTTACTAATGCTTAACTAATGCTTCATAGCTTGTAGTTATTATAAAGTGTTACCAAATAATTCAAGATCATCTTTACAAAACAATGAGACGGGTCTACCTCAAGGGTCAATATTAGGTCCACTGTTGTTTTCCTTGTATGTCAATGATTTACCAAATTGTTGTACAGAAACTAAATGTCAGTTATATGCAGATGACACAGTGATTTATGTATCAGCAAAGACTCCACGCTTGGCTGCAGATATATATTAACACATGAAATGACTGGTGTGTCACAGTGGCTGCAAAACAACTGTTTGACCTTGAATTGTTCAAAAACTGTCTCAATGTGTTTTTCAATTAGAAGGAAGGAAATAAATGGTTTTATAATTAATGTCAATCAAAAGGCAATAGAGACAGTTAATGATTTTAAATATTTAGGTGCTATTTAAGATTCTCAATTCAAATTTGATTTGCATGTAAAAGGTTGTGTAGGACAATCAGAACAAACTTGAATTGTTTTTATTTGATTAGGCCGTATATACCCCTAAAGGCAGCTAAGTTATACATGCATGCAATGATCTTCTCACATTTATCTTATTGTGTGACTGTCTGGAGTCAGGTTTCTCAAACAACTATCAAACCGGTTACATCTCTAAATAAACAAACGCTAAAAATCTTGGACAAGAAACCAGTTAGATGGCATCATTGTAATATTTTACAAAAGTATAATCTGCTTAGCTTTGAAAATTTAGTAAATGTGTCTCTTATTAAAATGGTTTTTAAATGTATAAACAATCTTGCTCCAGATATCATATGCCAATTAGTAACAAAACAACATAGTAAGGGGATGACCACAAGAGGCGCATCCAATCGGAATTGCAAAGTACCGAAGAGGAAAACTAAATTTGCACAATCCACATTTTCGGTTCAAGGTACACTGCTTTGGAACAGCCTGCCAGCTGAACTAAAAATGCAAACTGAGTTAACCATCTTTCAAACAAATATAAAAAAGTGGTTCAAACAAAAGCAGGTTTGTGAACATTGATGGTTATACACAGTCTTTTATTTTATCATTGTTTTTTATACATACATTTTTTGTTGCTTGTGCGATTTGTTTTATTGTTGTTAAAAAAGCCTAACCAGGGACTGGGGCTGCAAATTAGCCTTTGGCTAGAAGCCTATATGTGGAGCATCGGCTGCTTGAAATTGTAGCAATGTCTTTTCTGCACTGTCCCTGTAAATAAAATAAAATAAAATTACACTGGTATTCAGGGACAGGCATTAAAGTGGTTTAGATCGTATCTATCAGAGGGTTACCAATTTGTCTATTTAAACAGGGAACAATCTAAGATAACGTTGATAAATTATGGAGTGCCGCGAAGGATCTGTGTTAGGCCCTCTGCTATTCTCAATATATATGCTGCCACTTGGTAATATTATATATGGAATTAGTTTCCACTGTTATGCCGATGATACTCAGTTATATATTTCAGCACAACCCGATGAAATCTCTAAATTATCCAAGCTGACAGAGTGTGTTAAAGATATAAAATATTTGATGACCTGTAATTTTCTCCTATTAAATTCAGATTAGACGGAAGTATTACTTATTAGACCAAAAACTGGTACACAGAATATCTTAAATTATAACTTGCATTTAGAAGGATGTACTGTAAATTAATCCGCTACAGTTAAAGATCTGGGTGTTATATTAGACAGCAACTTGTCTTTTGAAAATCATATTTCAAATACTACAAAAACAGCCTTCTTTCACCTCAGAAACATCGCTAAGCTATGAAACATGCTATCTGTCTCTGATGCAGAAAAGTTTGTTCATGCATTCATGACCTCTAGACTAGATTACTGTAATGCATTACTAGCTGGCTGTCCTGCATCCTCAATAAACAAGTTGCAATTAGTTCAAAATGCAGCTACTAGAGTTCTTACTAGGTCAAGAAAATATGATCACATGACACCAATTTTAACATCCCTACACTGGTTACCTATTAAGTTTTGTATCAATTATAAAGCATTGCTACTGACCTATAAGGCCCTAAATGGTTTAGCTCCTGTGTATTTAACTGATCTTCTATCGCCTTATAACCCATCACGATCTTTAAGATCACTAAACTCTGGGCTTCTGGTAATACCTAGGATATCTAAGTCCACTAAAAGAGGAAGAATAGTTTCATATTTGGCACCTAAACTATGGTACAGCCTTCCTAATAATGTTCGGGGCTCAGACTCACTCCTCCAGTTTAAATCTAGATTAAAGACGCATCTCTTCAGCCAGGCATTCACATAATGCATCTCATAACCTTGTACTCCAGTTATATCAGTGCACATGATTGTCTATGCTTAATTTGAACAGCAGCTACACTAATTATTTTCCTGTTCTGTTTCTATCTCGGGACGACCATCCCGAGGTAACTAGAGAGTCCTTCAGTTCCAGTCTGGATCCAGCCTCTCATAAAGACTTCAGATGACCAATACCTGTGAAGAGACGACTCAACTCCTGCGAGGACTTCAGATGCCGCATCTCTGGATCAACATGCACCCATGCTCATCTCTATATACCCTATTCATTAACAACATGTATTCCTATTTCACTTATTTCTGTGCCTTAATTATTATATTGATTAATAATAGATTGTTAGCTAATCGGTGTGCTTTGTATATGTGCATTTCTGAAATACATAACATGGATAAATCACTTTAAATTGTAATGTAGACGCTGTTCTGTGAAGCTGCTTTGAAACTACATGTATTGTGAAAAGCGCTATACAAATAAATGTGAAATTAATTTAATTGAATGTTAGGCTAGTTGATATAATGTAAATTTATTTATTTTATTTTATTTGTCCAGCCAAAGTACGAAAGCACGTTTGAATTTAGCAGTGATGCACTAAACATTCTAATCACACAGGTGTGATCGCACACGTACGCCAATGGGTTAAAATCCATCGTGTTTCGGGGGTGAACTAATTGAAACTGAGGAGGCACAAATAAGATCTGAGGGGGCAATGCCCCCTTATGGCTCTGGCCCTGCATACAATTGGGGTATAAAATGTAAAAAATTATATAGCATTTATATAAAAATATTCCTTTAAGAGATTAAAAACCTATAAGGTGAAATTGGTTGACAAATTCTACCAGAGAACACTTCTTTGAACACATTGGAATGCTTACAGCCATTTTCCCAAAAGTCTTTGTCCTCTCGTTTTACACACACTTTGCCAAATGCAACTCACTGCTCTACAAAGTGAGACTCTGCAACTCAGGACGAGAAATATTAGCCATCAGATTAACTTATTTTTAGCAGTTTCAGGTGGTATTCTTAGCCTTTTAGTTTCAGGTGTCCTTCCTAACTAGGTGATGTTGGAGTCCCTGAGAGTGTTTGACAGGACTGTCAGATTTTCAGAGTCGATCGAGGGTTTTATCAGCACACTCCAGATAGGACTCCTCTCGCCTCAGGCTGAAGTTCAAAGGCTTCAACCATCAGGAAGTGCTCCATAATGCCACTCCACAGATAATGGTGCAGCAATACATCACAAACGGCTGAGAAATCAGGTGCATCTAAACTCACACAATCACCCAGGGGTATTAATCCAGTTAAAGTCCAGAGGACAGTGCGGGGAGAAAACATCCACAGTTCCAAATTCAGTTGTGTAATGGATAGGATGAAAATTCTTTTTGGACAGCAAACCGAACAGGAAAAATGAAAAGAAAAAGAGGTTACCTCTTATTGTTCATTTTGTATATATATAAAAAAATCTATTGATTTTTATCACAGGCCTGTTTGTGTAATTGTCATGTTTGAGGATCATGATATGGTAATTTGAAATGCTTAAATTAGATCTACTAAGGTTCAAGAATTGAAGGTTCAAGGAAAAACACAAATCCCTTTAATCATTTGTGATCCAATTCAGCTTTAGTTATCTGCCCTTCATTTGGACTCTGGTTAATAAGAGGGCTGTCAGCACAAGCAGTGGCCTCCTGTCAGACACATGACATCGCTGTAATCTCTAATTTACAGATTAACGCTGATTTAATCTTCTCTTCATCCTCACAAATACACATTGGGAATCGAGTTTGTACTCAAAACTGGTTCTATTTTTCTTATTTTAGTGACATTTGGTTTTATTAAAGTCACCATAAAATTGATATTGACATGTCTTGGTTTTTTTATTGAATATTGCATTATTTATTATAAAAGTTTTATCAGTGCACATCATAATTTTTTTTAAAATACACGTGTCCTCGTAATCTTAAATAACTTCCCCTTCATCTTACAGCAACATCTCTTCTCTTCTCCGATGACGCGTTTACTGGCGTGAGGGCGGGACAAACTGTCACTCACATGACATCACAGCAATAGCGAACCACAACGATCCAATCAATTCCTTATGGACAAAATCAAGTTCTGCCCTAGATTTTTTTCTTGTTCAAGAAGCCGTTCACTAAGATATACATCACAATAAGGGAAAAAAGTATATCGCAAATTGTGTTTCATGATCTGTGGACAGATCACTGTACTGAAATACAGTACTCTGACCGGTCTTCCGGCACTACTACTATGTTTACATAGACAAGGAAAAATTGGCTCCTGAATATTTTATTTTAGGAGCAAACAGCACACTGCTCTTTTTTTTCCTCTTGTCTGGAATCCTTTATTAGTAGGGAGTCTGCTTTGTAGTGATGGAGCTTCCGTGAAACAGTAGTACAAAAGCAATAAATAGACAAACATATCTTTTTTTTTATTGTGTTATTCTCTCTGGTTGCACACAATAGCAAAAATACTGGAAAATCAGGCGGAATGAATGAATCTTATGATTTGTTTCATTACTTTTATCATGTTCAACTCAACTCATGAACTGGTATGTATTATGTGTACTTGAGGCTTGTGAGACTTAAAGGGACGGTTCATCCCAAAATATGAAAATCATTTACACACGTTGTTGCATTTTGCTTAAAACTAAAACTATTCAAAAGTATTTTTGTTCCTTGAAATAAGGCTGAAATAAAATGTTAGATGAAAAAATGTAAATAAATTACTTGGGGCTTGCGAGAATGAGGGAGAATAAATACACAGGGGCTGAGTCCAAAAACCTAGGCAGCTGACACATTGGTTTATCAGAAAATTACTTGTAAGGCAGTGTTTGTGCATGAAGGCACCTCACGAAACAAATGACATCATTAGTGTGTACATTTACACACAAACTGACCAGCAAATGCAACTTTCGGATGCCATTTTATTCAGCTCAACTGTCACAGAATGGAAAGCACAGACAGGATTGTGAGATATCAAAGGCAGCAAAGGATACAAATATGCTGCCTTCAAAAATCGATCAGATGAAGGTATCTCAGCAGACAGGAAGTGAAGCTAACATTAGATTTGGACGTACCTTGATGCCTTCCTACCTTGAAATGCATCATCCAAAGGCAGTATTTTCCAAAGTGTACAATATTATAATTATTATTATTATACAATATTATTTAAGGGCCAAAAATTGGGCCATGGGTTTAAAAAATAAAATAAAATAAAGATTTAAAGTCGGAATCACTAAGTAGATAAAGATATAAATCTTGTACAGTATAAGTTTTGTCTTCATGATTTAGAATCTGTCTCTGCCATCTCTGTCATCGACAGTTGTCTGCTTGTGGCATGACAATTAATCACGTCTCATTCCAGTGCAGCTACACTTATGGGACAGAGAGCAGGAAAACATGAAGCTTCAATCTTCAGCTTGTTCACTGTGCTGTCTCCCACAGCTAAGATGTGGGCAAAAACATCAGAAATGTCTGACAACCACCTGCATCTGTGCCATCAAGGCAAATATGAATTTGCAGCTCATCTGAGCTCCCTGGATTATTGCCTACTTGTCACAGTGTGGAAGAATTTTGGCTCTGTCTGAGTTATTTGTGAATATGAAACTGTCAAATGGTCAGAAACAAACTTGATAATACAGGTTCGGCTTTGTATTAATTTGTAAGGGAAACTAATTACATATGCATGGAAGGATGTTTTGGGGGTATGAGCCTTGAAAATTGGTGGATGTTACATCGTTCCTGTCAAACACCATGACTCTAATGGTTTGTGATTGTGTGGCTGTTATGGAGAGCACTAAATATACAACGACCAAAAACATCACATGCCTCAGGTGTAAATGCCAAAAGGTGTAAAATGGTGGGTTGTATGTCATAAGCACATTTAAAAGGAGAACATTGATCCAAAATTCCCATGCTGGCTGTGAGCCACTATTAGCTACCAACATTCTTGGTTGTTACCAAAATTCTTCTAAATATCTTCTTTTGTGTTCGGCAAAAGTAAGTTTATTTTAATTTTTGGGTGAACTATCACTTTAAATAATGTGTAGTTATCTAATGAGGATTTTGCAACCAATGATAAATTACCTTAATTAATGCATCGTATATTAGTATGTAAGCTCTTAAATCTCTTCAGAAGACTTAGATTAAACCACTTGATTCATACAGATTTGTTCACCTTCTCAGGGAACCAGGGTTGCATTTGTAACTGAGATATTCCCTTTCGAAATGGGAACTCGCTCTATGTCTTAGGACGTTTTGGGGAACAAATACTCACTCTCGGAATCCTACTATTAAGGATTTCACTTACACACAACCATAAAAACATGGCCATCAAGGGGAGCCAGTGGAGTGCTAGCTGCGACCACTCAAAAACTAATGTCTTCGTATGATCTCAAAACTCCAGACACTCGCAAAGGTGATTTACGACAAAGAATGTGGTGAAAAACCCACTTCCTGTCAGGTTCTCAAGACCAAGGGAAAACAGGCTTGAAAAAGGACGCCAACACTCAATTTTTTAAAAAAAAATAACACCTGCTTTCACTCTCTTTGCATCTAATTCCGGAGAACAAGGCAGACCTGAAAGGGAAATAATCTCATAAGACTCTCCCTTTACTCCGTCCACCACCTCTATGATCGAACCTGCCTACCACTATGGCAGCTGCTGGACCCAAACCGTGGTGTGCAGGCACTCTATTCTCATCCAGAGAGAGAGAGAGAGAGAGAGAGAGAGAGAGGAGAGAGAGAGAGAGAGAGAGAGAGAGAGAGAGAGAGAGAGAGAGAGAGAGAGAGAGAGAGAGAGAGAGAGAGAGAGAGAGAGAGAGAGAGAGAGAGAGAGAGAGAGAGAGAGAGAGAGAGAATACATAACAAAGGAGCTTCACAGCGACCTCACCATGAGGAGAGTGTTCAACTCCCTCAAGAGTACTCCGCTCAAACGTCAGAATCTATCACCAATCTAGAATCACATGCAGAACAGCCACAAACACATCAATGTGAGTGCCTTTGACTCCCTCGAGAGCTGAACGTGCTTGTGCAAACACTAACTACTAACCATCAGGTGAGAACAATGAAGTAAAAGCTTCTTACTTGTCTCTTTCAGTCAGTCTCGCAAATGCATCACAAAGTGCGCCTCACAATGAATACTGAAGAACAGGAGTGCTGTTCCATGGAGAACTGAATGTGCATGCTCCTTACCCAAACGCATAACGCACAAGTCGCGTGTCTTCAAGTGTTGTCTCTGAAACGGAGGCACATACTTTCTGAAACACTTGGTTGAGTGATCGTCTTCATATGTACTTAAACAAATGGATACTGAAGACATTGTTGACGTGAAATATAGATTGCCTTTTATACTCTGTCGCACCGGTAGTGACATCATAGGCTGTCGCTGGCCAATGTTATTTTAGCGTTTAGATACATGCTTCAGACACCGGTCACGATGGAGACATTCCCTAAAGCATCCTAGGACGCAGTGCAAGTTCCCACTCGAAAGGGAAGCGCACACCTCTCAGTCACTCATCATATGGCTTTGAACGTGGAAACAGACTCTTTACCTCCTTGGTTTATGTCTTGTGTCAATTTGTTTCCTTTGTCGCTTCAACAATCTCTGAAACCTGTATACTCACCGTGATCATCAAGAGGTGTGGGCTTCATCCAGTTCTTCCAGCATTATCACCATTCACTACTTCTTTAACAAAAAGAAATGCAAGTTTTCCACCACCATTGACTCAGTAACAGTTTATGTGCCATTTATTCACCTGCACTGTCCCATTCATCCATCTCTTCAATAAAGGACTGTTTGGATTGTTTATATCTGTCCTTGAGTCTGGTTTAGCCAGACAGAAAATTGTTTCTGCACCCAACTTTTTTTCAGTATAGGACAAATTCTTCTGCCACATAAACTTGCTGGAAAATCCTCAAGAATATAATATGATAAAACATATGCAATAACATTAGGGAACTGTTGATTACATAATTAGTTCACAGTTAGTTCCATTGATCTAGTCCCTAGACCTTGGACAATTAGTTTTTCAACATATGTAGAAGTTTTCCAGTTTATATTTAGCTCTCTCTTACTCTTCTCTTAAAGGGATCAAAATAACACATTTCTTCCAGTCTGCTAGCGTCACGGCTAACTAAGCTCTAAATAGTTGCTAGTGAAGGGTAGGGTTTACAAATAACATGTGACCCGTGCTGGCAAAATGAGTCGGGATGTGCATGGGATAATTTCAAAACAAGTGAAAAATGTTGTTTTTGTCAATTTTGAGGTTTTCACAAAAAAGCCCTTGTCTAAATGCTCCAAATAGCAATTAAACATCTAAAAGTATCTTTATTTGTACATTTTCTGAGAAGAGTACCTTTCTTTTGTCCATGAAAAATGATCTTACTCACGCTGACTGACAGATCCGAAGCATGTGCACAAAGACACCTCAGACAGCGCAAAATCCCGATATTACAGTATTTAAAAAATATCTGTCTTGGCGAGCATTCACGCAAACATTATCTGCTATGTCTTAAAGGGATAGTTCACCCAAATATGCAAATTCTGTCATCATTAGAAGGACAAAGGACATCATACAAAAGAAGATATTTTGAAGAATGTTTGTAACAAAGCAGATAGAGCAACCATTGACTACCATAGTATTTTTTTCCCTACTATGGTAGTCAATGGTTGCTCTATCTGCTTTGTTACAAACATTCTTCAAAATATCTTCTTTTGTGTTCAGCAAAAAAGAGATAAAGAAACTCATACAGGTTTGGAACAACTTGATGGTGAGTAAATGATGACAGAATTAGCATTTTTGGGTAAACTATCCCTTTAAGTTAACTTTTGGGGAAAACATTTGATGTGTAGCATTATTTTAGATCTGTGCGTTACAGTAGGTCTTAATATAATAAGACTGTCTGTTTCATTAATGTTAATCAAACAATTGTGGTATCATGGGAAAAAAATTTGAATACTTGATGTGTGCCAAGTTTTATGTTATTACCAGGGGTTTTAAGGTATGGTTGCTAAGTCATTTTGTTTGGGAACCTTCAGAAAACTTTAACTCGATTTTTCTCAAAACTGACTTTAATGACTCTATCGACTTCAACCATGTGCAGCTCAGTCATTTTTTGTCTGATTCAAACAAATCATACATCATTTTAATAGAGAATGTACATAACAATAACTAATTTTTGAAAATTTGCAGTAACTCCTCACTGCAGAATATGAGATCCAGTGGGCGGGTTGGATCCAGATCCAGGGGGTGGAGTTGGCCTCAGAGGTCACGCCCATGGTCCGTTGGCTGAACGTCTGATGCATAATGGCACACACACTTACCTCTAAACACTTTTTGAAGTCGTCATCTGGTTGTATGAATTCTACAGGATGTCCTGGAGACGCGTGTGTCGCGTTCTTTAACTGTGCGCCTGGAAATAAAAATGCTGTGATGCCAAACTCCCTTGTGGAAGAAGAAAGCCGTCATGTTTACAACTATGTAGCGACAATGAGTCAGATAAAATAATAACTCAACGGGGAATTTGAATTAAAATAAAAGAGACTCGAATTACGCTATAATTTATAAATAATTCAGAATTAATGTTTACACCTTAACTTATTCGTCCACGATGTGTAAGAACTTAAAGGGGAGTCTGTTAAAGGGAAACAGGTCTATGTAGCTCAAATTAATGAATTTAATGAATTCATAGGGAATTTATTAATCTAATGTACAGCCGAGCAAATGACTCTTCCAACGTTCATTTGAACGGGCCGCAAATTTCAACTCTGCAGCGGATATTAATTTCCGTACAATAGTGAAACACTATTTAACAGCCAGGTAACTTAGATCGGCAGTTCAAGACATTAAATTCATAAGCACATAACACAAGAACAGTTATCTTTGACTACAAACGAAACTTTATTGATTACTCTAACACATCAAACTAATATCTAACATAAACACACGCACTCGCACATTCATACGTTGCAGAAAGGAAGAAAGTGAGGAAAGAATCATTCTTAAGAGAAAGAAATTATGAAATCCCAAGCAATATGCATTTATGACACATGACCTGAAGAAACCATTGATCAGTAATTTATCCTCCTATCGTTTCTTAGGCGGGGTTATTACATTTGATCTAATGCACCATTTCAGCTTGAAATCTAGAGGTATTATTTGCGTTTGTCTCACGTGTGTCGTCTTTGACAAAGGGGGATTCCCTTTTCCTCCTGGCTGGAGAGGGGTTCCCTCGGGTCTTTGATTCGCTGAAGGTCTGGTCGTGTCTTTGATCGACTTTGGCGTAAACAGAATGAGAACATGGATCTATCATGCCTTGTTACCACTGTGCAGGCTGGTGGTGGTGGTGTAATGGTGTGGGGGATGTTTTCTTGGCACACTTTAGGCCCCTTAGTGCCAATTGGGCATCGTTTAAATGCCACAGCCTACCTGAGCATTGTTTCTGACCATGTCCATCCCTTTATGACCACCATGTACCCATCCTCTGATGGCTACTTCCAGCAGGATAATGCACCATGTCACAAAGCTCGAATCATTTCAAATTGGTTTCTTGAACATGACAATGAGTTCACTGTACTAAAATGGCCCCCACAGTCACCAGATCTCAACCCAATAGAGCATCTTTGGGATGTGGTGGAACGGGAGCTTCGTGCCCTGGATGTGCATCCCACAAATCTCCATCAATTGCAAGATGCTATCCTATCAATATGGGCCAACATTTCTAAAGAATGCTTTCAGCACCTTGTTGAATCAATGCCACGTAGAATTAAGGCAGTTCTGAAGGTGAAAGGGGGTCAAACACAGTATAAGTATGGTGTTCCTAATAATCCTTTAGGTGAGTGTATGTCAAATAACTTGGATGCCCCCAATATTAAATATGTTAAATGAATTAATTGGACACTAAATAGAATAAATTATTATTATAAAACATTGTACAGTAATGTACACTATTGTAATGTTGCTGTGGGACAATGTGAGAGACACCTATCAAATTCAATACATTAGGAATTGTAAATATTATCAGTAGGCCTACAATATTATTCCCAGGCCTACTATAGTGTAAATATTGTGTAAATATTATCAGTACTATACTACTCCTTTGGTAGTGGAGCTCACGTTATCACCTGGGTTTTTAGCTGTGGCGAGCAGCGAGGTCGAGGGACCGTAAGGGCGGGACGAGGCGGCGCTCATCAGTGAGGATGAGCGCCAGCTGCGCACTGCAGCGATCTCGGGTCTCACGGAGGAGTGAGGGAGTATAAAGGAGGAGCGACGACAGTGAGGGATGAGAGAGGACCAGGCCTGGATTTTGTGTTGTTTTAGTTACGTTTTGTTATGTGTACTTTATTTTCATTTTGTGTTTATTTGTTTGTATGTAGGCGGCAGTCGACCGTGAGGGGCTGCCGCTGCCATTTTATTTTGATTAAACGTTTTGAGTGTTCTCCGGTTCCCGCCTCCTTCTTCCCACACAAACTAACGTTACTACATTAGCCACTAATGTTGTGGCGACGTGATGATGTGAGGCTTCATTAGATTAGAATTACTTGCCACCGAGGTGGAGAGACTCTTTCTTCCTGGGCATAAGTTGCACGTTACATAAACATTCTTACCTTTCACCTCAACGAGGGAAAAGGAGTGCATATACTTCCAGTTAGCGTAAGCTACCTTTGAAGTCGTTGGACTTGCCATCGCTCTGACTCCTCCTGATCATTGGTGTGTGTGACTGTGCATATGCGTGTGTGTGAACTCAACCTATCAACTTTAACCTTGTCTCCCACCCACCAATCATCATCAGTTATGTGTACCACCCCACCCACCACCGAACATGCATAGCATGCATGCACGCACACACACACACCAACCAGAGAAGAAAAAAAAACGTTGCAGGGCCGACTGACAGAGAGCCTGTTCTAATGAAAACCGCTTCAGTGAGCTCAATTATAGTAACGCGCCGCATTTTATTCTCAGTAATGCTAACGGCGTTGTAACAGGAGAAACAGCAATTTGTTTGATTACTCGTAACTGAAAAAAATAATTCCGTTAGTAACGCTGTTTATCTATAACGCCTTTATTCCCATCACTGGTGTTCAGCACTAAGGACCATCTCAAAATGTGCTTATTGTGACTCATTTTGCCAGCACAGGTCACAAATTATAAACAATACAAATGGTTTCCATTTAATTCCTGTGGTGGTCTTGAGCAATCAATCAATCAAACAATCAATAAATGTGTATTTATGCTGTTATCACTTGAAGTTGCAGTGTCTCAAGAAATTCATTGGAAGAGAACGGCTCGGGTTACGTCTGTAACCCTTGTTAGGGATACTCCCTAAGCACTAGCGAATCTGAAGTCCGTATAGAAACTAGCCCAATCTGATTGGTCGTGCGTGATGACGTCATCGTGACGGCGTACCCGGAAGTATAAAGGGCGAGCCGGCGCATTGAAACGGCAGCTATTGCTCTGAAGCATGCGCTCCAGGCGTGCCGAGGTGTGGTGACGCGACGCAGTGCTCGTTCCCTTCTCAGGGAACAAGGGTTACAGACGTAACCCGAGCCGTTCCCTTTCGAGGGAACTCTCACGAGCCTCGTCCCCAATCCCCTGAAGCGGATGACCGGCAGGAAGTGGTTGGGAACGATTCTCCGCGACGCGTGAGCTGCCCAGCAGCAAGTCTTTCCAGAGGCAGCTGGAGCAGCATTCGTTCATGGGAAATTGATGTGGCCCGAAGCGTCATAGACGGCGGGATACCACATCGATTTCCCCCAGAGCCTCTTGGAAGTCCAGCCGAAGCTAGGACTTCTTCCCAGCAGCCTTCCGCCCTGGAGTACGTTCCTCAGATCGCCTCCAGGAGCGAAAGACCGCTGCTGGGACTGTTGGTAAGAACGCCGCCTCTGTTGCCAGGCTCCTGGAGGAGGGGCTCTAGAGGCGATGCTCTCTTTCTGCACCTGCCGGTGCGAGGAGCTGGCAGACGGCTGAGGCTGCCCCCTAGGGGCCGCTTTCCCAGGCTCTGAGTGGCAAGGGAGGTACTGACGGAAGGCTGCTGACTGCATCTTCGCCTCCTGGTACCCGGCGACAACGGTCTCAACCGCGTCACCAAATAGACCAGAAGGCGAAATCGGGGAGTCTAGGAGGAAGGACTTATCCTTCTCCCTCATCCCCGACAGATTCAGCCAGAGATGCCTCTCCACCATCACCATGGAGGCCATGGCCCGGCCGATAGCACGGGCCATCTCCCTGGTGATGCGGAGAGACAAATCTGCAGCTCTCCGTAGTTCCAGCACATCCTCCGAAGAGGGACCGTCGCCCTCATTGAGCTCTTTCAGGAGGTCAGCCTGGTAGGCCTGCAAGACAGATAATGTGTGCAGGGAACCACCAGTCCGCCCAGCCGCCATATAAGCTTCGCCCACCAACGATGAGGTGTCCCGACAGGGTTTGGTGGGCAGCTCCGGGGTTTTAAGGGACGACACAGAATCGTGGAAAAGATAACTCGTGAGAGCCTCTTCCACCCAAGGCATCGTCCCATAGCCTGCCTCGCGCGTCCCCAGAACATTGGAATAATCCAATACTGGAGAAATACGCGAGGAATAGGGCTTCCTCCACGACCTACACACCTCGGTGTGTAGGTCCGGGAAAAAAGGTAAACCCCGGCGAGGTGTTTGGACCCGGCGAGAAAGAAACCGGTCGTCCAGCCTACTAGGTAGCTGAATTTCCGGCACTTCCTGTGGCCAATTGATCTTCAATTTGGCCACCGCACGAGTCAAAACCTCAATTAGCTCCTCTTGGGCGAGTGGATGAAGCGATGAAACACTTCCTGCTTCTCCACCTGCCCTGATGCAACACTCATCCGGCTCCTCGGAAACGGAGAGAATAAGCATCAGATCCTCAACCCCGGGGGAAGAAGCCGCAGCGCTATGCAGAGAGCGCTATGCTGAAGAGCAATAACTGCCGTTTCAATGCGGCGGCTCGCCCTTTATACTTCCGGGTACGCCGTCACGATGACGTCATCACGCACGACCAATCAGATTGGGCTAGTTTCTATACGGACTTCAGATTCGCTAGTGCTTAGGGAGTATCCCCAAAGTGTCGTTCCGACGCAGTGAGAGTTCCCTCGAAAGGGAACCGTTTTGTTTCACATTATGTTATTCTGTTGAAGACGAGTGCTATTTGTTGACTCTGCTAATGCTTTTGTGTTATGCCCCCTGGGTTTTATTATTTTAACTGTTTTCTTAATAAAGAGATTCCATCTCAACTAATTGTTTTAGCTTTAATGGATAAGGGGGGAATAAAGACTGTAATGTTCACTTTTATATATCCACATGTCTAAACACCACACATATTGTTTTCCAGACCTCTTGGTAGAGTTGCCTTCATTTTTCTCAGCATGAACAGATGAACTCAGTGGATGTGAGTCCTTGTCTCGGAATACCGAGCTGATCACACAGGGCTAATCTGTCCTCGCCTCATTTTCTCCATAATGAGATGAAGATCAAAGATGATAGAGGTTCCAAAACAAACAGTTGGCTCTATATCAACACAGAACCCAATCAATTTCCACACATCCTGAGCCTAAAATGAAAACACTCAGATAAGTGATTTATTATAAAGAGAATCATAATTAGGAAAGGGGCGTCGCAAATTCGGTGAACCTAGCTTGACAGCTTCGATCAGAACTTGGAAGATGACTCTGAGGTCACCCTGCGAGACGTAAAAACCCTTTGAAGAATGGAGACAGCATATGTAAATACTTTTGCCCAAAATCAAATAAAAGTCATTTAGCCCTCTAAATAAAACAAGAAAACGTTAATTTATGATTTTAGGGATGGTTTTCCCAAGTAGTGAGACCATGTACTCTTGAATACCAGATGGGTTTTTCTTCAGTAAAGGCAGTTGAATTATGCATCTCAGATAGAGAACAGGTTGCAACGCATGTGATCCGTGCGCTCTAAGGATCGGTGGTGAAATCTGCTGGCTCTGTATAGGCAGCCGCCAGAATGTGACACTTTTTGTGAAAAAAAAAGTGTTGCTGGCATTAAATTCACTGCATGGGGAAGTGTTCAAGTCATAGTGACAAGTAGGTCACTATGACAACAGCATTGGCAAAACTATGCTGCACTGATTTAAAGCAAGCATGTAAAATACATGCTAAATTCAACTGTAGCCTACTGTATATCTTTTCAGATTCCCCTCAGATCCTTCCCTGTACGTTTTTGACTAACACTTTCCACTTCTGATATTACTTCTAGTGAGAAATTACTATTGTAGCAATTACGGTAAATATTTGTTATTACAAAAGCTTGCTCTATTTTGCTGTAGATCTTAAAGGGGTCATGAATTGAGAAATCAACTTTCCCTTGAGCTTTTGATATATAAAACAGTCCTTCCAGAAAAATGCAGCTTTTTTTTTGGGATTGTTGTGGGCAAAAATCCTTGATTATGCGGCACATTTTCTTTTAAAATGCGGGATATTTATGCAATTTTGTGTGATAAAATTGCGGGAACTTGCAAAAAAAGTTCCCGTGGGGTATTAAAATGTCTTAAATTCCATGTTTTTAATATATGGCCTTAAAACGTCTTAAAAACGTTTTCATTTTCATCCGAGGTCTTAAATTTCATTTAGTTAGGTCTAAAAAAAAAGGTTTTATCCTCATTCATTTCCAGAAACGCTGGCCGCAGAAAGTTATTAACGTTACACAGTAGCAAAAAAGTATCGAATCGTAGCCTACAAAGCAGAGCTCTAGAGTCTTTGCTACGCTGTCCTCAGAACGTTCGTTCGGTGTGTAGTAGTTCTTTCTGGGGGATATTGGTGTTGGTACGTACGTGGTGATAAAACTACAAATCCCGTGATAAATGCAATTACCTGCCCGCAAAATACGCCTACGTTTAATAACGTTGTATTTTGTTGGACAGAATGAGGCAGACATGCATTGTTTTATATTATTCTATACAGTGATAAAGTCTGCATTCAATCAGCACTGCATACCTTATTATACCTTATCTGTAACCCCACCCACTGACTCGCGCCTGGCATGTTAGATAAATAACAGGCCTACGAGGAGCTAAACCGGATCAAACTTCCGAGCAATAAAGCTTATGGCATGTTTCAAACATGAATTAAGCTTCCTTCAGATTCCAAAATGCATGGTTGAACTTTATTTTTAATGAAGATCCAGCTCACATGGGGAAGACATTGCATTTGTTCGCTTCATTTCACCACGGATTCATTTGTAAACTAGAGACTGGATTTGCAGACAGGATGAGATTAAAAAACGATGATGTGGCTTTGAATCTGACAGGAATGATGCAACAATTATATGAGTAAAATCATTTTTTATTTTATTTGATATGTGATAGTATTGCATTGTTGCGTTTGATATCTATTATGTACGTGTCTAACTAAAAATAGCTTTGTATTTGAGTTGACTCCTGCGATTCCTGTGTGTTATGCATGGTTCGCGGTTATATCCACAGATCGGGCCGACCAAGTAATAAAAAATAACATTACAATTAATTGCGGGTGGGTGGATGAGAGATAAATCATTGTGTTTGTTTGATAAAGACATTTTGCGAGCCCTTTGGGCGAATCATACCGGTTGCCGTTTTTCCACACGTTTTCAAAACAATTCCCCACGTGTACTGACAGGGGAGCAGAAACTCATTATAATATGCAAAACTGTTATCCAATCATAGCAGTGGGCGTTTACTTCCAAGTCTTCAATGCGGCACGCCCATAAAAACAGAGCGTTTCAAGAGCTAGGCTCAAAACCAGGGTAGAAAATAGCCTATTACTTTTCCAATGTGATTGTTTTGAATGTAAAAAATCACGCAAATGTCATAAGTTGACCTCAGACAACAGTATATATATTTTTTAAAAAGCCAGTTCATGACCCCTTTAAACCGTTACGCTGCCTCAGAAGTATGTCCGAAAAGTTTCGTCAGGTACCTTCATGCGCAAACGTTGCCTACAAAGTCATTGCCTGATAACACAACACATCAGCTGCCTAAGTTTTATATTTAAGCCCTTGGTATTCTCTTTTCAGTGTTCGGTCTCATTCATGTTCATGTGGTTGTGCTATTCTGTCAATCTCCTGTGTGTTACACTTTTGATTTTTTCATTAAAGACTTTTTTTGTTGATCTCCTTTGTTATTGTGGGCTTTACAACAGCCAAAAGGGTTACAATTTAATGTTGTTTTGGGATTTTTTTTGTCTTTTAAGGTAAAGCCAAGCCCTGACTTTTCTTTTCACCTGTGCTCAGAACCGTCAAACAGATTTGGCTCAGATCTACTGTTGTGGAGGTTAGCTCAGGTTTCTTGCCTGAATCAAAAGGGCTAAAGGCAGACTGTATTATTGAAGAGATGGCTGTTCTTCTCTCAGGTTAGCTCTGCAGTGGCCCATTTCTCATGGATCATTAAATATGAATCCCGCCCCGTCAGTGTAAAGAGAGGAAAAGAGTCACATATACCAAAAATAGACAGACAGGGGAAAGAGAAAAAGTGAGAATAACCTAATGCCACATTCATCACATCTCCTCTTTAGTCTTATGAGATCTCCGGTCCTATTTTGAATCCAATATACGCGTCTGCATGTCTTTAAAGTTTGGATCAGCTCCAGCACTGCAGGGTAACACAAGCTGTAGAGATTTTTTTTTTTGTATCATCCCCAGCCCTCTCTCGAAACACTATTAACCAGGGCCAGATGCCTAGTGCTAAATATGTCAAATACATCACAATGTCAATGCCACAAGGTAACACACTCCAGTGTGGCCACACACAAACACACACAGCTTGCATACACTCCCACAAACTACTAAACATGACACAACAGCAGTCTAATTAACCTGAGAGTAACATGCCACCTGGATTCCTTCCATTACACACACACCACACACACACCCCACACACACCACTTTAAACGATGAGCTTGCATTCTGTCTATGGATGTGTTCCAAAGCCTAGTGAGCCACCTCGTGTCACGTCACAGACAAGGAGAAAACTAGTGCGAGGACTCAAGTCTCAAGACTCAATGAGACAGGACAGACATGTGACACCTCGCTGTCTAATTATAGGGCTCTATGAAATCTGTTTTATTTTTTCCCAAATTCCGTTTTTTCCATTTTAATTTTTGCTAATTCCTTTTTTAATTTTTATTTTTATTTTTGGGAATTCAGTTTTTTTATCCTTAAAGGTGCCCTAGAATGATTTGAAACAACATTTTAAATTGTTCTCTGGTATCTACATAGAGGGTATATGGCTTATTTAAGGTCAATAATTGTCCAGATATGGTTTTACAGGTCCATTTACAACTCTAGAAATCATCCCCAGGATGAAATGGTCTGTTTTTGCCTTATTTGGAAGGGTCATGAATATTAATGCAGAGTTCTGCTCTGATTGGCTGTTTCACTGCGGCTCAATGATAGCAGACACAACTTTACTGACCGTCTTGACGATGGAGAGATTAGGCATTCAACCTTATATATATATCAATCAGTATATAATCATACTTCAGTTGTCAAAAATATAAATAAATAAATATCAAATTACTATCGTTTCAACTTAAATGGTGGAGGTGGTGACGTTAGCTAGAAGGGTCGAGTGAGCTATGTGTAAGCAACTAAACTAACATAGTATGTTACGTATCTATGGTTGCATTTACTAATTTATGACAACACTGGCATGAAATAATATTAACCTTTGTCGTTAGACATACTATTTAGTTATGTAAGCCACTTGGATTATCTTATTCTTACCGTATAGCATCTTGCGTTGGATATAGACAACAACAGGAATATTATCGTTAATGTTGTCTCTCTAAGAAACTTTCGATTTAATCAGAAATGGTTTAGACAGTCAAGAAGTGGATAAAATCACTTACTGCTTGCAGGTATATGGTTGGAATTGCCCCTTTCTTCAGTGTCAGACGCTGAGCAAAGCCTGCTTGATAGTGTCCCAGGTTTGAAAAACTGTCCGTGGTGAAATGGGCCGAGCAAACTAACAACTCTGAATTAAATTGTTGCGATATCCGATTATAAATAAACATCAGCCATGCCTGTTGACATGTTTTATCTGTGGGAAGAGTATGAAACGTCTTCACATCCCCTGCACAGCCTGGAACATAACATTTGTTTCTGTGATCTGCCGTGTTCGCTATCCTCGCGTGACGCTTGTTTACCTGCAGAGATGATGCGGCTGCGCAGTTTCGCCAGATAGTGAACATGTGCTTGCTTATGAAAATGTTGGGGGGCGTACATATTAATGATCCCGTGTATTGCATCACTGCTGGCGTTACGTTGAGATTTGCCTATTTTTCCGTGGTGTTTTTCACAAACGAGATTTACATGTGTAGGAGGAGGCAATGGTGTTTGAGACTCACTGTATGTGATTTACATGTACTGAACTCCTGTTATTTAACTATGGCAAGGTTCATTCGATTTTTCATTCTAGGGCACCTTTAACTGTTCTTTTAGTCGTAAAAAGAGTTTTTAATGTTAATATAATAGAACATAAAACATAAAATAGGAATGACCTTAAATTTATTGAGGTAACAAACATCACATTTACTTTTCAGGACAAATACTGCATGATGCAACATAACACTGCACTTTAACTTCACGTCACAACAAAATATTAGTGCTGAGAATTGATAATTAAAAAAATCCTGATTAATTGCAATTAAAAACATTGGAGTTTTTAATATTTTGATATTGTAATAATTTCAGTTACTCTCCAAATTAATGAAGAAACAATTTAAAGACAGCATATTTTAAATATGTGTTGTAATGGAATCTTTTTATGAATGAAGGCCAGTATCTTTGATATTCATGTCTAAATGAAACATTAATGACGTTACATTACAGTAAAACTGAAAGCTACCAATTTCAACATTTATTAGGCTTTAAAAAAACAACAACTTTTGGACCCACTTTATATTAGGTGGCCTTAACTACTATGTACTAACATTTGAATTAATAATTTGATACAATGCACTTATTGTGTACATACATGTTTTTACATTGTACTTACATTTTAAAAAAGACCTGCATGTAATTACATCTGTAATTAATTTCTGTAGTTACATTTGTTATTACACAGTTGACACTTGCCTTACACCTAACCCTACCTTTAAACTTACCCATACCACCACACCTGTCCCTAACTCTACCCGTATCCCACCTCAATATCAGCAAAGGTGTTTTGCAATACAATTTGAACACAGTAAGTACATTGTACTTATTATTTGATGTAAGTACATAGTAGTTAAGGCCACCTAATATAAAGTTCGGCCAAACTTTTAATTTAATTGAACTTAAAACAATTTTTACATAAATCCATTATAATAAATGTTATATTTACCCATGGCCTTCCCTGTCAGACATAGCCTTCAAAGAAATTGAATAAAGTTATCAACACCTTTCTTAACTGCATAAATAATAAGTGAAATATAGATTAATCATCATTAAAGCTACAATCTTCTCTGTTCCCGTTGTTCTTTGAACATTAATGACAGACATTATCAGTGCTACTGTCACTTTAAGATCTACCTCTGCCGAACATGATGTGAATCAGACGCGCTGACCCGCCATCTCATTTTTTCTCAAGTTCATTTAAGGCATTATTTTCCATACAGTACACTAAAGTGCATTAAAAACAAGGCAAAATACAGCAAGTACTCCCCGTGAGGGAACTGCTCGGCTAGGTACTGAGGGCTTAGCGTTGAGTTTCTTAACTTTTTCGCCAACGAAAGTAGAGCCGTGGAGAGCCGCTTCGAAGGGGGAGCTGAAATGACGGGAGGGGTTGTGTCGCCCAGGTTTGCTTCCCCCGGTCTGCATTTTCCCCAGACATACGTTCTTCTCCCACACAAAACAGCATTTCATTCCAAATATGTAAAATTCCAGGAAATTCCGCGTTAACATCCCACATGAAAAAAATACTATAGTAGGCTATATTATAGTAAAATTACTCTAGTAAATACTATAGTGTTTTTGAACCGTACTATAGTAAATATACTACAGAAAATTAACAAAATGTAGTAAATACTATAATATACTACAATATACTTACATTTACTGTAGTATATTTACTATAGTATGGTTCAAAAACACTATAGTATTTACTAGAGTAATTTTACTGTAATTTTACTATAATATACTATAATATAGTATTTTTTCATGTGGGATTAGATTCCTTGTTAATATGCCAATTCCGCGATTCCGTCCGCGATTCCATGATTGCGGAAATTATAGGGCCCTATCTAATGCCTACATAGGCAACTGTTGCCTACAGCCCCATTAACACTAACAGTGTTCCTGCTGCCAGATGTTTGAACATTATTTTGCAATAAAAAATATTTGACCAATAAAGTAATGGCTGCTGAAAATTAGGCTTTGCCACCACAGTAATCAATGACATTTTAAAATATATTTATATAGAATATTAGTTATTAATAATTTTTGATCAAATGTAGCCTTGCGGAGGCTTAAAAAAAGTATATATATTATAAATGTATAATATATTCCTCATCTTTACTGCCGAGAACGGACTTTAGGACCCAACAGAACAGCTCATTTGCTCCATAGAGCTGTAAGGCCATCTAGTGGCAAGAGTCACGAAATATCATGTTATATTATTTTTTTTCCACAAGAGGTCGGCAAAGACACCCAATGTAAGATATTTTGAGCTGAATTAAAAGGGTTATACATGAAATTCTGAGTTATTTTATGAGTAAAACTGCATTCTACCATCTTAAAAATATATCTAAATTACGGCACATGCTCTCAATGCAAAATGCTGAACAGTTAGTTCATGCGTTCATGACCTCAAGGCTAGATTATTGTAATGCTCTACTGGGTGGTTGCCCTGTTCGCTTAATAAATAAACTCCAGCTGGTCCAAAACGCAGCAGCTCGAGTTCTTACTAGAACCAGGAAGTATGACCATATTAGCCCAGTTCTGTCAACACTGCACTGGCTGCCTATTAAACATCGCATACATTTTAAAATCTTGCTTATTACTTACAAAGCACTAAATGGTTTAGCTCCCCAATACTTGAGCGAGCTCTTAACACATTATACTCCATCACGTCTACTGTGCTCTCTAAACTCTGGCCAGTTGATAATACCGAGAATATCCAAATCAACTGCAGGCGGTCGATCCTTTTCCTATTTAGCTCCTAAACTCTGGAACAGTCTTCCTAACATTGTTCGGGAAGCAGACACACTCTGTCAGTTTAAATCTAGACTAAAAACACATCTCTTTACTATGGCATACACATAAAACACTTTTTCAATGAAATGATTGTTAGGCTGCATTAACTAGGTCAGCCGGAACCGGGAACACTTCCCATAACACCTGATGTACTCGTTACATCATCAGAAGAATGGCATCTACGCTAATGATAGTCTCTCTGTTTTATCCCGAGGTTTACTGCAGTCAGCCAGAACCGGGCCGTATCCAGATCAGATGGTGGACCTGCGCCCAGAGAAGACCAACACAGGACCCCGAAGTGTCCGCAGAGACCGTGTCAATTAGTCTCCCCCTGCAACTGCCTCATCGACACGGCATCTCAATAAACCCGTCTCCAGCGTGATGACTCCGATTGTTCAAATATTACAATTAAATAATACTTAAATCGATATGTCATCCGCAATAAACCCGTCTTCAGCGTGTTGACTCCGATTGTTCGAATATTACAATTAAATAATACTTAAATCGATATGTCATCTGCAATAAACCCGTCTCTGGCGTGATGATTCCGATTGTTCGAATATTACAATTAAATAATACTTAAATCGATATGTCATCCGCAATAAACCCGTCTCCAGCGTGTTGCCTCCGATCATTCGAATATTGCACTTTAATAATTATTTAATCAACGTCATCCACAATAAACCCGTCTCCAGCGTGTTGCCTCCAGTCCTTCGAATATTCCGATCTATTATGACCTCTGACCTGTAAAGCTGCCAGAATAATAATAATAATAATAATAATAATAATACGCTGTTTGTTAATAGGCCAGAGGAGAACTGGCACCCCGACTGAGCCTGGTTTCTCCCAAGGTTTATTTTTCTCCATTAGGTCACCTAATGGGGTTCCCATTCAGTCGGTCACTCTCGACGCCGGAGTACCGACGAATAGGAATCTCGCTCACGAGAGCCAATCTACTTCGAGTGAAACTAAACGAGCCAATGCACATTGGCATGCAATGATTGCACCAGGTGTTCATGCCACGCACCGCGGGTATAAATGAGACACAGGTTCTTGCATCAAATCATCCTTTTGTTCGGAGCCGAGTGGTATCTGGTTATGCTAGACATCACTCACCTACTTCGCAGTCCTGACTTGAAGCCTGCCCTTTTGAAAGCGCTCTTCAGTCGGTGTTGGTGTGACGGCACAGCAGCGGGTCGTGTGGTTCTACGATCATCTCTCTTTTTTGCTCGTGAGAGCAAACACAAGGGCTGTTCTCACAGCTGGTTCGGTGCGCCTGGTGGAGAGCACTAAAAAGCCGTTCTCACGGCTGGTAGAGAGCGTCCGGTGAGAGAGAGCGCGCACGTTAGGCTGCACTATTCCCTGACTGTGTCGCCGCGACCCCTCCCCCCTGCGTGCTTCAGCACCAAGGAGAGCGATCCTCTAAAAGAGTAACACAGAAAGAGCTTGCGTCTTTTTCAAGATGACATTCTTTCTGTGCGTTTCTGGATGCGGTGGTTATCTGTCACCGAGGGATGGTCACCAGCACTGTATCTCGTGTTTGGGCGTTCAGCACGCTGAGGCAGCGCTGGTGGATGATTCATGTTCTCACCGCGTGAACATGACCATCTCAGAGTTGCGGTCTAGACTCCGTCTCGCAAGGGGCGGAGTCCCCGTGCCTCTGCCTCGATCTAACCCCCCACAAAGGGTTACTTCAGGCAGTAGCGTGGGTGATTTGAGGGTTACGGTGAGCGCGCTTCCCCCAGGGAACCAACCCCGGGGAACCCTCACTCCTCACGCACTCTGCAGGCAGTTGAGCTTCCATTGGAACGGGCTGGGCCATCCACGAGGTGTGCACCAACTGTATCCTTCGGGGCTCCCCCCGACGACCAGATGTCCATCGCTGCATCGGAGGGAGGGTCAGAATTTTCTGGAGATGACGTGTCGGCGCAGGGGGCTCCTTCGGGAAGATTCGCTGTGCCCGATACCGATCCGGAAATGATGGCCATGCTTTCCCGGGCCGCCGAGAGAGTCGGGCTCGTGTGGAACCCTCCACCGTGTCCCGAACCCTCGAGGCTGGATGATTGGTATCTCGGGGTGGCCCGTGCTGGTTCTCAGCGCCCCACCCCGGTTCCTTTCTTCCCGGAAGTGCACGAGGAGCTCACTAGGTCGTGGACGGCACCTTTTACTGCCCGAAACCGGCCTAGTGGATCCTCCTCCCTCACCACCCTCGATGGCGGACCTGCAAAGGGATACACGCAGGTTCATCCCGTGGAACGGGCCATTGCTATGCAACTGTGCCCTAACTCCACTTCCAGGGGGAACCCGTGTCTCCCCTCCAGGGCCTGTAGGTACTCTTCCGATCTGATCGGGAAAGCTTACCAGGCTTGTGGAGAGGCAGGCTCCGCCATACACGCTTTGGCGTTGTTGCAGGTCCATCAGGCCCAGGCACTGAAGACCTTGCACGAGGGTGGTCACGATCCCGCAGTTCTCCAAGAACTGAGAACCGCAACGGACCTCGCGCTTCGTGGCGTCGAGAGTGACCGACTGAATGGGAACGTCTCGGTTACGTATGTAACCCTCGTTCCCTGAAGGAGGGAATGGAGACGCCACGTCCCGTCGCCATGTCCTCTGTACCCTGCTGGGGTGCCGGCTACCTACTCGGCTCCTCAGCAAAAGGCTGATTTGATGCAAGCACCTGTGTCTCATTTATACCCCCGGTGCGTGGCATGAACACCTGGTGCAATCATTGCATGCCAATGTGCATTGGCTCGTTTAGTTTCACTCGAAGTAGATTGGCTCTCGCGAGCGAGATTCCTATTCGTCGGTACTCCGACATGGCGTCTCCGTTCCCTCCTTCAGGGAACGAGGGTTACATACGTAACCGAGACGTTTTGGTTTCCTTGCCACTGTTGCCTCTGGCTTGGCATGCTCAGTTGGGGACACTAAAATTTTTCAACTAAACATCGAAATAAATCTAATTAATAAACTAAATTAACCATATAAACTAAATTACTGATCTAATTATTGATCTAAAGCCCACACTGTCACCGTATGGAAATTGAAATGAACTGATGACATCAAATGGCTATACAGCTTAATAAAATTATGTTGCATTATTTTCCTGTTTAACACTGTAAAGCTGCTTTGAAACAATCTACATTGTTAAAAGCGCTATATAAATAAAATTGACTTGACTTGACTTATTTTTTATTTAAGTTGAAAGAATGTTTAAAGGGGTACTTCAGCGCTGGGAAGATGAATGTGTATTTAAACTGGGTCATTTATGTAGTAGAAATGTGAAATTATTTTTCGCTGCCCTACGAGGCCACTCCCAAAGCCACGGCTATTGGTTATCACCGTCGTTTTGATCTTCATAATAATACAATCATTTTGTTCAGTTAGAGAATAAACACTACAATTAAAAACTGAACGTGTCTTTTCAATAAAGTGTGAGTGAGCCGAACGAAAGTCACGGCACAAACGCAGCAGGAGTCAGATTTCAGTCATCACGAGAGCTGAGCAGAGCTGAAGTAAGACGCATGTCCAGTCTGACGCGTTTTCAGATCGCATATGGAAGCTAAACTTTCAAAGGAATTCATTGAAAAGTCGAAACACTCACTTTGCTCCGCAACGCTCCGTTATTAATGCTCGATCCGAGCGGCCATGTGCATTTACATTCTGTGAGTGAGATCCCACCCCTTTGGGCAGATTGAAAACATGCGGAACTAGCTCCTTCTGCTGGCTGACTGTAGTTTTTAGCCTCTGGCCAAAAAATCCTCAGATGACGCAAAATTACGATATTTGTGTCATCGGAGGATTTTTTTCCTGAAAAAAAATGCATAATTCTCTCGTCTCAGGGGGATATGAGAGGGGAACGTACCATAATTTGAATATACTACCAGGTTTCTTCTGATACAAAGCTTAATGCTAAATTGCCTTTAACTTGAATTTAACTTGAAAAAAAAAATCTCAAAAAAATATTATCAAAACAAAATAAAATAAGCTTTCTGGACAAAAACAAAACAAAAGTATAATTTGAAGGCGAGGGAAGGATTTCTTACAAAGTGCAAGGGATAGATAATTAATATTATGTAACAAAAATTTTATATTAATGTAATATAATTAATGATCCATTTTAATTATGTATTCTTTTGTAATCTATACTTTTTTGCCATTGAATGAATTATACATATATTTATATTCAACATTTCTCTTGCTTTGTTTACCATTTTGTGTTTTTTCGGAACTTGTCGCAATACATTATGGGATTGCCTTCTCTGCAAAGGATACATGCAATGCTACTTTAGAATTTGGCCAAAGGAAGCTATCCTAGAAGGTAAATACCTTTTGGAATGCTTTCGCATCGAGGATGTGCTTATGATGCCTTAAAATGCTGGCAGCTCTCTAGTTTTGGAACAGAGCACATGTCTATGGGTGGAAAATACTAGACCAGATGGCCTTTACATCACACACACTCAGCTGGTCTATCTGTCTCCTCCTGCAGGGACTCAGATTAGTCATTCTCAAAGTGGCTCCCAGCTCTGTGCTGCCAGATTAAATATATGCTAGAAATCAAGAGACAATGATATTTCTCAAATTCACAGTTGGGCATAGGTTACTGGGCAAATGGATGCTATCCACTCTGCCAATACTTTCTAGGTGACAATCATCCTCTTGTACTGAGTGGATGTGCATGTGTGTAGTGGCTCCTGCATTTCAAGTATGCAGCACCGTAATGCAATGCCCTGTGGAAATGTTCAATTTCTGATCACACTGATGCATTTGTCATGACCTGCCATGTTGAAATCAAAGGCTCAAATGCTTTTAAGACGTTTCTTTACACTGTAAGGTACTGTACAATCCAAGCAGGTTTGTCAAAGATAAACCATTTCAAACACTTCCATGACATTCACAGCACAGAGGATGCAAATATAAAAGTGCAACACTTCTGCAGTGCTCGAAGGGAAGTGTGCACAAAAGAGTCAATTACTGCAAACAAAATGAGCTTGGCCCTATTGTGAAAATGTGAAAAAAAAAAAAGAAATTTCACTTTATTAAGAACAAACCTTTGCTAATGAGCTGAACTGTTATTTGCGTTTTGTGATGGTCTATTGCATAAAGTAGGCTACAGAAACATCATGAAAAGCGAAATACTTCTATAACAAATTGCTTCATCTCAGAACTTTCTTTTACTCTTCACTAATTACTAAGTGTCGAAACAACCTTGCTGACACAGTGAAAAATATGTAAATGTTCTCGTTTATTGCCATGCATGGACTAGATTTGTCAAAGAACAGAATGTTCGCACTGCCTTAGTTTTCCAAAAACCAATTCCGAGAGTATTTATTTAAAGAAGACCTATTATGCTTATTTTCAACTTTCTTTAATTTGTAGTGATGCTGTTTGAGCATGAAAAATGTCCAAATGAACCAATGTCCAGTCCAAAGTTTCTTAACTCTCTGAAACTCCTCCATTGTAGTCTTGAGATTTCTGCTGGGAATGTATATGTCATAATATTCTTCATTTAACCACTTAAACTCTGCGTACCCTGTACAGGAATGACATCATTCAACTTTCAATTTTAAATGTCAGTGGAGGAGCTCTGACCTCATACGTACTACCATTTGAAAGCTTGGAGTCTCTACTTTCTGGAGATATGCATCACTTTGGCATGTTTAACACAAAGTAATTTATTTACACTAAATTACCCTGGTATGATTTCCGCCTGGATTTGGCCTACCCAAATTGAAAAGCTTCCCATACCCACATACAGTGGTCTCTAAATACACAATACTGGTGTCATTTTACAGGAAACCCTTTGAAGTTACAAAACACTGCTAAAAGTGATAAACTTTATAAAGTATATGTTGTCTGTAAGTATATCTCAGGCTCTATGTGCTCTAGCACCCTGCAGACAGTTTTGGTTCAATTTTCCTTTTCTGGAATCTAGTGGAAACAGATCATACTGTCTGCAGGGTGCTAGAGCACACAGGGCTGGAGTTACACACTTTCAAAACTGAATTTATAACCAAAAAAAATCAAAAAGCGTCTTTTTTTTGGGCGGGGTGTGTGTGTGTGTGGGGGGGGGGGGGGTATTACAGCTTAGACAACATATACTTACATGTTTATTTCTTTTAGCAGTGGTTTAGGAAACGTCAAAGGGTTTCCTTTAAAATGACACCAAAATTGTGTATTTAGAGACCACTGTGTGCATGGGAAGCTTTTCAATTTGGGTTGGCCAAATCCATACAGGCTGACCTTATTGCATATGCTTTTGTAGGAGTTTCCCTTCAGACGCAAAATTTATGGGAGGAGAGTATTTAAATTAATTGTGAAAGGTGATTTACTAAGGTTTGCGCTCGTCAATTATTTACCACCCAAAAAAAGCACGTCTTAAACCAGACGCTAACTGGTAGATTGTGTTGGTCATTATGGAAATGATCCGGCTGCGTCTGTGTTCTTTAATTTGCACGTCATAGGTCAAACGCAGAACTGTCCACTCCCATCTTTGTTTTTTGGAATTTGCGCTCTCATGCTAATTTGCCGTGTTCAAAACCAGAACCAAACGGAGTGTTACTGACCAAGTTGGAAAAGAGGTGTTGCAACAATGTAAAAATAGGCTATATGTTAAAATAATGTGGGTTTTTTTAACATTCAACCATGAAAACCTATTCTAATAGAGCCCAAAAACAAATTCAAGGCTTTGCATAAGGTCCTCTTTAATATTTCCCTATTTTACTAAGCTCTATTACCAAACCCAGTGAGCTGCCTGCATCTTAAACACGCTCTCACTGCAAAGTCAGAATGTTATAGGTAATAAAAGCAAGGCTAATAGTCTTCCAAAGGGTCAGAACAAATGTATTAGTGATCCCAAAGAACCAACACTGCTGGCTAAACTACTACAGCTGGGGAAGAGCCTCAACGTCATTCTTTAAATAGAAACACTTTGGGTTCTTGTCTCAAATGCTTTATATCAGAAGAGGTCCATGGTAACAAATGATAAAACTTTGATTCATCACACTGGCCTCATGCTACAAGCTTAATGAGTTTTCACACATGCCACATCCACCTGCCAATCATCCAATTACAAGAGCTCTTCTGGTCTGGGCTCAGAGTGATGGCTCAATTGTGGGTTAGCAGGTGGCACAACTGGGTACGCATAACAATTACCACCACTGGTAAATACTGATATGCCTATTGTGTTATATTCATCAATTGATGCTCACAGAGAATCAAATTTGTCACAAATATATATTTGTTATATAATAATAATAATCTTATTTAGTAATACAAGTAAGGAATAATTGACAACGTCCGTTAAATTATTAGAAAATAATGCACACCAAAGGTGGACTAATTTATTACGCATTTTATCCCATGCCTCTGTTGCTAATTCCAAAAAGCTAGTAACGGAGACTTGAGCCATTGATTTCAGACTAATGCAGTTATTAATGCAGTTTAGAGAGAGAACGAGAGAAAGAGAGAGCGCGCGTGTGTGAATTACCTGAATCTGTGCGTTTTTCAACAGTGTTCGTCAACAGCGTCATTACTAATAGCAAACTGCTTCAAGAACAGCACCGTTATTACCTCGCTAGTGAAATGTTATGTAGCTTTTAAAGTCTCCATGAAATCAAAATCGAAGGTTTTTGGCTTTTAGTATGAATATGTTAGTCTTACTGTTATCTATAAGCTAGTGTGCTCCAAAACAATGAAAAAATGCACAGAAGATATAAGATATATGCATCAATTATTTGAATGACATCTCTCTGCACTTCAGCTTCTCATCAGTTTTTCTGTCCAATCAAATGCTCTCTAGAATCTAAAGCATCCCGCCCCCTGCACTATAAATAGACGCTAAATCTGCAGCTAAAAAATCGGTCCTTTGAAATAACTGAAATCATTTGGCGAAGTGATATGGACATGCGGTCAAGACCTGCCTGGAACTACTTGAAATTAATTATTCACACCTTAGAACGTTTGTCAACCAATCAGATTCAAGCATTCAACAGCCTTGTAATAATATAATATAATTAATATAATATAAGTGTATATATTATATTATATCTATATATTCGTTTAGACTTATTTTTCTCAAATAATGCAGTCTGAATATTATATTGTATAATATTGCATTATTATATTATAATTATTTATAATCAGATATTTAATCAACAGCAAATTGCGGTTTGCACCATACATGCCAAAGAAGTGACTTAACACTAGGAGGCGATCATGAGAAGAGTGAGATGAACTCAAGAACCAGGATCATGACACAAAACCCACAGATGACTTACCAACTAATGCTCTTTGAGTAACCATGAAAACAACATATATTCACAGAAACTCATGTACCCAAAATTCATCATGCCCCTTTACATCTATATACATATAAAAAAATGTTCCTTCACAGCATGTCTGCAGTATGTTTTATATTTAATTCTGTAAACTTTGCGAGATTTCGTAAAAACTTGGCAGATGGCCTGTCCACCCACTTGGTGCACAGTTCGGCTTAATCTTCCTGAAACACCCACAAGCCCATGCTCCTGTTCAGGCTCCACAACTCCCACAGCTCTCAAAAGAGTGCAGAATATCCCCTCATGCGCCGCGGAAAATTCTTGGCTGCCACAATTCTTATCTTTTAATGCAAATAGAAGCAAAGCCAGATTATTTCAAGTGACTTACATTAATAATTTCACTTTTATAATTAAGTCTCGAAAACCCACACACATTTCCCACACTTTATTTCTATATTTAGTTCTCCTAAAAGTTATAAAGGAATACAAAATAAGTTTGAAAGAGCATTGTGTGACAATATGTTGTATAATAAAAATCAATGCAATCATTTATGATTAAATAGAGTGTATTGCCAATAACACAGGCATGATTCTGTATCATTCTTGACTTAGTAAATAATCCAACCATAATGTTTCCAAGTTGATAAAAGATAAGGGACCTTACGCAGACTACCATTATCGTTTGTTCCTTCCAGTTGCGTTGTTTCTTTTTCTGGCTACCTATCCTATGCTAGGAGATGAGAGGGCCATATCTTGAATTGCAGCACTTTGTAAGATGAGAGTGATCTGATAAGGCCAAGAAAGGTAACTCATAGAACATCACACCTAACAGCAGCTCTTCAGCGAAGTACAAAGAGAGAGCGGATGTTACAACCGCACCCTGCTGTCATTAGTTCTTTGAACCAGGAGCTCCATTAAACATCACAATTCAAAGAAGAGCCCAGCCGTGTCTCAGATGATATGGTTTTACTAAAGAAAAAGAGAGATATGAAAAAATAAGGGAAGAAATGAGGACAGTGATAAGGGCAAAATGTATTACGTAGGTATGCACATCACCTTTTAACTCTTACCATGCCATTGATGAGTTAACTCGTAGGGGGCGCTCCATATCAAAACACAGGGAAAGAAAAAGCAGAAACAAGCAATCTCATGCAAACGGATGCATTGCATATGAAAAATAATGTGATCATCAACAATTAACAGCATATTTATCAAAACTGCCTAATGTTACTGAATGAAATGTCGACCCAGGACGACCTATGGGACTGTGCAAGCTTTGGGGCGGGGGGGAGGGGGGTCGGTTGATGGACTCGATCCATCTATATTTTGATCATCATCATCTGATCCAGACGTAGTCTTTGACAAAAAAAGTGATTCTCAGCTTTTTGCTCAAATGAAACTTACCCACAATAAGTGTTGATTTAAAAATGATGCATTAAGCTAAAACAGATTTTCTTTTGTTTAAAAGCAGACGACAAAAAATATTCTGGCGGCCATGGCATTTTTGTTCAAATTTCCAAAAACGCTGGCACTCGCTGATAACTTTCTTTTTACTTGCGGGGAAAGAGTTAATTAAATAATAATGTTGGGGTAACATTTGTAAATGGAATAATGTAAAAACAGCTATTTCTAGAAGATTGACATGTCTGGTGTTTTCAACATGTGATTGTAAAGGTTTAATGATATGTGACCACAAAACCAGGCATAAGTCGCACGGGTATATTTGTGGCAATAGCCAACAATACATTGTATGGGTCAAAAATATATTATATTTTATGCCAAAAATCATTAGGGTATTAAGTAAAGATCATGTTCTATGAAGATATTTAGTAAAATTCCGTAAATATATCAAACATGTATTTTTAGTAGTAATATGCATTGTTAAGGACTTCATTTGGACAACTTTAAAGGCGATTTTCTCAATATTTAGAATTTTTTTTTTTTTTTGCACCCTCAGATTCCAGATTTTCAAATAGTTGTATGTATCTCAGCACAATATTGTCATATCCTAACTAACCATATATCAATGTAAAGCTTATTTAAAAATAATATGAATAATAATGTTATGATAAACCACTGGTTTTGTGGTCCTGGGTCACATGTCTCGAAAATACTAATCGTATAAAGAATATATGATTTTATACATGGCCTACATACATAATTGCACCATACAAAAGAACCACAACATTATTTGTGTCAACTAATTTAAGTTTCCCGTGTGTGTGGGGTGGGGGCTTCGGTATTACAGCAGCACTTGGACCTGCTCAGCTCCTGGCTGAATCACATTTGTTTCAGCCGGTCAGAGGATAGAAGCGAGGTGAAAACACATCTCATTGGCTCCCGCTGCTCCATTTAAAGAAATCCAACTGATTTGTCCTTTAAGATCATTCAGCATCTCATGAGAGGAACTTTAAACGCTGACTATTTTCTGAAAATCTTCGAAGATCCTATTCGGAGCGTGGAGCACGTCTTTGAGCCACTTTTATATACGTGAGAGAATCTATTCAGTATTCGACGAACGATTTCAGCAGCAGCAGAAAGCAATTTTTCCTTGCCTCACTGAAATAGCCTACTATAAGAGCTTTTCACACGAAGGATCTCCATAAGATCTTTAAAGGGTTACTCAGGGACTTTATTCCAGACGAAGACATGAACGATTAACACTTTTATTGACCAGCTGATCTCATGTTCCTCAAATCATGGAACGACGGGAGCTTTTTTATAAGTAGGCTACATATTTTTCCCACGATATGGAGAGTTCGCCATGCGCTCTTGTGGGTACCACTGCTGTAGGTAACTTGTATACCATGGATTCAGGAGGGCTTTCAACAAGTTTTAGGGCTCGTTTATCTTCTGGAACGTGATTTCTTTGAGGTTATTAAGCAAACGGCTGCAGGATTTCTAAAGACTTTGAAGAGGGTTTTATCATTCATTTATCGCACGATCCGGAGCAGATCCCGTCGGCTCTTATGGGAATTAAACACTCCTCCCGCTGTTTGCTCCTTAGGAGAAAAATGGCTGATACTGAGAGCACTGAGGTAAGCGACGTGGAGACACTTGTTATCTATTTAAGTTACGAAGACTCAAAAAAGACATCAAAACGTGCTTTTAAAAGCAACTTTGGGTTCGAGGCTTTGAGTTTTTATACCAGTGTGCGAATTACATAAAGACTTTTGACGTTGGTCCGCGTGTTTAACGAACTTCTCTTTTTTTCGCGGCTCATTCGGTTGAGATTTCTCTCGCGCAACATACAATTGTTTGTTTTTTTGCCATCCCTTGCACAGTTCACAGGTCATCTCAAATCGACTAGCCTATACCTTTTTAACAAGAATAAATTCAAGCATTTATTTTGCACCTGGTGAGTAGCTAGGCTACGCTAACTTGATACATTATTTGAAAACACTGTTAAAACACGACATATATGACAAGTTCGTAAACGCACTCATGTGCAATAGACAAGTTGGTCTCGGTTTCGTAATTAAAAGCTGCTTTGGGGTGGTGCAAATGGTTAAACAGACTACAAATGTTGATCCATTGAGAAAAACACTTAACCACAAGTCTGCTCCAGGGGGACTGCTCCTCTGCTCCTCTAATAGCATAGGCTACTGTCTGTGAGACACTTTTATAAAACGTAAGCTAAATGACTAATTAGTGACTGGTTCGTAATTAGTGTCATGAGCAAAGCTCCCAGTGCTCTTCTAGAGTCTGGTCGCTGTCCTTGGTGCTGCACATGCGTCGAGGAGCGCAGCAGTAGGATAATGGGAAATGACTAAAAGGGATGGATAGTTCGAACTATCCATCCCTTTTAGTTATTTCCCATTATCCTACTGCTTAACATTAATATATGTTTGGAACAACTTGAGAGTGAGTAAATTATTGCAGAATTTATTTATTTTTCCAGTGATCACTGGAAAAAAATAAATTCTGCCATAATTTACTCACTCTCAAGTTGTTCCAAACATATATTAATTTCTTCTGCTGAACACAAAAGAAGATATTTTGAGGACTGTCAACCAAATTATCAGTTGACCTTATTCGCAGCAGCGCCATATTTGATTTAGGGGAATGAAAGCAAGTCTGTGAGGGATAGACACCTCTTTAGGTTGTACTATTAGTGTGTTTTTTTGCTTGTTCTGCTGACACTGCAAAATATATTAAGTATTTAGTATATGTAGTTCAAGTAGCCTAATTTCAGTAGACAAGAAACTCCAGACAACGAGTGCAAAATTATAAGTGATCTTGGAGCTTTATACAGCTTTTTCAGCAGATTCTGTTGAAAACACGGTAAGTCTTTCCCTCACAGCCTCACTTTCATAACTGTCATGATGCTGCTCTGAATAAGATGTATTGACTTTTTTTTCCATAATATGGAAGTCAGTGGTTCCCATCAACTGTTTGGTTAACCATATTCTTCAAAATATCGTATTTTGTGTTCAGCAGAAGAAAGACATTTTTACAGGTTTGGAACAACTTGAGGGTGAGTAAATGATGGCAGAATTTGTTTTTTTAATATTTTTTGTGAACTATCCCCTTAATTATACACAGATTTAAGAATATTTTCTTTTTGGAATTTTTAAATACAGTGTAAATATTAAATAATGTGAAAATCCTAAGTAAAAAAACACATCTGATCTTCCATAGTCCATATTAAAATATGTGTAGGCTTTAGTGCAGTACTAAATAAATGTTCTCTCAAAAGTATCAAACAATTGTTCTGAAAATTGTAATTTATTGTTTAAAATTACAACATACATGACATTTTGCCCTGAAATGTGACAACTTGCTCTAATCTGACATAACTTCTGGTTAAAATTACCCTTCATTATATAGTTGAACCTTGCCTGAATGTAGCCCAGTGTCACATACTTATTGATGCACTTATTTAAGATATATTGACCTTGATGAAAACAACATAAATAGCCACATACTAGAAAACAAGCATTTTTTCAACATGAATTTTTGACTCAAAACATTATTGTTACTGAGATACTGAGATTTTACAAGCTTGGGAACTATTGTATAAAGTTTTTGAATCACTTTGTGTTGTTATAACACAAAAAAAACGTTGGTAAAATTGGGGAAAAATGTTTAGGGGTAAAACAGCGAGTCACTGGGGCAGTACCCTTAAAAAGGACATATTTGTACCTTTTTTTACCACAAAAAGATTCATAATAGTACCTTAAGGTACATATTATTTGTACTCTAATATGCACCTTTAAGGAGTAAAAATGGTACAATGATGTCCTTTTTAAGGGTACTGCTCCAGTGACAAGCTGTACAAATTTGACACCCATTTTCTCTGTGTGAAAGAAGACATCTTAAAATCGGAATTGGCCCTGGGCCCACTCTTGTAAGCACTTTTACCTTAGTGTCCCATTACAGCATTTAGCAAGAGTTTTAGTGGAGGGCATTAGCAAATGTCAATGAAGTCCATTTACAATAGTGCAGAAAGCAAAAATTCTGAGACTTCATCCACATGGTTTAAAGGGGTGGTAAACCACGATTTTACTTTTCTAACTTTAGCATTGTGAAATGTTGCTGTTTGAGCATAAACAACATCTTCAAAGTTACAACGTTCAAAGTTTAAAGCAAAGGGAGATATTTGCTTTTAAAGAAATCGATTTCTAAGGACTACAGCAAACGGCCGGTAGGGACTACTACACATTCACCCAGGGTTTGCTGACATCACCAGGCCCAATATTTACATAAACCCCTCCTCCGAGAATATGAAATAAGGGGGGCCATTTTGTATCGCCGCAGGGAATAGTTGTTGTGGTAGGCTAGTTAGTAGGCTGGAGTGCTGTTGACAATGCCGACGAAACGCTGTTATTTTCATCCGGATTGCAGGTCCACTTTGCTCAGCCTTCCTAGGACGGGGGTGCGTTGCAGTGCGTTTAACATACAACGTCATATTCATGTGTGTAAGAGACATGAGGGGAACACGATCGCATTTGCATCGGATATATGCTGCCCATCATAAATCAAAGCACGAGACAGACAGGGGTCGGAGGAGAAGATCGGAAAATGTGACATAATGGACAATATTCATCTGTATTTGCAATACATGAGCCTTCAGCTGCACGAGTTCAGCTGCACGCGGGCACGCGCGGCTACCGCGGCACATCTCGCAGAGGAAAGCTTCCACAATCTTCGCGAGTACGGGCTACAACCTGTAAGTGTGATTTATTTTTCGTCGATGTGTTTTCCTGTAATAGTTCGTGTTGTTAATTGTAGCCTACGTTGTAGCAAGGAAGTAAACATGACAGCGCTGTTTGGCTCTGCAAACCAGTTTGTTAAATGGTCATTCATACTTAACGTTATCCGACAAACCCCTAACGTTACAAACTGTTTAAAATCTCAACAGCGAACTTGGCATTAGTGTAAATTATTCTTTGATTAGAGCTGTATTGTTTATCTACAGGCATGCTAAACATGGTTCTGTGTTTGATTTGGATACTATAGTAAAGCCAATGTTTAGTGTCCGTTCTTGCGACAGATATTTGGCAAATCGTTCTAAAAATACAAAAGTAACAGTGCCATTCAGTAGAGATCACTATAGATCCGCAGTCTTTACTCTTGAGGACTGAACAGGTTCTGCTCGATCATCTTCACTAAAATTGTCTGGGTCTGATTCGGGCTCTTGGTATGGTTTCATTGACGCTATTGTACACAAAGCTCAGGCTAGTAGCCTGAGGCTACCTGTAGAGGTAAGGGGCGTGACGCTTTCGAGAAATGTTCACTAGGCGGTTAGCGAATCACAACACACTGGGCCAGCTAACCAATCAGAGCCCATTGCGTATTTTTGAGGGACTGGCTTCACAGAATCCGGAAACCATCAGACCATTTTTACAAGGAGGGACAGAGCAGTGTAGAATAAAGGTCAAATATATGAAAAATACTGCATTTTTTTAAAAACGAAGCATGAACACATGTTACAGTGCATCCCACAAACACAATCAAGCCTTCGAAAGAGTGTGCTTTACCACCCCTTTAAATCACAGTACTACCAAGCAGTGGTCATTATTAGCAAAGATTTATTATATAGGAAGACAGAGCCCTCCGATTACTTATGAATGGGAGAAAGTACAAAGCCCAATATGGCGAATAAGCCCCGCCTTCTAAATGAAAGAGCCAGTCGTTGATTAGTAAAGTCATCGTGTCACTGGAGTTGCCGTTAGAAGCTCCTTTTGCTATAGAAACAGGCCCGTGGTCTGGGATTGCGCATGCACATTAGCTTTGTCCAGTCTGGAAAATGATTTTTTTTGGGCCATGATTCGAGTGTTTAGGAACCAAATTTATGAGACAGTTGTTCTCAGATTTCATTGGTGATTTCAAATATTGAGAATTTGATGTTTACCCGTTCAAAGAGATAGGAGCTGCACTTGCATTCCCAAGAGGTGTTTAAAAGATGGCCGCCAAATGAAATGACTTGTCTAAAAGCAACACTATGGCCCTGTCGCAAATGGCACACTTCGTGAGCACTTTCGGTCGTGTGGATTTACAATTGCCGCTCTGTGCGCGTGTCCGTTAAGTCCACAAGACCACAGGGTGTCCCAGTTGTCATTTTAGGTCTCAGAAGGGTATAACATATACATTTACATTTATGCATTTGGCAGACACTTTTATCCAAAGCGACTTACAGTGCCCTTATTACAGGGACAATCCCGCTGCAAATCAGCGCACATACAATTTGGATCGCAAGTTTCTGCACTGCAGTCTATATTTTTAATAACAATTCCAGCCTCGCGAGAACTCCAGTCTGACGCTCGTGTGATCTCGCATTGTTTCCTTCTCACTTCTCGCGTGTGTTTGGTTGTGAAACGTAGTTTGCGGACGGGACAGAGCTGTCGGTGATTCTTCCTCTTGTACAGTCATGCAGTGTGAAACCCCCTGTCGCTGATCTATCGTGCAGTGTGAACACAGCAGCAACTGAATGCTGGCCCAGATAGTCATGCAGTGTGAAAAGAGAAGTGATCCGACGAGTTTGAAAATTGTTCAGTCTCAAATCGGCATTATAGTTATCTGTTGGCTAACTCCACCCAGGCTACGAGTAAAATATGTGACGTATGACCTAAAGCAGGTCTCACTCTTCCGCTGGCAGAGGATGGGCAGGGCTGTGTGTACCGACCCCGAACACGAAACTTACAGAGTGTGGTTGTAGCCGCTAGGAGGCTTCTCAGGAATCAACAGCAGTAGAATTAGTCCGGTTAAGAGTTGTTCTACCACTGAAATAATTTTAGAGACATTATTTTAAGGTCGGAAAACTACATAGTGTTGCTTAAAAGGGACTTCCATGGTTTCTGATTTATCATGCACCTGTTTCTGTTCCAGTTGTTTACCTCACTCTGTGTATTGAAGCCCTTAGTTCCTCTCAGTTCTTTTTTCAGTCTTATTTATGTTAATGTATAGTTTCCTCGTTGGTTTTCTCCTGAGTATTCTCCTTGTTTATAAAAATAACATTGACTATTCAGAATCAGATACGTGCGTGTTCATCTACACAAGTTTGCAATCCAGTGATACCATTGAGCAAAACTCTAGTTTCATTAGTGGCCTTGAACTTAATGCAATCCTTAGTGAGGGATTATCCAGCTTGATTGTATTGACATAGTCATGGAAGCATGAAATCTAATCCATGTTCTTTAAAGGTTGAAGAAATGGGCGTATAGAAGGAAGCTGTTGTTAAAAGTTCCTTGCAAAGTTCAGCGCAGCAGTAGACCACCGTATAATGTCAAGGGATCTTTAAAACCCTCTGATAGATGTGGTTTGACCTCTGAAACCTCTCCCAAAATAGCAGACGCTGAAGACCGGTCTGCACTAGGGCTGTTAGTCGGTCAAATAGGGTTCCACATGGAAGTGGTGTGCTTAGCGCAAGTTAACTAGGCTTTTAAAAGATAAGTTCACTAAATAATGATAATTATGTCAACATTTTCTCACCTTCATGTCATTCCAAACCTGTATGATTTTTCTATACTACAGAACCCAAAAGAAGACATTTTGAAGAATGTTTTAGTTCACACAATGAAAGCCAAATGGGTTCAAAACCACATTGGACCTCATTAAAGGAGTGGTTCACTTCAGAATTAAAATTTCCTGATCATTTACTCACCCCCACGTCATCCAAGAAGATGTTCATGTCTTTCTTTCTTCAGTCGAAAATAAATACATTTTTCTCCATATATAGGGGACTTACATGGAGTACTTCACGTGTGACCTTTCCAACGTGATGACATAATACGTGGCGCAGAGCAGCGCAAGACAAACATTTGTGGTTAAAAAATATATCATTATTATTTTTATTTTTTAGAAAATGACAGATCGTTTCGCTAGATAAGACCCTTATTACTCAGCTGGGATAACGTCGAGCCCTTTGAAGCTGCATTGAAACTGGATTTTGGACCTTCAACCCGTTGTACCCCACAAAATCCACTATATGGAGAAAATCCTGAAATGTTTTCCTCAAAAACCTTAATTTGTTTTCGACTGAAGAAAGAAAGAGATGAACATCTTGGATGATGTGGGGGTGAGTAAATTATCTGGAAATGTTTATTCTGAAGTGAACTACTCCTTTAACTTTTACTGAACAGTGAAAAAAGAAAAGCAAAGAATGACTTGAGAATGAGAAAAAGACACTTAAAAAATCGGTTCTTAATTAACTTCTATGGATCCATGAAGAACCTTTAACATCCATGGATTACAAAGATTATTTCCATTGTGCAAAAGGTTCTAAATAGGGAAAAAGTTTCTTCAAATTATTAAAATATTCTTTGCACTAAGAAACTTTTTCACTGAAAGGTTCTTTGGGAGACCCAAATGGCATTGCTGCAAAAACACCTTTTTGGAACATTTTTTTTAAGTGTATCCCTTTAAGTAATTGACAATATCTCCGCCTGAATGTTCTTGAATGGCTATGAACTTGAATGCAGTCATTTGAGAGGTTTTACAGCCTTTCAATAGAGACCTCTTCAAGGTCAGCAGAGGGTTTCAAAAGTATAAAGCTTAAAGTGAGACCTAAGCTCTGAAATGCACACTGGCAGTTTCAGGCTTTTTACATGATGCCCAGCCAAAGCAGAGAGGGCTGCCCATAAATCTGCAAAATTCATAAGAGCTGTTCTGAACACATGAATCATTTAGATATGCAATTCAAAACAACTCTTAAACCCGTAGGTTGTTCCCTGTCATAAGCTAACACCAGAGAAATGCTATGGCAGTTCTGTTTGTGAAAGGATCCCAAGAGCACCCATTTTCCCCTTACATGCATCAATCCAGTTATGTCACGAAAAAACTATTAGTTTTCAAGAGCATGGTTGAAAGGTGGAATGTTGCCGAAATGTGCCATTTGTTGAGGTTAAAAATAGAATGTGAAATGAGATTTGTTAGCTCACTGGAGGGGCAAGGACATGTGTTCCCCTCTCCCGGCTTTCTAATAGATGCAATCCGAATACCTTTATGCCTCTTGATACAGCTGCTCTTCCCCTCTGCTGACACTCATTATTTTTAAATCCCCTGAGCTGAAAGGCTGCACACCGCCACACACACATAATGATAGGCAAATATAGGCAGGCACACTTATGCAAATACAAAGACATGCACGTATCTTCACTATCACAAAATTGCAAAACAGTATGAGATATGTAGAATATTAGCTCCAAACATTAGGAGTTTTGTGCTTCTTTAAAGTACAAAAATGTTCTAGATTAGGGGTTTTCAAAATAACACCAGGACCCCTAATTAAATAAAACAGCTGGATTTTCTTAGTAACAATTTATCATTTAAATTAATATTTTATATATTATAATGTTGTATGTATTTTATATGCTTTCAGTTGAGGTGAATGAGGTCTAGTTTTACGCGCACCGCCGCAGCTCACACACACAGTCTGCTCCGGTCCAGAGACACAAGACACTTCAGTGGGCCTTTAAGGCACTAACCACCTCTGCTAGGTTTCAGAAATGTGACAGACAAATGCTAGACAATCTTGGAAAGGCTCCCCTGACCTGTAACAGGAATATTTTTTAAACAGCACTGAATACAGTGTCACTGTTCATTTTGATTTTTGAAGGATCATATGCCACATTAAACTGTCACAGTTTGGGTAATCTCATCAATAAATGTCCAGGGACCTGTACCATGAAGGTAGTTCAACAAACTCAGGGTTACAGGATTAATTTCGAGTTGACAAAACCAAACCAATCTATTCAGGCTTTGTTGGTCCCATGATGCAGACCATCAGGTTTCTCTGTCCACTCAGGCTTTGATCCTGAGTTTAGGAGTTTAGCTGTGACATCGGTAGTGAACAGCCAATCGCATGCTGTGAATCAGTGGAACTGAGATTCACTTCTCGTGAGAGCAGCGAGATTAGCAGCGAGATTAATTTCTCTCTTCTGCAGAATATTACATAATTGAATTTAAACAAATTTACACAACAAGAATAAAAAAGCTGTCTATAAAAGAGGCCAACTTAAAGAAAAATCTTACTATGTCAATGCAAGTAAAAGTTATGAAGTTAGTTTAGTTGATATATAGAGACAATTGAACATTTAAGCTCACATGTAGTAATTTTTATAGCTTTTTTTACTGATTTTAAAGCTTATTTGTATGACCTTTATATAGGCTATTTATATTAATTAACTGAGTGCCTATTAATGAGTGATTAACTTAAAAAATACATGTGTAATTGATTAAGGGTATAATAATTACATAAATGAAATCTAAATCATTCAAAATTATTATTATTATTATAAGCATTGTTAAAAGCCAGACACTTTAGTCTTTAAAAACCATTTGCTATGTAGTGACCTTTAATTTGGAGTAGAAACAGGGGGAGTGACTTTATTGCATCAGAGGTGTGTCACTTTGCTCACAGCTGATTGGTCCAATTTCAGTTTGAGCTCTCTTAGTTACCATAGAGATGAACACTGCTAAAAGCCAAACCACTTTAATGGTACCTAGAACCCAGGATTGGCACAAACTATTCCAGGGCTGGCAACTTTTAAAAAAAACTTGGATTGATAATTGGTGGGGCCAACTAAAATTGTCGCGTGCAAAGCACTTTTTTTTTGGGCTTATTTAGCGTCATTACCGTACACAAAAAAAAAAATAATAATAATAATAAAAATAATAATAATAATAATAATAATAATAATAATAATAATAATAATAATAATCATTTTTCATTAAGATACTTGTAAGTTAAAGTAGTTAAGTTACATTCAAGCTACCCTTTTGAAAAAATACACTACAAGTTACTATCAAAAAGTTGCTAGTTACATTGAAACTACTTTTCTTTTTTCTTTTTTTAACAATGACATTGTTACAGATAACTGAATAATGGTTAATGAAGAATGTTATAATATTTGGGGTTTCAGGCAACATAATGCCATGTAATTATGATTTCAAATTGTATGGGGTGAATTCAGGGAGATTGGGACACTTTTTTCCCAGTGATTTCAATGGCAAAAACTGTCAGAATCATTTGATTTTGTAAACTATCCGATACACACAATAATCAAATATAGCCTATTTCTCAAACTGTCTGTCAGTGCAAAATTGCTACAGATTTAACATGTTTCGGCCCCACTTTATATTAGGTGGCCTTAACTACTATGTACTTACATAAAAAAATAAGTACAATGTACTTACTGTGTTCAAATTGTATTGCAAAACACCTTTGCTGATATTGAGGTGGGATATGGGTAGGGTTAGGGACAGGTGTGGTGGTATGGGTAAGTTTAAGGGTAGGGTTAGGTGTAAGGGAAGTGTCAACTGTGTAATTACAAATGTAATGCAGAAATTAATTACAGGTGTAATTACATGCAGGTCTTTTTTAAAAATGTAAGTACAATGTAAAAACATGTATGTACACAATAAGTGCATTGTATCAAATGATTAATTAAAACGTTAGTACATAGTAGTTAAGGCCACCTAATATAAAGTGGGTCCCATATTTCTCATGTCTGTGAGGAGAGTAGCCTGCTTAGTTTTGGTTAATTTATTTGACGCGCTCCAGTTCATGTGCAAAGCGATCGCTCCAGCGCACACTTTCTCTCATCACAGGCTCGTTCTTGTCAGAACCCAAAACGGAATGTTGCTTTTGGTCGCACTACACCCTATTTATTTGCACATTTATCTTGAACCCCCTTACCTAAAGCATAACTAGTCGATCACGAGTGGCTCAACAGGTAGATCTCAAGCCTGTAGTGCTCCTCTCAGAAACTGAAGCCTCCGGGCCTCGATCACCCCCCGGTGGTTGGTCCCAGTATAGCTCCTAAACACCACCTCTCCATGTATAAGAATGGACGTGAGATAGCCTGACGTAGTCATACTCAATTCTAGTCAGAATTTGAGTCTGATACTGCTCCGTTGGGCTGTGATTATGAGGCGTGTTTAAACCGAACCAGGAAAGGCCTCAATTGGATGGACCTACAACCAATCAGAGTAACGGAGCGACGCATAACGTTAGTTGTCAATTGTCAACAGAGCTCAACTGCACTGTGTTGCCAAGTCCGCGGGTTGAAGCTACCCCAATTATGTGATATACAGACCCAGGAATGCGAAATTTAGCAGGCAGTCCAGCCAAAATATCACATATTTTACCCCCCAAATGCCATTTTTCCCGGAGAACCCCCCCACCCGGAAATCTATTGGGCTTGTTTTTGGCTAGTTTTGAGTAGCAATTGGGTGAGTTTTGCTATAAAAACTTGGCAACCCTGTCTGTGTGCGCAAGAAGATGAGCGTAAACGATCTTTGCCGGTGTTGTAAAAAATAATTTAAGGATACACTGAGTACTTACCAACACGATCATCATTTCTGAGAGAAATAGTAAAGGTGAATGCATATACGAACAAGTTCTCCGTTTAGGATTAGAACAAATTCAACCCAAGCGCCTTTGATGACGTGGATGATTACGTCACTGTTTATCATCTGTCCATCATCGTCTAAAGCCCGCCCTGACAATTTCATTGGTCCGAACAGTTTCTGTTCGGGCATAATTACTTCTCTATGGATCAAGTCCAGACCGAACTGCCCGTGCAAAAACAATTGTGGGCGGGGCTAAGTTCGTCTGGCATCCAGGCTAGACGTGAGACACACTAAACAATTAAATTACACTTCAAATAATTGTTTCCCAAAGATGGTTTCTGTCATTTTAGGCAGTTTTTATCTGAGTGGAGTTGTCACTAAGGCACTAAAATACTTTTTTCTGGATTTTTGGGAGGAGATTGGAGCTTTAGCTTTAATTTCTCCATAACTTTTTTATTTCACACCAACATAATGAATTGTTCTGCATCTGTGAGAGTGTGGGCGGGCTTTTGATAATCGTGCCTCTACTTCCTGCCCTCTACTGCGCAACTCCGGTCCCAAGATGTCAGCTCCGTGTGCGGGCCTACGAAAGCTTCAACTCTGGTCAGCGGAAGTCAATGAAGTCGCGTCGTCCATATGTTTATACGGTCTATGGTAGATCTATAGAAAAACTCATCTTTCAGGCATTTGACCAACCGGGTTGACTCTTCAGCGTGAGAAATCGGGGATGTGGCATGTGAGCATGTGAAACCAATCAAATGCGTGTCTCACGGCCAATGCGTGAGAGTTGGCAGCTCTGTAATCTTAAACATATCTGGTTAGCCAGCTAAACTGGCTTCATGGTATAGGCCCCTAGTCACATTTCACCAAAAACAAAACAAAATAGTTTTGGCCTGTGTGTGTTGGGACGCTTAGTCTGAAGTTCCTGTTTTGGCTAGTTTGCCTTTTCCTGTTTAGTGTTTCCAGGTGATTCATTGTTTTATTGATTAGTGTCTCACCTGTTCTGTTCCTCATCAGCCACTGTGTATTGAATCCCTCAGTTATCTTCTGTTCATTGTTTTGTATTGTTCCTGGTGTTTATTTGAGTTCAGCGTTCTTCTGTGTCCAACATCTTTGGCTGGATGATAAAGTCAAGCCTGCAAACAAAACAAAACAATAAAGATGTTTCACTTATGTTAGACATTCAGAAGGTGTCAAAATAATGTTGCTTTAATTTTTAATTCAAATTTGAATTTTTAAAAGGAAGGTTTAAGTGTCAAAATACTTTTTGGTGCCTCTGTATATCATTACTTTTTTCACATTACAGTGATGAGAATCTCTCTCTCTCTCGCTCTCTCTTTTTTTTTTGAGCCAGACATTTCTTAATCAGATACACCTGTTGAACTCTCCTTTGTCCCTTTTTAGCAACAACCCCTGAGTGCCGCCCCATCCCAGTCGGTCCAGCCTTCTCCTCTGCCCAAACCAGTGTCATCGGTCCATCATGCCCAGCGACCCACACACCCGTCCCATCCGCCTCACACCCCTCACTCAGCCAACTTACCCAGCTGCCCCGGCAGAGGAAAGATGGCCAAGTTCCTCAACCCCGATGAGATGACCTCCAGGGATTACTATTTTGACTCGTATGCCCACTTCGGCATTCATGAGGTATGAGCACATCAGAGCAGCGGATGCTTACATTTAATATATATATATATATGATGTACTGGATGATATAAGTACTCATGGTAATCAACATCAGTCATCTTGATTTATGCTAGGAGTTATATATAATGCAGAGTATGCAGAGAAATGGAGCAGGAGAGAGAGACAGGGTGGGGGTGTCATTGAATTATAGGATGAGAGAGTGCAGAGAACGGGAGGTTCAGGCGAGACCTGCAAGATTAATTTTGTTCACACTCATTTTTAGCATATAGGTCAGATCTTTTTTCCCTTCTCTCATTTAAATGTGACAGAGGCGTACACCAAAAAAGCTGCATAAATCTGAGGAGACATGCTGTAATGGTGACAGCAAGTTTTTTTTTACAATCTCACAGGTTGTCAGAGATCCACGTCTTATTTTAAGTTTGTACAATAATGCTAATAATAACCATGGTAGTGAATGATTACTGATGGTATATATTAATGATAGTATATAATATACCACATTTTAAAAAATCATGTCCAAAAAAACAAGACAATATCATGATGCTTTGTTAGCGTAGATTTTTCAAATGCACCTATAATTCCCAATAGCATCAACTATTTATAGGCAGATTACTGTATTGAATTTGTATTGATTAGATTTAATTACCACATTGCTTCAATAACCCTATAAAGTCTGAAATATTCAATGATCAGAAAATAAGTCGTAAAAAATATTGTAGTTTTATTGAACCTTTAGACAACATATATATATATATATATATATATATATATATATATATATATATATATATATATATATATATATATATATATATATATATATATATATATATATATATATATCATTCTTTTCTTTTTTGCATATGTTTTTATTTTATTTGTTGTTGAGTAACATTTTGTATACATCAGACATTTTTATGGTTCATTTAGTATGGTATAGGAGAATATAGAGCTCATTCTCAATTAGGAAAAACACCTCAATTTTATTCAGAGGCCCACACTGAGCAAAATTTGCAATTTGGTGAAGTTATTTATTTATATGGCCAAAAAGTAAAATTAAATTCTGATAGCTTGTAGTGTAAATCAATGAGATATTTATAACAGTATATCAGACTCATCAATTAAACTGAACTTGCTTCAGTCCAGTAAGTGTTCATCTTGAAATATTACTAACAACATGCAAGTTATTCTTATACTTTATAAAAATCAGTATTTGGTAATCAAATTATGATACAGTAGGCTTTATAGGGTTAAATATAAAACTATTGGATATTGGCTGTGTTTTAAAACCAGGTGAGATACTGTATCTACCTAGACAGCATTCATGGGCCCATACCTTTTTTTTTTTTTTTTTAAGAAAAGGCTGTACCAAGGTATAGTGATATATCAAATCTAAATACATGTACATGTCCAATACATGTCCATAAACCAGATATTTCCATGCCCAAAAAAACAACACCTTTATAGTTTTAAACTATAAAGGTGTTGTTTTTTTGGGCATGGAAATATCTGGTTTATGGACATGTAAACTTATAGTTTATAATAATGAAGACTAATTCATTGGCTGTGTTTCAAAACATATGGAGCTGCCTACTAGGGCTGAACGATTTTGGAAAAAAATCAAATTGCGATTTTTTTAACCAATATTGCGATTGCGATTTAATATGTGATTATTTTTTAAACTCTTTATCTTCTGTATTATTCAACAATACATCATTGTATAGTAATGGTGGAAATCTTTAATTGGTACCTCACAATCCAATTCCGATTTTGGGAGTCACGATCCGATTCCAAAACAATTCTTGAGCTTTTTCCTTATTAATTATTAATATTAATATTAAGCTTATTAATTTATTAAAAACTTAAAATGTTTTTTATTATGATATATGTAATTATAAGCTTTTTAAAATAACTACACATTATAACATTTTAATTAAAACAATTGCATGTTAATAATTTTAAATATATAAACTAATATAGCTGCAAATCATAAGCTAGTAAATCATAAAGAGGAACAAAAAAACATATTACAAGCAATGAACAAAGAGTGCTTTCAGTATTTAAGAGTGTCTGAACTGTGAGTGATTTTTCTCTTTCTCAGCTTTACTGTTGTTTGATTATTAATGATGACATCATAGACAGCGGGAGACCTGCATTCACACTAATGCACAGATCTCTTTTGAAATATAAGATGTTTTTGCCCTTGTCTGTTTAATTCATTAAGACATTACTGATGGTGTTTACATTAATTTCGCGTCATAAAAGCATTTTGAGACACACACAGACGCGGGCTCGCGAGTACTCTTCACAAAGCGTCGTGTGAGCATTTGAAATGGAAAGCCTTCTGTCAGTGAGTTTATTTTTAATATACAAGCACACTGCATTCCTAACGACATGAATGAAGCCTTCGTTGAGCATTTGTAAGGAAAATACCGGCGGGCGAGAACACACACTGTAAGCGTGACATCAAGCAAAGTTTCTCACAGTGCATATCCTGTGCAAAGAAGCCGCGAATGCCATTGCAATTCGCGCCGTCAACCTTTCAGAACGTTATGAAATATTATTTGATGGTTCGTGTGTAATTGTGTGTGTGTGAGAGAGAGAGAGAGAGAGAGAGAGAGAGAGAGAGAGAGAGAGAGAGAGAGAGAGAGAGAGAGAGAGAGAGAGAGAGAGAGAGAGAGAGAGAGAGAGAGAGAGAGAGAGAATGGAAGAAATCAGAATACGGGTGTTTCTAAAACACACGCAACGCCACCGCGCACCTGCAGTTAAAATCTAAGCTCAGAATCGATCCAGAATCATTGGAGAGATGATAGTAGCCTACAGTATGAACAACACAATATTAGATAGATCCTTTTAGGCCAGGCATATGATATGTGTAACGTGCCAAGTTGCTTCTTCTTCTGCAGACTTTACTCTCGCGTGTCATGTGACCAGACTGTAATCGCAGCCTTTGCGGTTAGGAAATCGTGTTTTATCATATCACGATATTATCGCAAATGCAATTAATCGTTCAGCCCTACTGCCTACCTAGACAGCATTTTAGATACACTTTACAACAAACAAACAAAAAACTAGCAGAACAGTGATTTATTAGTAATATCATGGTATATATATATATATATATACCAAGCTAATATATAAATATTTACCATATAAATATACCATTAAATGACAGTCAAAGTTAAAATAAACCAAGGTACTGTGCACAAACAACTATGATTATACTATGGTACTTTTCTGTTACAGTTGTCTAGAGAGGCAGCTCACTAAAATTTGAAACACAATTATGTTACAAAGCATTAAAACGTTTTTGTGCATGCATGGATGTACAGGAAATGCTAAAGGATGAAGTGAGGACGTTGACATACAGGAACTCCATGTACCATAACAAACACATCTTCAAGGACAAGATCGTGCTGGACGTGGGGAGTGGTACTGGCATCCTCTCCATGTTTGCTGCCAAGGCCGGAGCCAAGCACGTGTATGGGGTAAGAGGTTGGCCCTCCTTATGCCTAAAACCGCATGAGCCTGTAGCCTCCTACTGTGCTGGAACAATCCACAGAGCCCAAAATAGCATCATGTGTGGCAGTCGCTGTGTCGCACCGAGAGCTTTTGAAGGTATAAGTGAATAATCCTCTTTTTAAGATAAATATGATGAGATATCACCACCTACTTATTTCATAATAAGGATATAAAGTTCAACCCAGAAAATATGAAGAGTTTATTAAAAATGATTGCATTTAAACAAAAAAATGTATGTGTATATACACCTTATCACTAATTAATATTAATATTTATTATATGTCAGCCAATATTTTATTTATATAGCAATACTTCTGTCAGGTCACGTTAGTCAAGCTCGCATCGGCTACTGAATACAGTATATACAGTATATGGCTCATTCCGTATTGCCAGCAGCTTTAACGCATTGCTCAGGAGCTATTACCCTCCATCCCAAGCCCCTCCTCTCATCCAGTCAGGACTGGGCTTTCTGATATTCCTCTTGAATCAGACTAATTTCTTCAATTATGTTGTACATTTAATTATTGTCATTAAGAAAATGATATCGCAATACTTTGGTTCTGTTCTGTTTAACCTAAAGGGGGTTATTGCTGCCCTCCCTGCTTTTATCCATTCTAGGCTGCATGGATGGGCAGGGAGTTCTTGCCCAGAACAGAATCATACCGGCAATCCAAACTATATGCTAACTGCCAGTAATCTTTGACAATAGGGATCCTGACAGAAATACCATACTTCAAGTACAGGTACTTGCTTCAAAGCAGTTTTAAAGTAAAAATCAGTATCAATAGTTCACTTACAACTTTAATTTGGCTTCAAAAATAAATTAGTGACACTGCTAAATGTCATTTTAAAATGTGTTTTTCATAATGAACATCATGTTGTGATGCCAAATTTGTAGCATTGTAGCATACCAATACACACAGCAATATTTGTGACAGAATGGTTTGATGAACACGAAAGTGAAGTTGAACATCTCTCATGGGGTGAATCGTGGGGCCACTTTGGGGTATTTTGGAGGAGCAAGTCAAAAAACGTTTTCCTCCACCAGCATCAGATAGTGACCTGGCCACTGTTCTGGAAGAGGAATGGCTCATAATCCCTCTGGCCACTGTACAGGACTTGTATCTGTCATTCCCAAGAATTGAATCAACATTGAACTGACTTGAGTTGAATAATGACACTATTGTCTTCTGTAGAGCTGCTTATACAGTAGCTGAATTTATTAACTTGTTTCATAATTGAACTTTTTAAAACTGTGGATTGAACTGAATTTAAAAAACTAAATTGAGCTAAATCATAACACCATTATCTTCTGTAGTTCTGCTTTACAGCTGACACTGAATTGGTTTCATAATGGATGAAATTTACAACATTAACACATATTTTTCTGTTTATTTTTTTTGCACAAATATCTTTATTATCTTTATTGAATTTTTAAACGTACAAAAAAATGTACAAAGAAAGTTTAATCCACCGGTTTATCTTTGGTCTTTCTGTGTCCTTCCAGTTCAGAGCGATTACATGTTTAGCCTGCAATAAACAGAAACTAAGAAGCTTCCTCTTTTTTGTAGTCCCTTTAAAACCATTAGGAAAAATGTGCAGTAAGCAGAGTTTACCGTCTATAGGCATGTTACATTCAATCAAACGGGAAATAAATGTAATGAAGAAGAGTGCCCTTGTCTACACCACATTTTACACAGGCATCAGGAATATTGGAATTAAAATGGTGAAGTTTTACAGGAGTAATATTGGTTCTAAATAACCATCTTAACCTGGTGTTAATAGTTTGTGTCTGTGCCAACAGGCAAGAACTGTTCCACTCATCATCTGAAATGTCTGTTTGTAAGTCAGTTTTCCATGCTTTTAAATAAGAAAAACTACTTTCTTTTGAGGAAAGTAGTAAGAAGTTGTACAATTTGGAAAGCAGGCCTCTACTCTGATGATGGTTAACGGCTATGTTCTCTATAGTGGAGAGTGGGGGTTTCACAGTAGACTTTAGTTGGGAAGTGATGAAACTTCTAACCTGTAAGTACTTAAAAAAGTGTTTTTTGGGGCAAACCATATTTATTTACCAATTGCTCAAAAGACATCAATACTCCTTCACTATATACAGTAGGTCCCCGATTTTATTCAAGCCATTATTCAGCCAAATTCTAAACCCCATGTCTGCTCTTCCTGGTTTAAATCTTTAATTTCCCCAAATTGGCAGAATGAGATTGGTGCCAGATTGATATTGTGTTTTTGAGAAAAGGATTTTTTGTGTCTTTTAATAATTGTTTAATTTCGGCTGCATAAAGATAAGGGGCCCTATTTTAACGATCTGAAACGCAAGTGTCAAAGCGCAAAGCGCAAGTAACTTTGTGGGCGGGTCTCGGCGCTGTTGCTATTTTCCCGGCGGGATAAATGGCTCTTGCGCCCGGCGCAAATCTAAAATGGGTTGGTCTGAAGTAGCTTCATTATTCATAGGTGTGGTTTGGGCGTAACGTGAATAAACCAATCAGAGCGTCATCCAACATTCGCTTTAAAAGCAGGTGCGCAAGTTCCATTATGGATTGCTATTATTATGGCGTATTTACCAGGCGCACGCCAGGAGCGGTTCACAGCCGAGGAGACTGATGTTCTTGTAAGAGCAGTGAAAGACAGAGAAGTTGTGTTGTATGGGGATGGGAGAAACCCACCCAAAATAGCGTCGGTTAAATAAATAATTAGCCTGAATAATTTGTAAGCTAGATTTATGCCTATTTTTTCACATCTTCGTGGCACACCACAATGATTTCCGTCATCTCATGTGTTAATATTTTTTTAGTGTAACAATTTATGATTTGCAAAAATAACTGTTGCATCTGTGTAGATTACATGAGCAAAGTGTATGCGCGTTGTGCACGCTATGGTCAAGCATGCGCCCTTAAAATAGCATAATGAACAACGCGCAACGCGCCACTGACTTTAGACTAGGTTTTTTCTGGTCAGTGGCGCAATTGTTTAATGGAACAGCAAAATAGCACCAGGGATTGTTTGCGCCGGAACATGCCTCCTTTTTTGCGCTGAACCGCCCAGGGAGCGCAAGTTCATTCACTAGTTTAGCGACGTGCTTCTGTGGAGGGAAAAGCGCGCTTTGCGCGGGTGCAAAATAGGAATGACACATGCGTCAGTGTACAAAGTCAATTGCGCTGGGTGCAAGATAGGGCCCAAGATGTCAAAGGTAGCTTCAATGTATTGTTCTCAATGTGTATCCAAGATGGCGTATCAGTGGTAGAAAAAAAATAAGTAGCAGCACAAAGTTGAGCTGCCCAATAGGCCAACTTGACATTAGGCAATCTAAGACCCCCCTCGGTCATAGGGCAGATATAGAAGGGAACATTTTTCTGTTTATTAATGTGAAGCTGCTTTGCTATATAAATAAACGTGACTTGACTTGATATATCAAATCAAAGTGCAGTCAGATTACCATGTGATATCATTATACCATTTCTCTACCACAGTACTTTTTTAAGTGACCCTTTCTGTTTTTATGTTTAGCAATTCCCCAATTTCATTCCATTTCGCTTTCTCACTTCCTGACCTGACCATTCAGACCTCTCCCCCTTAATGCATTCCTCCCCAGTGGTTAGTGGAGGTTTTCAGCGGGCAGCCTTTATTGGCCGTGCTGATATATCAGGCTCTAACACACTACAGTGAGGCTGTGGTAATTGGCTCTTCTGATAAATCTGAGAAAAAGGCAAACCAAAGAAAGCAGTAAAGGTCAGAAGAGCCACATTAACCATGTGGTGCTTGTTTTGCACTTTCTCTTTGAGAACCAAAGCCAGAGCTCGTTAAGCCAAGTTAAGCCTAGTATGAACAGAGAGAAAAACTCAATTGTATGTGTCCTACAGAATGTTCAAGAGCTTTCCTTAATTTTCAGAAGAGAATGAAACTTGGTTGTCTGGTGTCCTGTATTCTGCTGTAATTGAGCTGATGTGATTTGCACCTTACTGCTCTTATCCAGTTGCACTGTGATAATGAACAGTTCTCTGAATGGCTTCATCATATATTTAAATGCCAGAGAGCACAAACTCTCCTCAGTGTCTAATGTTACAGTGCTCATCACAAAACAAAAAACACTTGCTCAGTGCTGAATATAAACTAGATTTTTACATTTTGGTACTTGCCTATGCAAAATTGGCTGTTACAATACTAGGGTATTCTGCCTATTCTGATATTTACTATGTCCACCTTATTTGTATATGTTAAAGAGCTGTGGCCATTTTTAGCCATTTTTGCTTTTGTTGTCCATTGGATTTTGTAGCCGAATCATATAATTTAAACGTATTATCATAATTATAAACACTATTTCATAGCGAAAATTGTATTACAGTTTTTACTGTAATTTGTTATTCTTACGTTTTACCATACAGCGCACATTCACAGAAAATGTCTTACTTCCGCGTTCTTGTCCCTGCTTCATTGTAAATGTATGGAATTATTTTACTGTCCACTGCCAGGCAAACATCATACATATCCACAGCTCAAATGATGCAGTTACACACCGAAGCTAAAAGTGTTAGCTAAAAGGAAGATTTTCGCCGTAATTCGATGCGTACAGCAATCCGCTGGAAGTTATTGGTCTATAAAGTTTTAAATATGGACATTTTTCTTACACAAACATGCCACTTCGCTTCAGAAAGCCTTTATTAACCCCCCAGAGCCGTGTGGAGCAGTTATATGATGGATAGATGCACTTTTATGGACTTCATAAATGAAACAACAATTCACTGCCATTATAATGCTTGGACTTTTTTAATATAACTCCAATTTTATTTGTTTGAAAGAAGAATGTCATATACACCTAGGATGACTTGAGGGTGAGTAAATCATGGGCTAATTTTCATTTTTGGATGAACTAATACTTAATACTAATACCCTTTAATACTTTACATCCTCTAACCGTAAGTTTGGACAATAGTGCATTATCAAGCCCTACTACTGATTACTGAAACGATTAACCATCTATATTATTTATATAAATATATATAATATACAGGGAGTGCAGAATTATTAGGCAAGTTGTATTTTTGAGGATTAATTTTACAACATTAATAATTAAACAACAACCATGTTGTCAATGAACACAAAAAACTCATTAATATCAAAGCTGAATATTTTTGGAAGTGGTTTTTAGTTTTAGCTATTTTAGGGGGATATCTGTGTGTGCAGGTGACTATTACTGTGCATAATTATTAGGCAACTTAACAAAAAACAAATTTATACCCATTTCAATTATTTATTTTTACCAGTGAAACCAATATAACATCTCAACATTCACAAATATACATTTCTGACATTCAAAAACCAAACAAAAACAAATCAGTGACCAATATAGCCACCTTTCTTTGCAAGGACACTCAAAAGACTGCCATCCATGGATTCTGTCAGTGTTTTGATCTGTTCACCATCAACATTGCGTGCAGCAGCAACCACAGCCTCCCAGACACTGTTCAGAGAGGTGTACTGTTTTCCCTCCTTGTAAATCGCACATTTGATGATGGACCACAGGTTCTCAATGGGGTTCAGATCAGGTGAACAAGGAGGCTATATCATTAGATTTTCTTCTTTTATACCCTTTCTTGCCAGCCACGCTGTGGAGTACTTGGACGCGTGTGATGGAGCATTGTCCTGCATGAAAATCATGTTTTTCTTGAAGGAGGCAGACTTCTTCCTGTACCACTGCTTGAAGAAGGTGTCTTCCAGAAACTGGCAGTAGGACTGGGAGTTGAGCTTGACTCCATCCTCAACCCGAAAAGGCCCCACAAGCTCATCTTTGATGATACCAGCCCAAACCAGTACTCCACCTCCACCTTGCTGGCGTCTGAGTCGGACTGGAGCTCTCTGCCCTTTACCAATCCAGCCACGGGCCCATCCATCTGGCCCATCAAGACTCACTCTCATTTCATCAGTCCATAAAACCTTAGAAAAATCAGTCTTGAGATATTTCTTGGCCCAGTCTTGACGTTTCAGCTTGTGTGTCTTGTTCAGTGGTGGTCGACTTTCTGCCTTTCTTACCTTGGCCATGTCTCTGAGTATTGCACACCTTGTGCTTTTGGGCACTCCAGTGATGTTGCAGCTCTGAAATATAGCCAAACTGGTGGCAAGTGGCATCTTGGCAGCTGCACGCTTGACTTTTCTCAGTTCACGGGCAGTTATTTTGCGCCTTGGTTTTTCCACACGCTTCTTGCGACCCTGTTGACTATTTTGAATGAAACGCTTGATTGTTCGATGATCACGCTTCAGAAGCTTGGCTATTTTAAGACTGCTGCATCCCTCTGCAATATATCTCACTATTTTTGACTTTTCTGAGCCTGTCAAGTCCTTCTTTTGACCCATTTTGCCAAAGGAAAGGAAGTTGCCTAATAATTATGCACACCTGATATAGGGTGTTGATGTCATTAGACCACACCCCTTCTCATTACAGAGATGCACATCACCTAATATGCTTAATTGGTTGTAGGCTTTCCAGCCTATACAGCTTGGAGTAAGACAACATGCATAACGAGGATGATGTGGTCAAAATACTCATTTGCCTAATAATTCTGCACTCCCTGTATATATACACATATACACTCACCTAAAGGATTATTAGGAACACCATACTAATACTGTGTTTGAACCCCTTTCGCCTTCAGAACTGCCTTAATTCTACGTGGCATTGATTCAACAAGGTGCTGAAAGCTCTTCTTTAGAAATGTTGGCCCGTATTGATAGGATAGCATCTTGCAGTTTATGGAGATTTGTGGGATGCACATCTAGGGCACGAAGCTCCCGTTCCACCACATCTCAAAGATGCTCTATTGGGTTGAGATCTGGTGACTGTGGGGGCCATTTTAGTACAGTGAACTGTCCAATTTTGGTGAGCTTGTGCAAATTGTAGCCTCTTTATTTGTAGTGTATGTAGCCTTCCTATTTGTATTGGAGATGAGTGGTACCCGGTGGTTCCTTTGCTGTTGTAGCCCATCCGCCTCAAGGTTGTGCGTGTTGTGGCTTCACAAATGCTTTGCTGCATACCACGGTTGTAACAAGTGGTTATTTCAGTCAAAGTTGCTCTTCTATCAGCTTGAATCAGTCTGCCCATTCTCCTCTGATCTCTAGCATCAACCAGGCATTTTCGCCCACAGAACTGCCACATACTGCATGTTTTTCCCTTTTCACACCATTCTTTGTAAACCCTAGAAATGGTTGTGCGTGAAAATCCCAGTAACTGAGCAGATTGTGAAATACTCAGACCGGCCCGTCTGGCACCAACAACCATGACACGCTAAAAATAGCTTAAATCCCCTTTCTTTCCCATTCTGACACTTAGTTTGGAGTTCAGGAGATTGTCTTGACCAGGACCACACCCCTAAATGCATTGAAGCAACTGCCATGTGATTGGTTGATTAGATAATTGCATTAATGAGAAATTGAACAGGTGTTCCTAATAATCCTTTACGTCAGTGTATATTAAGGTGCCCTTGTGACCACTGATTCAACTAGTACTCAAAAAAATGTTCTTTGGCACTGGGCAATACTAATGAAATAGATAAAATATTTCAGACCCTCATATTCTCGGTTGTCACCTACGGTTCCGAAAGTTGGACGATACGGAAACAAAACCGAAGGAAGATTGACTCGATTTGAAATATGGAGCTGGAGAAGAATCCTGCGTGAGCCATGGACAGCGAGCCGGAGTAACAAGTCAAAGAGGGAATCAAACTGGAAATGCCACTCGAAGCACAAAGTTTGAGGTCATACAGTATGAAGGGAAATATAATAGTAAAAAAATGTCACGATTGGATGGATTGAGGGTACAAGGTGCCAAGTAGGACCGCCAATGAGATATGATTACAACAACGACAAGACAGACACTGGAGGATCTCATCAGATTAGCACAAAACTGAATCCTTTTTCATTCTTTAGTCTATCAAGTCACCAATACTCGAATTCGAGCTGATAGGACATAACAGCATAAAGTTTAAACGGAGTAGTTTATTGTTTTGTACTTATGATCTGCTATTCATGTGACTAATATTAAATATTGTATCATTTTTGTAATTTTAGTATTTTATGGCGCTTTGCTTTGTCACATTTTAGCATTCATACTAAAATCCAGCATTCATACTGTTACAGATTTGTGGACAAGAAAACCAGCATGTCCAATTAGCTTTTTTTCAGAGAAGATGAGTGTTGATATGTAACTTCATTGCCTGAAAAGTCTTTCAGAGGGTGTGCAAGTGGAAGGCAGATACTTTTGCACCAGCTTGTTTTTTTGGGATACATTTCCCACCATGCCAAAGGGTTCTTCTCACTGTGGAGTTTGGGGATCAGAATGTAACTGTTAAATTCTACTTCAATGATTGCTTGGTCAGAGGATTCAGAAGGAGATTCCACTTTACACTTGTGGCTGTGGCACTTTGGCTCGGCTGAGTCCCTGACTCAGCGTCTGTTGATGATTAGATTTCAACAGCAGGCTGTAAAATAATTAAAAATAAAGCATGAATGCACTCATGAGCTCAAATCATCCTTGCCATTTAAAATATCCTTATACCTGCTGAATTGCTTTCATTTCTGATATTAACCTTGAACTCGTTTGTGACAGTTTTTCCTTACAAATGTAGTTTTTTTTAACCTTGGGTCAAGAAAAAGGGCAATGTTTAGCATCCTCATATTTTGCCATGTATGCCAGCACTTTGGTTTTAAATAGCCCCTTTTGCACTGGGTACTTAGGAACTTAGTTCTAGGAACTTGCCACCAGGGTGGTTCCACCAAGAACTAAATGCTCCCCTAGGGCCATTTTCCTGGTTGCATTCACACCACCACTAGGAACTCTGAAGTGACGTAAGCCGCGCTTGTTGTTGTGACTTTTATTTTGACGTGTGGCAGACATTTATGTTGACGGCACTGAGAATGCCAGAGCCTGAGCACACAGGCCGCCATTAGTTCTAGGAAATATGAAAAGGTTCCTCCGTTGCGAAAGCCCCTATTGAGTGTGTTAGCTCCGTGTCTTCCTCGTCAGCAGCACATGTTTTTGTCTTCAGTAAATGAAGAACTGGCTGTAGATAGGAAATGCTTGCATAGTCCTCCCCAGGCAGAGCATCTGTAAACTGTGTAAACTCTGTAAAATCTGTAAACTCTTCAATGCATTGTTTACTGACTCAAGGACATCAACCAGATGTCATGTACTCTGATTTTCAGAGAGAATTTGTGGCAGAGCCCTCTTCTGTTCCAGTATCTTTTCCATCATTTGCTGCTTAGTGCCCCATCGTGTTGGGCACTCTGTGATCAGACTATATTATGGCAGGTTAAGTTATCCCCAGCTATGGGGAAAATGTCCCACCACCCTTTTGCACATTCCCAGTCTTAGAGCTGTTTCCCCCGTTGTACTCACTGGGAAAAATATGTCGTCTGTAATTGGCAATTTCTCATCTTAAAGTCTTAGTCAATAAAATGAACCATTAAACTAATGTACAGCTCTGCTGTCCTACAGGACCAGAGGTCTGTCATACATGCAAAATGTTTGACATCTCTCAGTTTCAACTTGACACCATCGCGTATGAGTATGCTCATACATTTGGGGGGATAGCAATTTGGGAAAAATAAGAGCAAGAGGGAATGTTATACCTGTTGTCTATTCATCAGGTGCACAAAACCTGGTTTCCAGACTGTGGCGATCAGAACCATATCCTTTTGCCAGATAGCGTGTTATATTATGGCCAATGTTATTTCTCTATGACGCCGGGAGCTTGCAGGTTAAGCTTTCAAAGCTTGATGCCATGGATTGTGGGAACAAGGGTTGATCATCTGGGCTTGAAGCATAGCTGATACAAATTGTTGTGCTTCATCTTGAGGTGATTGTAAAGATTTGTAGAGTTTACCCTTTGCGTTGCCACTCGAGATTTACTCATAACTTCAGTCTACATGTGGTCATCTCTTTTAATACCAAAATACTGCCATATCTTTGAGGTGCTTCTTCGTTTTGGCACTCAATTGTCGGTAGCAGCAGCTGTGGGTGCCTCAGGCTGACTCATTTTCTCAGATTAGTTTGCTGTGAGAGCATTGCAGCTTGTGATTGTCTTGCGTCAGAGCGCGCGCACGCTATCATGCACACACACACGCAGACATTTCCCAACTAATATTCATGTGCCAGTTGCAATACTATCTGCGTTGACCGAAAACCTTGACTATACATAACTTTTTGAAGTATTAAATCATTAATTTATCACAAACCATTGCGATATGCATATACTGATTTGTGTCAGTTATCACTGAAATAATTTTGACATCCCTCAGTTTGCAAAAAAGTTTCACAGTAATGCGTTTACAAGATAAGTCTATGGGACTTATTTTGTTAAACTGCTTAAAACATTCCTGCACAAAAAACGTTATTTGAGCTGTAAAGTTGTCTAAATCATCCTTTTAGCAGTTTTTAACAACTGTCTTAGGCATATGAACTCCTGGTTATGTGTTACTAGCATATTTTCATTGGAAACAGTCCCTCTCTTATGTCCTCACACAGGTCATGCCATGGGCTTATTAGCTTAACTTTGTCATGACAGGAGAATATTGGGTAAATTAATATGGTAAGCTATCTTCTCATGTTATACAACAGTACAACATTTCCCCTGATGCAAAGACCTATATGCTTCCATTAAAAGGGCTTTACTGTGAAAATATTTTGTTCCTTGATAGCATGAAATGAACCAGGGAAAAGTCCTTTAATGCATAGCAAAAATCTTCTAAATAAACACCTAAAACATGCTAAAAGTAGTCATTCACCCAAACTCTGAATAAAATAATCTTTAATATTTAAACATGTCATGTTTGCAAAGGTTTGCTCTTGATCTCTGTTTACTGTATCTCAAGCCCAGGCACTTTCCCCCTCATCTTGATTTGCACATCAAGAACTTTTCTTCTGAGAGTTGAAATGTGCTGACTGTGTTATGGGCTTCTCTGATTACTTTTAAACTCAATGCTGACCCACTGCAGTACGTGAAACTTTTCCAGAAACAGGTGGGGCTGCCATATACCGGCGAAGGCGTGGGTTCTTAGGGTTTGTCAGTTGACAGCGATGGCTATGGACACTAACGATTGCTGGGAAAACAAAAGGGATGCCATGAGGCAGAAGTGTTGTCAGGAATCAACCTCTCACTTCTACTGCTGGCAGCTTTCTACTTAATCTCTCTTCCCTTTAGCCTCGGGCCATTGACAGCTCTGTTACTGTGTGCTCATTTACATATATTTATATCTGACAACGGGACAGGAATCTGGACTACATGAAAACTACTAAATCGGGCCCGATCACGTGGTTTCAGACTCGATCGGAATCGGACGTTACCTCCCGATTAGGACTCGGATATATATGTATATATATATTCTCATTATTTTTAACACATCTATAGTTATGCAGTGGCACAGAGTTAGACCCTTTTGACTCCACACAGATACACAGCAACGCGTGTGGCATGACATCACTTTGTTGCAGAGACGCTATTGGTTAAATGCCGGCAAAGTAGAACACGGAAGCAGATTGAAGCAGAAAGCGCGAGTATGTCTGCGGTCTGGAGGTATTATAAAGTTGATGACAACAACATTGCCATAGCAAACTATGAGATATGTAAAGTATCGGATCGGGACTCAGTATTGGTAGATCCTCAAAATCAAATGACTCGGACTCAAGGGCAAAAAAACCTGATCGGGATATCCCTAATATTTTGTATTGTGGAGTGACACTTTCATAAACTTTTCTATGCTCCTCTGATTATATAATGGTAAATATTACAATATCATAGCACAACTGGGATCAGTAATAATGATAAGCCTAATACCACAATAAAAATAATAAGGTCATATAGATCATCAGTCTCGGAAGTAAGAAGTGGATTATCCTTCACCTGAAATCTTTGTCTTTTCATCCTGAAATGCGAGGCAAATGTTGGATCACAATAATTAGGGACCACAGTTTCCACAAATCCCTTCACTCTATTGGGATGTTCTCTTTTATTCTGGATGGCAAGTGCAGTGACTGTAACATCGAGCATATTTTGCAGTATTAAACACGTATTTATACCGATTTCATCAGGCTCCGAAAATTCTTTTAAAAAAAACACAGTTGCAACTCTTCATCAGAACAGGGTGTTCAACGCACCACCATTTCCGTTTAAAAAATTTTTTACAACGTTTTGTTGGAGCTGAACTCAGCCCAGTTCTTCCTCAGTACCGCACAGCAGAATATTAGTCCTGTGCTGCTACAGCTGTACGGATTCTTAATGCGTGTATTGCAGCTACATTTCATCTTTTTCTTATCAATCAACCAGACTGTCAAATGGCTCGACAGAACCCATACCGTGGCACACGGATTCAGATGTTTGTGAATGCGTTCTTGTTTTATTTCTTAAGCACATTTAAAAACAGCAATGATTTTGACCAAAGTGCTTTACAAACAAAACAAAAAAAGAATTATATATATATATATATATATATATATATATATATATATATATATATATATATATATATATATATATATATATATATATATATGATAGTAAATAAAATAAAACTAGATTTAAGTGAAGTTCAAAACATAATTTCGGGAGGAGTGAACCCATGTAATCTTTCAATTAGCAACGTACACAAACGCAAATTCGGGAGGAGTGAACCCATCTAATCTTTCAATCAACTGCTAAGCATATAAGCAGCCTCCTACCTCCTTCAGGCATCAGTCGTTTGCATCCCTCCACCTCCCCAACTCCACCTACTTACATTCATGTTTACCTTTCTCTTCTTCCTAGCACTAGTAGTCCCTGGGGGGTAAATCTAAGCTTGAGTGGAAGCGGCTTCCTCGAGCCCCTCCACCGCGGACAGCAAGCCAAATACGCTAAAAACCTTATCAGCTAAAGAGTATATGGGTAAACGAACTCGTGAAACACAGATAAAGTAGCAGCTACCTTATTACTTAGAGTAATGTAGAGTACCTTAATGCAATCATGTGAGACATCTGGGAGGTCATTATACCAATTCATTTTGATGACAGACTTTGGCTCAGGCATTTCAGAATAACTAAAACAACATTTGAGATGCTGTGCATTGAAACTGATCTGGTTAGACCAGTTATCCAATCACATCCTCTTGCAAAGTTTTATGTTGTTTCGCATCAAGGAATTTTGATTGTGTTTCCATCGTAGGTCTTCTTATCAGTCTTCTTATCAGATAAAAATCTGACTCAATTGAACACATACATTTCTCTATGCACATTTTTAGAATGTATACTTTTCTTTGATTAAAGGATTAGTTCACTTTTAAATAAACTTTTGCTGATAATTTACTCACCCCCATGTCATCCAAGATGTCCATGTCTTTCTTTCTTCAGTCGAAAAGAAATTACGTTTTTTGATGAAAACATTCCAGGATTGTTCTCCATATAATGGACTTCAATGGGCTCCAAACGGTTAGAGGTCCAAATGACAGTTTCAGTACAGCTTCAAAGGGCTTTAAACAATACCAAACGATGAATAAGGGTCTTATCTAGTGAAACGATCAGTTTCTGCGAGAAATCGAGCAGTATTTATGCTATTATTTTACCTCTTATCAGACGAACATGATCATCTCTGAGCTCCGCCATAACTTCTGCTAAGTGAGGTCAAAATACGAGCCAGGTCATAGATGTATACGTAGATGCCTCATTAGAGCCTGCACGAATCAGTAGAATGAGGCATATACGATCGATATTTCTATGACCAGGCTCGTATTTTGACCTCACTTAGCGGAAGTTATGGCTGAGCTCATAGATGATCACGTTCGTCTGATAAGAGGTAAAATAGTAGCATAAATACTGCTCGGATTCTCACAGAAACTGATCGTTTCGCTAGATAAGACCGTTATTCATCGTCTGGTATCGTTTAAAGCCCTTTGAAGAAGGTCATTTGGACCTTGAACACTTTGGGGCCCATTGAAGTCCATTATATGGAGAAAAACCCTGGAAAGTTTACATCAAAAAACTTAATTTCTTTTCGACTGCAGAAAGAAAGACATGGACATCGTGTATGACATGGGGGTGAGTAAATTATCAGCAAAAGTTTATCTAAAAGTGAACTAATCCTTTAATAATAAATATGAGCCAATCATATAGGATATATGATACATTTTAATATTAACCAAATCACAGTGTTTCTATAAGGATATGTCCTGTCTGAAAGAGGATATAAGGAGAAGGTAAAACATTGTCTACAAGTTAAACCAGCATGTAACCAACCATGAATTTCTTTGCTGGTGTCTAAGAAGCACAAGAGAACAGGGAATAACAACTGTAAGTTAAAATTTTTATATTATACTGTGTTTTTTCCTTCTTCAGATTGAATGCTCAAGTATATCAGAATACTCTGAGAAAATCATCAAGGCCAATCATCTGGATAGTGGTAAGCAGATTCAATGTTTGTGGATATTGTAGAAGTGTGTGTTTGCTGTGTAGTTGGCTGGCTTGTGTAGGTGTGTGAGAAAAGCAGAATGACAAATAGGATAAGACACTGATGGGATAAAGAGTGGTTGTCAAGTGTTCTTCTCTTCAGCCTCCTAAATATACAGTGAGGAAAATAAGTATTTGAACACCCGGCTATTTTGCAAGTTCTCCCACTTGGAAATCATGGAGGGGTCTGAAATTGTCATCGTAGGTGCATGTCCACTGTGAGAGACATAATCTAAAAAAAAAAATCCAGAAATCCCAATATATGATTTTTTAACTATTTATTTGTATGATACAGCTGCAAATAAGTATTTGAACACCTGTCTATCAGCTAGAATTCTGACCCTCAAAGACCTGTTAGTCTGCCTTTAAAATGTCCACCTCCACTCCATTTATTATCCTAAATTAGATGCACCTGTTTGAGGTCGTTAGCTACATAAAGACACCTGTGCACCCCATACAATCAGTAAGAATCCAACTACTAACATGGCCAAGACCAAAGAGCTGTCCAAAGACACTAGAGACAAAATGGTATACCTCCACAAGGCTGGAAAGGGCTATGGGGAAATTGCCAAGCAGCTTGGTGAAAAAAGGTCCACTGTTGGAGCAATCATTATAAAATGGAAGAAGCTAAACACATCCCTATTTGGCCCTTGTCAGACTCACTCAAATCCTTGCCCATTTTTCCTGCTTCTAACACATAAACTTTGAGGACGATGTTCACTTGCTACCCAATATATGCCACCCACTAAGGTGCATTGATGAAGATATCATCAGTGTTATTCACTTCACCTGTCATAATCTTATGCCTGATCTGTGTATGTACACAATGATTGACAATGGTATATACAAAATGCTTGAAAACCTTTATTTAGACTTTTACATATCAAATAGTTTTCCAGCTTTGATTTACATCAAAGTTTTAAATTGGATTTGCTGTGACAGAACTGCTAAATTCATATCTGTAAAAAGCTGAAAAGCCTTTTGTTTCAAATATGGGAAGAATGGAAGAAGCTAAACACCATCCCTACTGTGAAGCATGGGGGTGGTAGCATCATGCTTTGGGGGTGTTTTTCTGCACATGGGACAGGGCGACTGAACTGTATTAAGGAGAGGATGACCGGGGCCATGTATTGCGAGATTTTGGGGAACAACCTCCTTCCCTCAGTTAGAGCATTGAAGATGGGTCGAGGCTGGGTCTTCCAACATGACAATGACCCGAAGCACACAGCCAGGATAACCAAGGAGTGGCTCTGTAAGAAGCATATCAAGGTTCTGGCGTGGCCTAGCCAGTCTCTAAACCCAGACCTAAACCCAATAGAGAATCTTTGGAGGTAGCTCAAACTCTGTGTTTCTCAGCGACAGGCCAGAAACCTGACTGATCTACAGGGAGTGCAGAATTATTAGGCAAGTTGTATTTTTGAGGATTAATTTTACAACATTAATAATTAAACAACAACCATGTTGTCAATGAACACAAAAAACTCATTAATATCAAAGCTGAATATTTTTGGAAGTAGTTTTTAGTTTTAGCTATTTTAGGGGGATATCTGTGTGTGCAGGTGACTATTACTGTGCATAATTATTAGGCAACTTAACAAAAAACTAATTTATACCCATTTCAATTATTTATTTTTACCAGTGAAACCAATATAACATCTCAATTCAAAAACATTCAAAAACCAAACAAAAACAAATCAGTGACCAATATAGCCACCCTTCTTTGCAAGGACACTCAAAAGCCTGCCATCCATGGATTCTGTCAGTGTTTTGATCTGTTCACCATCAACATTGCGTGCAGCAGCAACCACAGCCTCCCAGACACTGTTCAGAGAGGTGTACTGTTTTCCCTCCTTGTAAATCGCACATTTGATGATGGACCACAGGTTCTCAATGGGGTTCAGATCAGGTGAACAAGGAGGCCATATCATTAGATTTTCTTCTTTTATACCTTTTCTTGCCAGCCACGCTGTGGAGTACTTGGACGCGTGTGATGGAGCATTGTCCTGCATGAAAATCATGTTTTTCTTGAAGGATGCAGACTTCTTCCTGTACCACTGCTTGAAGAAGGTGTCTTCCAGAAACTGGCAGTAGGACTGGGAGTTGAGCTTGACTCCATCCTCAACCCGAAAAGGCCCCACAAGCTCATCTTTGATGATACCAGCCCAAACCAGTACTCCACCTCCACCTTGCTGGCGTCTGAGTCGGACTGGAGCTCTCTGCCCTTTACCAATCCAGCCACGGGCCCATCCATCTGGCCCATCAAGACTCACTCTCATTTCATCAGTCCATAAAACCTTAGAAAAATCAGTCTTGAGATATTTCTTGGCCCAGTCTTGACGTTTCAGCTTGTGTGTCTTGTTCAGTGGTGGTCGACTTTCTGCCTTTCTTACCTTGGCCATGTCTCTGAGTATTGCACACCTTGTGCTTTTGGGCACTCCAGTGATGTTGCAGCTCTGAAATATGGCCAAACTGGTGGCAAGTGGCATCTTGGCAGCTGCACGCTTGACTTTTCTCAGTTCACGGGCAGTTATTTTGCGCCTTGGTTTTTCCACACGCTTCTTGCGACCCTGTTGACTATTTTGAATGAAACGCTTGATTGTTCGATGATCACGCTTCAGAAGCTTGGCTATTTTAAGACTGCTGCATCCCTCTGCAATATATCTCACTATTTTTGACTTTTCTGAGCCTGTCAAGTCCTTCTTTTGACCCATTTTGCCAAAGGAAAGGAAGTTGCCTAATAATTATGCACACCTGATATAGGGTGTTGATGTCATTAGACCACACCCCTTCTCATTACAGAGATGCACATCACCTAATATGCTTAATTGGTAGTAGGCTTTCCAGCCTATACAGCTTGGAGTAAGACAACATGCATAACGAGGATGATGTGGTCAAAATACTCATTTGCCTAATAATTCTGCACTCCCTGTAGAGAAGATCTGTGTGGAGGAGTGGGCCAAGATCCCTCCTGCAGTGTGTGCAAACCTGGTGAAAAACTACAGGAAACTTTGACCTCTGTAAAGGCTACTGTACCAAATATTAACATTGATTTTCTCAGGTGTTCAAATACTTATTTGCAGCTGTATCATACAAATAAATAGTTAAGAAAAATCATACATTGTGATTTCTGGATTTTTATTTTTAGATTATGTCTCTCACAGTGGACATGCACCTACGATGACAATTTCAGACCCCTCCATGATTTCCAAGTGGGAGAACTTGCAAAATAGCAGGGTACTTCAAATACTTATTTTCCTCACTGTACATCATTTAAAACCTCTGCAGTAATCTGAATATTAAGAGAGAATTTAAATTGCAAATATTCTGCTTTTACAAATGATAAAATGACTATAAAGGACACTGTCTTCCCAATAAGACATGTTAATCAGTATTTGGCAACACTTTATTTTGATTGTCTCTTTTGAACATTCTGTTGACTATAAATAACTTCTTCATAATATCTGCTAACTCTTTATTGTGTTGCTCCCCAAAAGACATTCTACTGACTATAAGTAACTTTGCAAGTACATGTCTCTTATTTTAACCTTAAAGGTCCCATGGCATGGCATTTTTCTATTATTTTATAATGTTTTCTGAGGTGTATTTATATTGTTAGTATGATTTTTACATCATAAAATGTCATAATTTAGAAATAAAAGGCATTTTTTCTATAATGCTGTTTGCCCTGTGGCTGAATGCCCTGCTTCAAGAGGCGTGTCTGCTGTGAGACTTCAGTAAAAACGCCCACTGTTGTGATTGGCTGACATCTTTGCATTTTAAATGAGCGGAGGGGGCGTGGTTTAACGAGGCACGAGCAGGCACGAGTCTGCCAGAGACGGATGGACCTGAGTTCACTTCTCATCAGTTCTCAGTCTCAGTTCAGGGTGAACTGTTGTAGTTACTAGAATATACTTCAGGTTATTAGTTTATTTCTAGTCGGAGGGACTGTCACTCATGTCAGAAAGTTAGTAACTTTAGTAAATTATGGATCAGCGCTGACTCGAGACGCGAACCGTTTAGAACGATTCAGTCCGATTTGGTGAACTGGTTCGGTTCACTAAAAAGAACCGATTCAAAAGAATGATTCGTTCGTGAACCGGACATCATGGAGACGAAGCGATTGCTAACAAAGTTATTTATAGTAACTACTGAGTTATGAGAGCGCTGTCAGTCAGCGTTTGTATCTGAGAGTTCTGAATAAACACGAGTCCCAGTCACACCGAGTCCGTCTTCAATGAAGACTCTTCATCATTATTACCAACTTTGTAACACATGCAATGTACCATTACAGCGAGATGAATGAGTTAGTAAGTGTTGAGTATAGCATTATTTCTAGATATGTTCCAATCATATGAATAGCGTCAGTGACGCGCATTGAGTAACGTTACACAGCGCAAACAAAGACACAACAGCTGTAATCGAATGTAATCCAGTTTATTGTGGGGAAAGATGGCTAGCCTAGCCCAGATATTCTCATGCTTACCCCCCGTCTGCTTAATCTCACGCCGCGTTTGGTGCCTCCGCTGTGGGCCAGATGCAGTACTGGGGGTCGGGGATGTTGGAGGCCGAGCTTCGGCGTGTGTGAAGTTTATCTCTAAAGATGTGACTGCTGATGTTAAACAGAAAAGACTGTATGCACATTTTAGAACCGATAGACGCGACGAGGACGTACAAAAACACTGACTCACAAGATAGAAAACACGAAAACACTGTTCTGTCGGGAGAGAGAGAAGCTGCAGTGTGTGCACGAATAATAAATAATTAGCTACACATAAAACAATCAATGATCACAGATCAGAAGGAACTGAAGAAAGACTTCTGTTTTCATTTGTACATCCAAACACTGAGAAACTGCCAGCATTCACTCGTTCACAAGTAACGTTAATGATCTCGAGTGTTTGCATGGGCGTGGCAGATTCTCTGGGCGGAGGAAAGGGAGGTAACCGTTCCTGCTTGGACGTCAAAACAGGAGACTTCAGGATTGGCTCGTCTGGCCTGTCATTTTCTCAAAGGCAGAGAGAGACAGCCAGAACTCGGTTTTACACCGATCAACATTTCTATCCACTTGGGGACAATATTCAGGCTAGGGGAACTCATATTAATGTTGAAAAACCTCATAAAATGAAAATTTCATGCCATGGGACCTTTAACCCTGCCAGTCTACTAATACTCCACTAACACTCTGGTGAGAGTTAACGTTAACTATAGTCATCAGAATGTGTCCATCAAAATAAAATGAAACCCAGTATTTTTTTATCATTTTCCAGTAAAAAAAAATACTCAAATTTTCAAAAGTTTGGGGTCAGGAAGATTTATGTTTTTAAAAGAGGCCACATACAAATACAGTAAAACAGTGCTATTGTGAATATATTATTAGAATTTTAAAATAACTTTTCTATTGTAATATATAGATTAATATAACTTCTGATTTAGTCACAGTTGAAAGCAGTTGTGCATGTAATGTCTCTATTGTCACTTGATTATTACTGACCTCCAAATAAGATAAAGTTTAAGGGTCAGATTTACTAAACAAGGCAAATTAGCATGAGAGCGCAATTCCATAAAAGTGCCGATGGGAGTGGACAGTTCTGCGCGTGATCTACTGACGACTCTCAAATTAAAGAACACAGACACAGCCGGATCATTTCCATAATTACCAACGCTATCTACCAGTTAGCGTCTGATTTAAAACATGCTTTTTTTGGGCGGTAAATAATGCACAAACACCAGTAAATTTACGAGCGAAAACCTTAGTAAATCACCTTGAATGATTTGTTTAAATACTCTCCTCCCATAAATTTTGCGTCTGAAAGGGAAACTCCTACAAATGCATATGCATAAGGTCAGCTGCAAAAATAACAGTGTCCATGCCTTTTCGGTGCTAATTTTTTGCTGCATGTCTTTATTAAATCTTAACAGTAGTTTTTTAATGCCAAAAGAAGGTTTGCGCTAGCGCAAGCTGTTAGTTTACTAACAAGACAACATACAAAAATGCAGTGTGTATGCATGATGAAACTTTTAAATTAAATGATGTTTTAATAACAAAGTTCGGGAGGAGCCTGTTCAAATGATCTACCCATTCAGTACGATTGGAGGTATATATATAGTCGGCTCACCTTCGTTCCTCAACAGTCTTTTCTGCATCCCTTTGCCACCCGACTCCTCACTCTTGGCTAGTTCTTATCCAGGGATACAGGGGAGTACTCTGGGTTTGGGCCACATTCTGAGCTTGGAGCACTCCCCTGTACAGCACGCTAAATACGTACCGGTATGCTCTTTTGCTGTAATCTAATTATATGTAACTGTGAACTCATGAAATGCGAAACCTTTTTGTTTGCAGTTAGCTAGCAAACAGCACATTGCTAACAGGTTATGGCTCTTTTAATTAGCTAGAATATAATATCACTATAACATGCTCAGTTTTTGATCAAACCACTGCAGTATCTTCATGGAAATTCAACAAAAACTCTCACACACACACGTTTTGACCCACATCTTTTAACTGGCCTTAAAAATTCAAAGAGTAGAAAGGATCTATCAAGCGTCTCCATGGCCATATTTGTTTGTGTGTTCCAGTTATAACCATTTTTAAAGGGAAAGTGGAAGAGACGGAGCTGCCGGTAGATCAGGTGGACATTATCATCTCGGAGTGGATGGGCTACTGCCTTTTTTATGAGTCCATGCTGAACACGGTCATCTACGCCAGAGATAAGTGGCTGGTCAGTTTTTATATGTGTGTCGGTGTGTAAAACAGGAAGTATGGTTGTGTGCGAGAGTGTGGTCTCTAGGAGTGAACATAGACTCTGTGCTCTTCATCTTTAGAAACCTGGAGGTCTGATGTTCCCAGACAGGGCTGCTCTCTATGTGGTGGCTATTGAAGACAGGCAGTACAAGGACTTCAAGATTCACTGTGAGTCCCAATACACACACACTAGGCTTGCTGCGTTAGTCCATGTTATTGGTGTTACACTGTGTTTCGACCGTACACCGATTACATTACTTGTCCACCGCAGCAGCACCCCCATGCAGTCGCAGCACAGTGCAGCAGGAGTCATTATTCACTTATCATGTGAGATAACTGATAGGACGATGGTGGAGGATTTGGAGTGTCATTGACAAATATCTTATCTTGTAAAATGTGCTGTCAGTAGTGCCACACCCTATACACAGAGTGCACATGATTGTGAATTCTAAAGCGAAATTGAAAAGTAAGTGTGCATTCAAAAGTGATTTCAATACCCCACAATTTAATAGCAGCTCCCTGATGCCCATGCGGAAATTTCCTCACTGTGACATCCCCTAACACACACACAAACATCTCATATTGATTGATGAGGGTTTCAAAATATGTCCAAATATGGTCATACATATAGTCTACAAGTTTACAAATCATGTATTGATTATGTTTGTGTATCTTTCAGCTAAATTCTTAAACAGGATACATTTACACAGATCATAGATTGTATCTTGAATATAAGTGTATTTTGTCGTTCTCCACCAGCAGATTTTTTTTTAATGCATAAACAAGTTCAAAACAAATAGGGGGAAAATCTGCCAATATAGTATAAGACAAAATATACTCAAGATACAATCTATGAAAGCTGCGAGTCTTAATATCTTGTGTTATTTCTCAAATAAATGTATCTTATTTTTAGATATTCCTACTTGAAAAAAATCCAAAAAAGGCTTAGAAATTAATTAACAAACGTCTACTATAACATTACTAAATATTTTCGATTTATAGCACTTATATGTGGAGTTGGTGGTCCAGTGGGTGAAACCATGGAACTGATATGCAGAAGGTTGCTGGTTCGATCCCAGCAGTTACCACCAGTGTGTCCTTGAGCAAGGCACTTTACTCCATGTTGCTCCAGGGGGATTGTCCCTGTATTTAGGCCACTGTAAGTCGATTTGGATAAAAGCGTCTGCCAAATGCATAAATGTAAATGTTATATAAAAAAAATATAGTGAAACCAGTAATACTGTGAAATATTACAATATGTATATATATATATAGGACAGTTTACGTAAATACCTTTTACAATGCATTATACATTTGAAATCTGATACTGATTTTGAGACGGGGAATAGATTGCTTATCTTTACATTTGTGTAGAGTATTTTCTGCCCTAGTCATGCTGTTTATCAAAAATCAAATGTTTCTATGTTTGAACAGGGTGGGAGAACGTTTATGGTTTTGACATGACCTGCATCAGGAATGTAGCTATGAAAGAACCACTGGTGGACATCGTGGATTCAAAGCAAGTGGTATCCAACGCCTGCCTGATCAAGGTCAGCCATTAAAACACTTTTAGAGAAATCACGTATGTGCACGTTTCTCTCCACATGTCTGGTAGACGAGAAGATAAAGTAGATCCACAGAGAATACAACAGCATTAGTGTATAACTGATCATTAGCTGCATCACTCACTGTGACAGTTACATAATGATCCGTTGAAATGCAATTTCATTTCATTATAAACCACTGCAGAAGCTGCTGATGAGATGATTATTGGTTGAATCGGATTCATCAAGCCCGGAAAATGTATGGCTCCACAGATGGACTGTGAAATGCATCTGCAAACCTCTCATTTTAACTGCTGAAAGCTAATATGAAAGAAATATATTTGAAACAAAAGGCTTTTCAGCTTTTTACAGATATTAATTTAGCAGTTCTGTCACAGCAAATCCAATTTAAAACTTTGATGTAAATCAAAGCTGGAAAACTATTTGATATGTAAAAGTCTAAATAAAGGTTTTCAAGCATTTTGTATATACCATTGTCAATCATTGTGTACATACACAGATCAGGTATAAGATTATGACATGTGAAGTGAATAACACTGATGATATCTTCATCAATGCACCTTAGTGGGTGGCATATATTGGGTAGCAAGTGAACATCGTCCTCAAAGTTTATGTGTTAGAAGCAGGAAAAATGGGCAAGGATTTGAGCGAGTCTGACAAGGGCCAAATTGTGATGGCTAGATGATTGGGTCAGAGCATCTCCAAAACTGCAGCTCTTGTGGGGTGTTCCTGGTCTGCAGTGGTCAGTATCTATCATAAGTGGTCAAATTGCTCAAAACGTGAATGGTTCTGATAGAAAGGTGTCAGAATACACAGTGCATCACAGTTTGTTGCGTATGGGGCTGCATAGCCGCAGACCAGTCAAGGTTCCAATGCTGATCCCTGTTCACTGCCAAAAGCGCCAACAGTGAGCATGTGAGCATCAGAACTGGACCACGGAGCAATGGAAGAAGGTGGCTTGGTCTGCGGGTTTGTCGCTTACCTGGGGAACACGTAAGGAAAAAGGCAAGCCGCCGAAGGCAGTGCAATGCTTTGGGAAATAATGTTTGCTGGGAAACCTTGGTTCCTGCCATCCATGTGGATGTTACTTTGACACGTACCACCTACCTAAGCATTGTTGCAGACCATGTACATCCTTTCATGGAAACGGTATTCCCTGGTGGCTGTGGCCTCTTTCAGCAGGATAACGTGGCCTGCCACAAAGTGGTTCAGGAATGGTTTGAGGAGCAAGACGAGTTTGAGGTGTTGACTTGGCCTCCAAATTCCCCAGATCTCAATCCGATCAAGCATCTGTGGGATGTGCTGAACAAAAAAGTCTGATCCATGGAGGCCCCACCTCGCAACTTACAGGACTTAAAGGATCTGCTGCTAAAATCTTGGTGCCAGATACCACTGTACACCTTCAGGGGTCAACGGGTCAGGACTGTTTTGGCAGCAAAAAGGGGACCAACACAATATTAGGAAATGTCATAATGTTATGCCTGATCGGTGTATATACATGTTGACACTAAAATAAATTATGAATTGCATTACATTAGATAACAATAGCAAAACCCTATCTACAGTCAAATAATGCTAGCCTTTTTTCAGAACTAATTAGCGTATTTTATAGTCACCGTTGCCAATGTGACAGCCAATTATGTAAAAAAATAAAACATACCAATTGATAGCACTATTATAATGTATGGAATGAAAACAAATTGATAATATATATACACTGATAAATAAAATATCTAATATCCTGACTGAATATATGTTGCCTGAGAAGTGTGCTTTTGGTGTCTTTCTTTAAAATAATACAATTTTAAATCTAATGTAATGACATTTATGATTTTTAGGGGCCATTTAATTGGCCAAATATGATTTGGAGCCTTTGTATGCCACTTTCTATTTGTACTGATTGAAGCATGTCCTGAACTGTCCTTTACTCACATCTATCTTTCTTTAAATTTTAGACAAAGAAACTAACTTTAAATATCAGATCTGTCCAGTGAAGCAATGCTGGTGGAAAATGGATGAAGGCACTTAAATTAAGTGGTGAATGGAAGTGTGATGCACACACTCACACTGACCTCCTCTATTGCTTTGTTTGATACATACATTGATTAATGCTCCATTTCAAACTTTGTGCTTTGTAACTGAATTTGAAGTAGATCGGACACATTTACAAATGGGAGACCTGATGTCTAATGGAGGTGAGAGGAATATAAAACCACAAAAAGAGAGAGAAGGGGTTATACTTACAAATAAGTTTTTCAGGTAAATATATCAGTGGCGAGAGAGGCAGGGCTCAGTTTACGGTCGGGAAATGATGGAAACAGCTGCCTGAACGTACTGATCCAAGAGCAGTAATAACCTAACGTAATTACTGAAATGCTACCAGTACAGTATGACATTTCAGAAGAAGAGATATAGATAGAGATAGAATAAGAGATCTTTTTTATTTTCTCCCACAGGAAAGAGAAATTAATGGAAGCTTGTTTCCGCCATGGAATAAAAAATAAAAAATATCTAAAAAAGGTCATTGTGACTATGTCACATGTCTGTCCTGTCTCGTTGATGACATGTGGGGTTTTGTTATTTTGAGCATGTGCTTTTGTCCTTGTCTGACTCCACCCCTCTTGTTATCCAATCATTGATTATTTGCCCCACCAAGAGGCAATGTGCATGTGTGCATTATACTATAGTCTTAAATATTAAGATACACAGGAATGTACAAGAGGTAAAAGTGCAAACGGGTCAACACTGACAGTATGTCACATTGAGGTAGTGAATGATGAAGATCTTAGTGATAAAGTGAATATTAAGTAGAGATATCAAGATGTTAAGAGGCTGGTTTTAAATTTAAGAGCCTGATGGCCTTGGGGAAGAAACTCCTGAGTCTCTCAGTTTTTGCCATCAGACTACGGAAGCGCTTACCAGATGGCAGCCAAGTAAAAAGATGGTTACTGGGGTGGATGGAGTCTTTGATAATTTTAACAGCTCTGCTTTTGCAGCGTTTGAGGTAGATGTCCTGTAGAGAGGGGAGAGCAGACCCTGAGATGCGTTCAGCTAAGCGCACAATTCTCTGCATGGCTTTGCAGTCTTGATTAGAGCTGTTGTTTATGAGTTTGATTATGTTTTGCCCCATTGTGGGTTTTGTTTTGTGTTTATGTTTGTTTTGCAATAAAATAACCTTGTTCCCTGCACTTGAGTCCTCGCACCAGTTTCCTTTGTTTGTGACGTGACAGAACGTACCAGCTATCAGAGGACTCAGCAGGAGGAGTTTTTGTTTTCTTTTCCCCTGGCCCTCCCGTTTCCCTGTGATTCCTGTTTGTGACCATGGAGCTTAGCAGACACATACAGATGATGCGGCAGGTAAACTCGAAATACAGTTAGGAAAATAAATATTTGAACACCCTGCTATTTTGCAAGTTCTCCCACTTGGAAATCATGGAGGGGTCTGAAATTGTCACCGTAGGTGCATGTCCACTGTGAGAGACATAATCTAAAAAAAAAATCCAGAAATCCCAATATATGATTTATGATTTTTTAACTATTTATTTGTATGATACAGCTGCAAATAAGTATTTGAACACCTGTCTATCAGCTAGAATTCTGACCCTCAAAGACCTTTTAGTCTGCCTTTAAAATGTCCACCTCCACTCCATTTATTATCCTAAATTAGATACACCTGTTTGAGGTTGTTAGCTGCATAAAGACACCTGTCCACCCCATACAATCAGTAAGAATCCAACTACTAACATGGCCAAGACCAAAGAGCTGTCCAAAGACACTAGAGACAAAATTGTACACCTCCGCAAGGCTGGAAAGGGCTATGGGGAAATTGCCAAAGAGCTTGGTGAAAAAAGGTCCACTGTTGGAGCAATCATTAGAAAATGGAATAAGCTAAACATGACTGTCAATCTCCCTCGGACTGGGGCTCCATGAAGATCTCACCTCGTGGGGTCTCAATTAGAGGTCTTCACGGGTCCAAAAATTCATACCCGAACCCGAAGAGACCCGTAATGTGCTTAACGGAACCGACCCGGACCCGTCTATTATTTCAAAAGCTGGACCCGGACCCGTGAAGATCCGAGAAATGCCAAAAACGTAGTACCCGGAACCGACCTGGACCCGTCTATTATTTAAAAGCTGGAACCGAACCCGGCGTGAAGACACAGACCCGACTGGACCCGTTTGTCACATATTCCACAGTAACTGATATTAACAAGTCAATAAACAAGTTATGAAAAATATAACTTTTTGTCTTACCTAGCCGTCGTCTCCCTTCCTTGTAACGTTACTTGTGATGCATTACATCCTTGCCAAAAAGTTAAATCCATGTTATTCCTCTCTTGTTATTCCAAGCATGCTTAATTCACTCATCATTTCAGCTTTAAAAGTCCACTTTATGTCACGGTGACGGATGACAAATGCGTCTTTGCAGATTTGCATTTCGACTCGAGTTAACTCGCATAATAACTTTGACTGTTTGCCCTTTTTAACTAATAACGATTGCTCGTTCGGTGGCCGCTGACGTCCGCATTATTTATTTGCTATAATCTCTGTGAGCCGAGCCTGACCACCAAAACTTTATGAAATAAGACGGTTCATTCATATTATTATTAAAGTCAATCACAGCGGAAGCTCGGGTTGCCATAGAAATGACACGCGCTTGATACTGCACATGCGCGGTGGCTGGAGCAACCTGAAATATGAGCTTTTTTACGCAATTTGAGCATCATAGAAAACATTTGTAACAGTTCAACTGAGATTTTGTTGCTGATTTTAAATATATTATTTAAATATAATTTCAAATCAAACTTCAACAGTGCGTCACACGTAGACAGCACTTACTTTTTTCTCATGTTTGTCCACAATATGCATGAAGGATGCCCGGACAGAAGAGGTGCCCGTGGGTTTAACTTCTTTATATTCGTTGTTTTTTAGCTTTTTTCACACATCACTCATGAAGGTAACCATTATTATTACCGTGCGCTTGCAGAGAGAGCGAGCGAGAGAGAGAGAGAGAGAGAGAGAGAGAGAGAGAGAGAGAGAGAGAGAGAGAGAGAGAGAGAGAGAGCGCGTGAGGCGAGCGAGCAAGAGAGAGAGAGATCGCTCGTGTTTTTCTTCTTTCTTTTTTTTAAACCTTATTTCCCGGCTCACACTTTTCTTATCCTAATTTTACAGTTGCAAGTTACAAAAAACACACAAGCAGTGCTGACTGACTCAGATCACGGGCAGGTGTTCTCCGAGTCCGGATCGACTCGGGTATTGCACACAATGTTAAACAGACCCGGGACCCGTAGTAATAGATTGGGACCCGACCCGGACCCGGCTGATCATTTAAAATATAGACCCGAACCCGTACGGGTCCCGGGTCGGGTCCCGGGTCCACGGGTCTCGGGGGCTCCGTGAAGACCTCTAGTCTCAATGATCATAAGAAAGGTGAGAAATCAGCCCAGAACTACACGGGAGGAGCTGGTCAATGACCTGAAAAGAGCTGGGACCACTGTTTCCAAGGTTACTGTTGGTAATACACTAAGACGTCATGGTTTGAAATCATGCATGGCACGGAAGGTTCCCCTGCTTAAACCAGCACATGTCCAGGACCATCTTAAGTTTGCCAATGACCATTTGGATGATCCAGAGGAGTCATGTGGTCAGATGAGACCAAAATATAACTTTTTTGTCATAATTCCACTAAACGTGTTTGGAGGAAAATAATGATGAGTACCTTCCCAAGAACACCATCCCTACTGTGAAGCATGGGGGTGTTAGCATCATGCTTTGGGGGTGTTTTTCTGCACATGGGACAGAGCGACTGCATTGTATTAAGGAGAGGATAACCGGGGCCATGTATTGCGATATTTTGGGGAACAACCTCCTTCCCTCAGTTAGAGCATTGAAGATGGGTCGAGGCTGGGTCTTCCAACATGACAATGACCCGAAGCACATAGCCAGGATTACCAAGGAGTGGCTCTGTAAGAAGCATATCAAGGTTCTGGCGTGGCCTAGCCAGTCTCCAGACCTAAACCCAATAGAGAATCTTTGGAGGGAGCTCAAACTCCGTGTTTCTCAGCGACAGGCCAGAAACCTGACTGATCTAGAGATGATCTGTGTGGAGGAGTGGACCAAAATCCCTCCTGCAGTGTGTGCAAACCTGGTGAAAAACTACAGGAAACGTTTGACCTCTGTAATTGCAAACAAAGGCTACTGTACCAAATATTAACATTGATTTTCTCAGGTGTTCAAATACTTATTTGCAGCTGTATCGTATAAATAAATAGTTACAAAATCATACATTGTGATTTCTGGATTTTTTTTTTTTAGATTATGTCTCTCACAGTGGACATGCACCTACGATGACAATTTCAGATCCCTCCGTGATTTCTAAGTGGGAGAACTTGCAAAATAGCAGGGTGTTCAAATACTTATTTTCCTCACTGTACATCCGTCAGCAGGGGGCGGATGTAAGAGTTTGCCTGCCAATTCCTAATTGAGGTGCATCACCTGTACCTCAACGAGATGGAGAACATGCCCCTCAGTCCTCAGGAGATGAGGAGAATGGGGACTCCTAATTTCTGGGAGTTCGAGGACCGGCTGGACTCCAGTCCTCCTAGGACCATGGTCCCAATAATTCCGGTGTCCCGTGTTCCGGTGGTCCCAGTTCCGGTGCTCCATGTTCCGGTGGTTCTGGTGGATCGTGGTCCGGTGGATCGTGTTTTGGTGGTCCCTGTTCCAAAACGGAGGAGGAAGCGAAGGGCTCCCTCCACGACTGTTCCGGTGGTCCCAGTTCCGGTGCATGGTGTCCCGGTGGTCCCAGTTCCGGTGGATCGTGTTCTGGTGGTCCCAGTTCCGTTGAATCATGTCCCGTGGTCTCAGTTCTGGTGGTCCCAGTTCCGGTGGACCATGTTCTGGTGGTCCCAGTTCCAATCGATCGCGTCCCGGTGGTCCCAGTTCTGGTGGATCGTGTTCTGGTGGTCCCAGTTCCGATGGATCGTGTTCTGGTGGTCCCAGTTTCGGTGGATCGTGTCCCGTGGTCCCAGTTCTGGTGGATCGTGTTCTGGTGGTCCCAGTTCCGGTGGATCGTGTTCTGGTGGTCCCAGTTCCGTTGGATCGTGTCCCGGTGGTCCCAGTTCCGGTGGATCGTGTCCCGGTAGTCCCAGTTCCGGTGGATCGTGTTCTGGTGGTCCCAGTTCCGATGGATTGTGGTCCCAGTTCCGGTGGATCATGTTCCGGTGGTCCCAGTTCCGGTGGATCGTGTTCCAGTGGACCCAGTTCCGGTGGTCCCGGCTTTGCCCGCGCCACCCGACGCCATGCTCTGCCTGCGCCACCCAGATGGCCTGCTCTGCCTGCGCCACCCAGACGGCCTGCTCTTCCCGCGCCGCCCTGGCATCCTACTCTTCCCGCACCGCCCTGGCATCCAGCACTGCTCGCGCCGCCCTGGCATCCAGCACTGCTCGTGCCGCCCAGGCGTCCTGCACTCTGCGTGCCACCCTGGCCGCCTGAACTCTGCGGGCAGCCCTGGCCGCCTGAACTCTGCGGGCCGCCCTGGCTGCCTGAACTCTGCGGGCCGCCCTGGCCACCTGAACTTTTTGTTTCCCCCTGGCCGCCCTGAACTTTTTGTTTCCCCCGTCCCTCCCTGGTCTGTCCCTCCCGTCCCTCCCTGGTCTGTCCTTGTGTTTCTCCTGGGTCCCCTGGTGGAGCGTCTGGTAGCCGCTCCGTAGGGAGGGGGTAATGTCACATGTCTGTCCTGTCTCGTTGATCACATGTGGGGTTTTGTTATTTTGAGCATGTGCTCTTGTCCTTGTCTGACTCCACCACTCTCGTGTTATCCAATCGTTGATTATTTGCCCCACCTGTTGTTCCTCATCCCCTGCCTTCATTTGTCCCTTATTTAAACTCATTGTGTTTTCTTTCCTGTGCTGGTACGTTGTTCTATGTCATGTCAACGTCTCCCCATGTTTGGTATGTTTAGAGTTTGTTTCTGTTTATGAGTTTGGTTATGTTTTGCCCCATTGTGGGTTTTGTTTTGTTTATGTTTGTTTTGTAATAAATACCTTTTTCCCTGCACTTGAGTCCTCGCACCAGTTTCCTTTGTTTGTGACGTGACTAATTTTAATTGCGAGTTTATATCTCAAAATTCTGACTTTATAACTCGCAATTGTGAGTTAAAATCTCACAATTATGAGGGGAAAAAGTCAGAAATGCAGGATAAAAGTAGCAATTATGAGGGGGAAAAAGACTTTTATGACTTTTTAAAAGACACAAATATTACTTTTTTTCCTCAGAATTATGAGATATAAACTTGGAGTTGCAAGAAACAATGTCAGAATTGTGATCTAACTTTTTTCCCCCTCAGAATTGTAAATTTACATCTCACAATTAATACTTGTAATTGCAAGACAAAATGTCAGAATTGTGATATAAACTCGCAATTGTGAGAAAAAAGTCAGAATTATGAGGAAGAAAAAGTTAATTTTTTTTCATTTTTATTCTGTGGCGGAAACATGCTTCCATACAAATGACTAAAGAGAGCTCTTTAATATTTCATTTGTTTCTCCTAGACAGCAAAGAGATTCAGGAGATTCCGAAGTCTGCAATGAAACGTAAAAGATATAAATACATTTCTCATTCTCATTCTACCAAGACCAAATGATCTGTTGTGCTTGCATAGCAATCGTATAGGTCTTATTTTCTTGTTGAAATTTTGTTACAGAAAATTCTGAGACATGGCTAATACTTAAAAGAAATGCAACAGAGCACTTCATTAGGCCCTTCGGACCATGAAATAGCAACTTTAAGCTTTGCTCATCTTTTCTCAGGAAGTGGACATCTACACGGTGAAGCCAGAGGAACTGTCCTTCACCTCCGCCTTCTGTCTGCAGATACAGAGGAACGATTACGTCCATGCTTTGGTCACCTACTTCAATATTGAATTCACCAAGTGTCACAAAAAGACTGGCTTCTCCACAGGTGTTGTGTTTAAAATCTTCTCTATGTTCTGCACCTGTGGTCACAGTGATGTGAATGTGTACTTTGTGGTTGGTGTCTGCCCTCTAGTGGCTCAGTTATGACACATCACTGCCAAAGATATTGCAGGATAAGGTAAACAAATTTACCTTAGGTACATAAAGTTATAAATACACATATTTACACTTTATAATAATAATAATATATATATATTGTTTATCTATATTATCTATATATTGTTTAACATATCTGTCATTTATAAATATTACATTATATCCATCAAACATTCGTGGTTTTCATAAATATTGTTCATAATTATAGGATTATTTATCACAATTGAGCATTAATGGTTGTTAACAATATTAAAGTTATTATGATGTGTTAGCAGTACAATTTCTATGAAGATATAACCGGAGTCTGTAACTTGAGGTGAAGCCTTTGCTGAGTTTGCACATTAATGTTAATAATATTAATATTAATGTTTTATCAAGTAGTCCGAACCTTTTTGGGCTGAAAGCAATACTTTGGTAACCAGCTGGCGTGCAACAATCCTACTATTATGCAGGAAAGTTTCACAAATTGGCCTAAATAATTATGAATACATACACATTTATTTAAGCTCTTTGACTTTACATCCTGTAAGTTTACTAAGCCACATCCACATGACTTAATTAATATTTACGCACCATACCTTGATTTCCTTCATATTCATAGAGTAAACATTTTACAGCTTGACGTAATGCAGAAACGCAAGTGTCTCGTGACGTGTGTTGAAGTAAAACTCATGATGCAAGACACAGTAGAAAAGATGAAAACTAGCGCTTTTCATAAAATGCTTGTTAACGCTATTTGCATATAGGGTTATATTAGGGAGTTTTTTTATGTAGTATTATGTACTTTACTTTTAAGCCAAGTCAGACAAGATAATTGTGCTCTAGCGGTCATTTCTGTTAAATGTCAAAAATAGCAAACCAGCTGCATCCAAATTCATTTACATTTAGTCATTTAGCAGATGCTTTTATCCAAAGCGAAGCGACTAACAAATGAGAGCAAAAGCAACTAGAACAGTCAAGGGCAACAGTATGCAAGCGCTGTACCAAGTCTCAGTTAATCTAGCACAGAACACATAGGACATTTTTTTATTTATTTTTGTAAATATATAAATAGACAAACAGAAAGTGAATGGAGTGCTAAGTGCTATTGGTCAGGTGCTGCTGGAAAAGATGTGTCTTTAGATGTTTTTTGAAAATGGTTAGAGACTCGGCTGCTCAAATTGATATAGGCAGGTCATTCCACCAGGTGGAAACTGTCCAGGACTGTGAGAGTGATTTCATGCCTTTTTGTGATGGCACCACAAGGCGTCGTTCACTAGCAGAATGTAAGCTTCTGGTGGGTGTGTAAGTCTAAACAAGCGAGTTGAGGTATATTGGTGCAGAGCCTGTGGTTGCTTTGTAGGCGAGCACCAGTGCCTTGAATTTGATTCGAGCGGCCAGTGGCAGCCAGTGCAAACTGATGAAGAGAGGCGTGACGTGCGCTCTCTTCAGCTTGTTAAAGACCACCCTCGCCTCTGCATTCTGGATCAGTTGCAAGGGTTTGATAATGCATGCCGGAAGGCCCGCTAGAAGAGTAGTCCAGTCTGGAGAGAACAAGAGCTTTGACCAGGAGTTGTGTGGTCTGCTCTGATAGGAAGGGTCTAATCTTCCTAATGTTGTATAACGCAAATCTGCAGGACTGGGTTGTTGCAGTAATGTGGTCAGTGAATTTTAGCTGATCATCAATCACAACTCCAAGGTTCCTGGCTGTCCTGGACAGAGTTATGGTTGATGAACCTAGCTGAATTCACTTACTTATACTACGCCCTAAAAGTATGTAGGGTACAACGGGGCTAAAGGCACACCTTAAGAAAAATGTGCTTTTCACTACTCCTATAATGTATGATATACAGAAAAATATATATTTTTGTATTGAACATTTATGGAGCAACAGATTTTGTGTGAAAATAAATCATAAAAGTGGTTTATTTTATTTAAAAAATCTTTCAAATGTATGGGGTGTCGGGCTCACCTGCATGGGGAAAAAGGCACACGGTATTGATACAAATACTTTCGCCAAAATAATATGTTTTGAAGTTAATACTTATTTTGATGAATAGAATAATGATCAATAAATATGCTGTCATTAAAATATGTTAATATAGAAATGTATAGAAACAAAATCATTAAAAAAGTAAAGATTCTGAAAGAGATTCCATAATAATTTAATATAGATTTACAGTAGTAACAATAATTATATTTTATTATATGATATGATTAAAATCAACTTTTAAATATGATGGTTTCATTATAAATATGGTGATTATCTCTAAGGTGGACACCCAACTTAATATATGATATTATGAATATATATGAATCTGAATCTAACCATGTCATGTCAACAAATGGAAAAGTCAGCCGGCTGTTTATTATCATGTTAAATATGGTGCCTTTTGCCCCAACAGCAGGGGTGCCTTTTACCCCAAATACCAGACTTTTACATATTCTTCCGTTATTGAAAAACTGTTGCTTTAATAACCTTGAACAAAACTGACAAACATTAACAAGACCTTTGTTTCATATCATTTTAGCGATTCTTATTTGCTACTTATATCTACAACATTTTTAAAAACATCAATTATTAGAACAAATGAGCGCATAATCAACTTTGCTGCTGCCTGTAATCGCGTCAACGATCAGACAAATTGTCATGCATCTTGAAAAGCAGATGTTTTGGATAGTGCTTAGGCAAGTTTTTGTGCCATCTAGTGGTTTAGAGGAAAATCAAATCAAAAGAGCCTTTTACCCCGTGGAGCCTTTATCCCCGTTGTACCCTACTCTTTTTGAGAAGAAAAAGTACATACTTTTGAGTGTAGCAGAAGAGTAGGCAAGCTTTGGGATATGGGCTTACTACTTCAACATCTTTAATGGACAGCTCTGTTGCTTAGGGAAAATTCCATTTGGAAGTGAGCATCCCTATACCCTACTCACTCCGAAGGGCAGAACATGGCCGTACATTATTAAATTACTTCTTTGAAATTACCATTGCTCCCTTCGCTAATGGACCTGTGGGAGATTCAGTTTCTTTTGGAACGCTCCTACAAATGGCGTCCACCTTTCTGAAGTTCCCTTCAAGAGTCCAAAAATGCCATTTGGAATACGCCCTTATGGTGATGATACACAGGGCAACTTTTTGAGCAATGTTACTAGGCAATGTTGCCGTCAACGGGCAACCAGGTAAGACACAGGGCCCATGACCAATCTAAAGTATCCAGATAGAAAATGGTTGCCCATTCCCAATGGGAAAGTGGCCAAGCGACATTGCTTTTGTAACATTGCCCAGCAACATTGCTCAAAGTTGCCCCATGTATCATCACCTTTAGATGCATCCTGTCACCGTTTCAACTACCCTGTCAATCATCTTGTCACTGTTAAAATCCTCTGTTTAATTTCCTTTAATGTCCTACCGTATCAAAGAGAATAGTTGCAAGCTGGTCAGCCGCTGTGGGTATTTCATGCGGAGACTCTCCTTGTGTGAATTGTAATGATGCATTTAAAAGTTAATCGCCAAATGTATCATTACAAAAGTTCACAATACTGTTGCAGATTAAATATAATGTGGACTACATTGAATAAATATATTTTCGTCAGGTTAGATACTGGTAATTAATGACCCCTTTATCTAAACCTCACTACTTAACCGTTGGATTTTCTCATCTGCCGTATTTGTAGTTTTTTTTAAACACTTTTTATCCATGTTTGTAGTTTTTATTAAATCACAGTGGATTGTGGGCAATATTAGCCATTAAGGCCAAAGTATATTCAACTTTTTACACATGCATGAGGGTCAGTGTACAGTGCGCGTGACGCAAATTTGGTCATTAGAAGAGTAGCCTATACGCGCGTACTGAATGCTCACCGCCAGATTTTTGTTACTGGTTGCAAATGCGCATTTAATTACATTTTTTCAAAAGAAGTATACTTTGCAAGTTCGACTGTGCGCATACGCTCGCGCAGGCGTAAAAAACGAAGTATACTTTCGGCTTTAGAGTGTGCACGGTTCTGCACTTCGGATTCTAATCGGAAAAGGTAGACCATCCAGTTATCTTTGGAATACTCGTTTCAACATACTACGATTTGGGATGCAGTAATTCTATTTTGAATACTATTTATTAGGGGTGTAACAATATATCGTGTCACAATATATGACAATACAAAAATGCAACAATATGTATTGCAGATAGTTCACCCAAAAATGTGTAGTGTCAGTACAACATTAAACTACTATCAGTGTTGGGGTAGTTACTCAAAAAAAGTAATTAGTTACTAGTTACTAGTTACATCTGTAAATTGTAATGAGATTACTTTACTAGTTACTGTATTTGAAAAGTAACTACACTACTTATTACTTTACTTTCCCATTTCTTAATTTACCGTGTAGATATATGGACAAACATCATGGCTCTATGGCAGTGTTTCCCCAAACAAACAAAAAGGACTACTGTCAAATAAAGATAAAGAAAATAATAAGAACAAATAATTTAAATACAAGCAGCAGCACAAATAAATACTATTGAGCAAAGACACTAATAAAATAAACAATGCTTTTCAGGTTTTTCAGGTACGTCTAACATTAGTTTTCAGGTACAGAAATCAAATGTAAAATAACATTGCATATTTGACTGTATAAATTAAACATTAATCCTATTAAATTTACAAAATCTATTCAATCAAGAGCAGTGAGTGATGCCCTTGTCTTTTGTTGTTTGACATTAAACAGACAGCAGTAAAGGCTACTGCCCCTTTAAGACCTAATAAAACTGCCCCTTTAAGACCTAATAAAACTGCCCCTTTAAGACCCAATGCTCGGATATGCGTCGTTTTAAGGCATATACAGACTATGTCTGCTAGGATACTCATCAAGATGGGCATGTTGACATAGTTTTGTGTGAGTTTGTCCGTTCAAGAGCCAAACTTGAAAGATAACTCAATATTTGCGCACTGTGAGACGTGTGCGCGCTTTCGGATGAGTGCACATAGACAAAATATTCTCACAGCGCGCGCAACTTCTCATTTGTGACGACGGCGAAAATGACTGGTATTCGAACATACTGCAGCACTATATGCATTGAACAAAGTTTACAAAGAGAGAATTTGAAGGACTTTTACACGGCATCCATGCTCTTGTCAGACGGCACCTCGGTTGGGAAACACTGTTCTATGGCAACGGTGCACGCAGCACTTAAACATATCAGATCTTTACACACAGGCAAACGCGGCTTGAGTAACGCAGGAAAGCGCGTTCCTATAGTCTAGTAAAGTAGTGTAGTTACCAATATTTTTAGTGTAATGCGTTACTTTACTTCGTTACCCAAAAAAGTAATATCGTTACTGTAATCCGTTATTTTGTAACTCGTTACCCCCAACACTGACTACTATATATAATGTTGAATTCAATGTATAATAATGCTGCAATGAGGAATATTTATTGGTCTTGATAATGCCAAATGTCTTAATTACTAGTAAAAAGTGACCTGAATTATTTGAAATATATCTAGTCAGTGACAGAGTGCAAGCATATTCGTCTAAAATAATTCTGTATTTTCAGAATCATGAATATTTTTATTCTGGTGTCTCCATTGTCCTGTGCATTGCATTGACAGCACCAAGTCCAAGCCTATTAATTTCCACCCCCAATGTAATACCAAATTTAGCATTTTAATCAACAGTGCATTTTTTGTTAACCTTTTACCATATGTCTTGGAGTATCGCAAAAATATTGGATCGTGAGGTCAGTAACGTGATATGTCGAATTGTGACATGAGGGTATCGTTACACCCCTACTATTTAGGATGGATAGTATGCGAATTGGGACACAGCACCAGCACTAGTGAGCATGCAATTAGTAGAGGAAGGCCACTGACGCCAGTTGGAATGTAATGGCGAGTAGCGCCCTCTGTTGATCTGCTGTCTTACTTGCCACACTTCATTATGAATAACATGTGAAATGTTTGTGTGTAGGCTTTATACATTTCTCTGCGATATTAATTCTGTCCCCAAAGTCTTGTTTGGTACCTGGGCACAAATTAGATCTGTGCTCCAGGTTTACACGGATGCTTTTTGGTGGGTTTTGTTGTTGCATTTCTTCATTTTTCCCCCTGTTGTTCACCTTAGCTGTATGAAGTCAAGAGACTCCAGGATGTTGAGTTGCAGTGTTGTAAGGTGTTGTGGGATTTTGATCTGAGGACTCTGTTAAGTTCTATTGACCTTTCAGGCTCTGCGTATTGCTCAGTCAGCATACAGACGTTTCCTCTTGGATGGAAGCACAAGTGATCTTTTAGCTGGCAAGAAAACTAACACATAGACTCCTTTCTTCCTCTCTCAAATGCACACACACAATATTTGAATCTTATTTGGCAGCAATCTTCAAAAAAGTGCAGGATTATGTCTGGGAAAGCATGAAAATCTGATATTTTGTAATATTGATCAGCTCACTGTAGTTTATCGTGCTTATTGGTTAGCAAATAGATATATTAACATGAAATATAGATTTATATATTGATTGAAACAAGTGTATCAGAGAGCCCTGTAACAATGTGTGATATAGCCTGGCCTATTATTTATTTAATGTTATATTGTATTTTCTCTTCTGTTTACACCACTGTAGCACCAGATTCCCCGTACACACACTGGAAGCAGACAGTCTTTTATCTGGAGGAGTATTTGACTGTGAAAAGAGGAGAGGAGATAGTCGGCACTGTCAGCATGAAGCCAAATGAGAAGAATGTGGTATGTACCCCCACAACTAATCAAACTATTGTTTCTTTCTTTCTTTAATATAAGTACCGCTTAAAACATGCTTTCCAGACTCTTTAAATGTGGGGTAAGTGTTATTTCAAAAAACTTTATAATAGTGTCTCTGGTCGTGGACCAAAACAAACCGGTAGCCAATCAGCAGTAAGGGGCGTGTCTACTAATGATGGGGAGAAGAGAGCGCTCCGTGCACGTCATTATTCAAAATACACGACACAGGGAAGGAACTAAAGAAGGCTTACGATCAGGCAAGAAGTATCAGCCTTGCAGTAGGGCTGTCAAATAAAAATTAGAATATATTTCGAATATTCGTTGAATTTACAGAAAAAATGCACATTCGAAATGCATTTGAATTTTTGGTAGAGGCGCCCGAGACATGACGATGAAGGAACTGACGCGGTGTGTCTATCCAGTACAGCACGGTGCGTAGGGTTGGGTATCATTTGGGTTTTATTCGATACCAGTGCCAAACCGATACTTTTAAAACGGTACCGGTGCCTAAACGGTGCCTGATCCGATACTTAAAAAAAAAAAAAAAAAAGAGCCACAAAACGAGGTGGATGAGATTAAAGAATGGCTTTTTATTGATTTTTTCAATTATTTAAATTGAACAATTTATTACAAGTATAAAGAATACTTAAATATATAAATATAAATACAAAACACAATTTACTTACATTCATAGTAAAAACTAAAGCCACCTAACCCAACTACGACAGGCCTAATTTAACTCTTGGTCTGCTACAAACCAGCTTCAAGCTTCAGCTTTATTTTGCAGAAATATGACCATATTCTCTGGCTAAATATTTTAGAACGCATCGCCTTGTTGTTTCCATGGCGACGCATCATGCTTCTCACATGACACACAGCTGCCACAATAGTGCTGTATGACAGCTCAGCTGTATCGGGTTTATTTCTTTTTTTTTTTTTTTTTTCAAAAGATTCACAAACTTGCTAACTATGTCATGAACTATCTGATATTCTGATTTTCAAATATGAGTGAATGTGTGTTAGTTGATCTATAATGCGCAATGGGCTGCGCCATGTTAGTTTGCGCCTCAGAGAATCGGGTCACGTAAATTCATTCACGTCTCACGAAATACATGAAAGTAAGTGACTGGTGAACTGGAAGAAGGATAGAGTAAATAACGTTATATAGTTACTATATAATGTGTATCTGATATGAATAAAACACGCCTAGTCAAATAACTGTCTGAAAGGATTGTTTTTGTCGCTTCCATAGACATCAGTGTGTGTTTTTTTGCTAGTACTTATGAGCATTTAAATGTCTGAAACCTAAAATAAACATTATGTGGTTGAAAACACAGAATAGTTGTGATATGTGACGAGCGCTGAGCGTGTCTGTCTCTGGCTCGGCGCCAGCCAAAGCGCGAAAGCACGTTTGAATTTAAGTGCCACCGAAATGAAGCACCGAAAACTGCGTTCTGATTCGGTCCGGTCCATATCCGGTTGTTAAATCTGACGTCACACGGCAGAGCTCCCGGGTCCAAACGCTTGATATCATACCACAAGAAAAACAACAAACGGTGCTAATATACACACACAATGTGGTGTAATACTACAAAACATATATAATCATAACCTTTATCTCCATACCAAAATTCCAGATGGCCAGACAGTGATTCATCTTTTATAAATCGTTAAAATTTGAATGTCTGTGGCGCTGTGAGCACAGAGACTGTTGTAGAGACTGTTGTGTAGACTGTAAGTATTTAAAATGTTTAACTTTTTTAAAAGTTTGATGTTTAATATGAATAAATAGCACTCATAAACGGCTGTCAATGGCATTCTCAAGTGAAACAAGTTGAGGCTTGGACCCAGAAACGGCGTTCCTTACGTCATGACTTATCAAGCGGATTGGCACCGGGTTTCGGTACCCAACCCTAGCGGTGCGGCTGTGTTGTTCATTTGAAAAAAGGCAGGAAAAATAGTGAGGACTCAGAGTCAGAGAGAAAATGGGCAACCTGTTTGATGCCATATACAGTCAGATACAGAGCAGTTCAGAAGGCTAGATACACTACCTGCTGACGAAAATCCTCTCAGTTGGTGGCAAAATCTTGCGGTATAACGTTATATGTATCCACATATTGCGCAGCTGGCAAAGATCATACCTCACCAAAAAACGCTCAGTACTCGCTGCAGGTCCAGTTGACTGTTTGTTGTTTTTGACAAACAATATGTAGATGTTTAGTGAGTGAAAATGGATTGTTTCTGAATGTCCGTTTGCTATTTTGTGTTCACATTACGTTGTGGTGTTTTCTCAGGTTACTGATGCACTTGCCGTTTCATGCACTTTTGTTACCTAATTTTCCTTACATGCTCATTAATGAAATTATATTTTATTTAATAACAATTGTTTGAAAAGTTAATGCACTGTAAAAAGTGAATGTCATTTCATTTCAATAAAAGACGCAATGCTTGATTTGGTTTACATTTGCTTGTTGCGCTCGCTTGCGCCCTCTTGCGGGCATAGTAGACAATACAGTACTTTTTCCCTCTAACAATAAGTTAGAATTTAATTCTAAGCCTTTAGAATTAGAATATAATTCAAATTTTTATAATATTTAAGAAAGAATTTCGAATGTAGCTTTTCAGCCATTTTGACAGCCCTACTTTCCAGCGCTGGAGAGAACTCGAGGAGCGCTAAGGCCTGCAATTGGACGCCGAGGTTGCTTTATTTCTTCTTGATTGGCGAGTAACATTGGTTTTGTTTTGTTTCACAACTCGTGTGTCATGTTCGCTTGTTTGTCCATTTGCGATCGTATTTCTCGTCCACTTCAGCGATGATAAAGACCCATTCATTTCCACATCCTATAATGTTAAACCACTGTCTGTTTCAAGCGTTAGCTCACAGTGTGTCCGAAAAGTAAGATAATATACTCCTAATATATATATATATATATATATATATCCTTTGGTTTCTCTTTTCGTGATCGATATTACCCTCTAATCTTGTCATAATTGTGATATGTTCGTGCTCGTGCTTTTGAGTTGTTCATGAGAACTGTGTTTGTTGTTTTGGGATGTAGGGGATGACTTTTTCACTGAACATTCGACCTGGATTACCATAGTAACACGCATTGCTTTCACTTATTGATGACATCATACCCTCGGCCGGCTGGCACAGCAGATTACGCCATAGTCGCTGCCTGGGTTATGTATGTGCGGGGCTATCAAAATAGGGGCGTGTTTGTTTTGGTGATTTGAAATATCAACATCGGTTATCAGAAAGCACTTACCCCACCTTTAAATACACTGCTGTTCAAAGGTTTGAGGTTGGTAAGATTTGATTAATGCTTTTAAAATAAATCTCCTATTCTCATGAAAGCTACGTTTATGTGATCAAAAAAACTGTAAAAATACAGGAATATTGCAACATATTACCATTTAAAATAACTTTTTTATGGAAGTTTGTTTCTGCCACTGAATAAAAAAAAAAAAGTTTTATAAATAATTTTGACTGCAATTGTATGATATATATTTTTTCTCCGATTTTCGCAATTCTGAGATTAACTCGCAATTCTTGTGATTAATTTGATCAATTATAATGCAATAAATCTAACTTATGAATGGCAGTGTATAATTCAATTCAACTTTCATTACTCAATTTTTATCCACCTGTTTCCGGGGAGCGCTACTGTAAAAAAGAACGTGGGTATGATTCTGCAATTTAACGTTTTTTTTTGCTTTTGTATTTTTCTATCCAGCGTGATCTGGACTTTACCTTTGAGCTGGATTTTAAAGGTCAGCTATGTGAGGCCGCTATCGCTCACGACTATAAGATGCGCTAAGTATCCAGAAGAGGCGAGAGGCGGTTCTTGACAGCACTCAGAGAAGCAGAGGCAGATCAAAGCTACAGCGACACAGAGAGAAAGACCTCAAAAGTTATCTCTGGGAGTCTTGCCAATGTTTTTTGGAGCGGGGTGGCACTTCTAGCAATAGCGTCCTTGCCTTTGCCAACTATAGCCTGCACTAGTGCGCCATCTCTCCGACTGTTCAGGGGCCAACTATGACTACACCCCACTGCAAACAAAAGAATGTCATGGGCTTATGAATGTTAAGTGTTAGTTTATGGCTACTTAGCTTTTTTTATTAGGAGGGTAAGTTCATGTTGAAGGTATGCTTCCAAGTCCCAGACATTGAGAAGTTTAACATATATTGCATTAAGACAATTACTCCACTTACATACCGTTAGTAATTCATTTGAACTGAATTTAAACTTCATTGTAGTAGGATAAGACATTTTGTAGATTTAGGATCAGGTTTTGACCAAATCCAGGTCATTTTCAGGAAATGAGGCCATTTTTTTTTTAGAATATTTCAGGATTTTTCTTAAATATCAATGGCCAATACCACATTTTTGTTATATTTATAAAGTTAGCATTTCTCTTTTGCTTTGTGCTTAGAATTTTTCTTCTTCTGTAAAGCATTAATCACTGATTTTTTCCCCCCACCTGGTTTGCAAAAAACAGCTTTACAAAGCTAATATACATACATGTGTCCATAAAAACATATTGATAAAGATTGTAAGAGAAACCATGTGGTGGAACGTTTTTAAGATGTTAAAATATACAAAAGATCAATTTTGTTTAAATGTCACAGCATAATCTGCTTTTTTTTAATGTATTAAGCATTTTATACATTTCATTAAAAGCTAAATTTAGTTATAATTTTTTTTATTATTCTTTGTATTCTATATTATAATTATATTATATTATTATGAATGGATATTGAAATAAAATTGCATTGCAATTGCATGCTGCAAAGAAAATTTTGCATTTAAAACGGTATATTTTATTTTAAAAGTGCATTACACACCAAAGTAAAACAAATTATAATATAAAATCATTAAGTTCTGTGTCCTAATTTTATGAGGTGCATCACATGGACACCATTTCCTGAAAATGACCCATCAATAATACATTTAAAGGGATAGTTCACCCAAAAAAGAATTTAGTCACCCTTCATGTTGTTCCAAACCTGTATGAGTTTCTTTCCACTGCTGAACACAAAAGAAGATATTTTGAAAAATGTTGGTCCCCATTGACTTCCATAGTATTTTCCCCCATACTATGGAAGCCAATGGGGACCATCAACTTGTTACCAACATTCTTCAAAATATCTGCTTTTGTGTTCAGCAGATTCATACCAGTTTGGAACAACATGACTGTGTGTGTAAATGATGACATTTTCATTTTTGGGTGAACTATCCCTTTAAGATTTGAGGCATCAATGACAGTTTTCAACTTACAAATGTTTTACATGAAGATCAGAGGAATTAATCAGAAGCTAATAATGGAAGTTGCAAGACAAAAGAGTGATTGCAATACAGTGATGTGATGAATTTGTGAATTTGTTTTTCTAGTAGCTTTATGAGATTGCAATATGTAGTGTTAGTGTTAGTTATGATTCTAGATGTGATAATTACATTTCCACTTGCATATGCTAACTGAGCACAGAGTTGAAAATAGAGAAAGAGAAACAGCACACAATACATATCAAAACAGATGCCATGTGGAACGTTGGCTCTCTCTGCGGTGAGATCTTGAAGATCTGGACTCAGATGGCATGCTGCTCTTCACCTGTGCTCTTATTAGAGTCTTTGCCAAGGCGATGATTGGGATCCGTCCCCGTCCCGCTACATCTGTGACCCCCGTGTCACAGCTGATTATACTGTTCAAGTCCTCACCAAAGACATTCAGTTCACTAGCGAAGCACATTGTCCTTTATTATGCGTTATATTTACTGTTTATAATTAGTTGTTTTTTCCCCCCTATAAGTATTCATCTAGGGTCTGATGAGTCTTTGTGGAATATTGTGCAATATTGGGAATGTGAAAAATAACTGTAACTGTAAAACTGTATATTCTCAGTGCACAAGAATGTTTTCCTCATCCAATATTGTATTTACAGAACTGATAGAGTGTTTGTTATTGAAATCTGAGGTTTATAAAATGGTTTAAAATGATAATTATGCCATGATTTCAGCATCTATCAAGATAATAATAAATCAAATTGCTTAAAACTAATACTATTAAAGCTAATTAAAATGTTTAGGTGTACAATAGCATGCCATATTGAAAGCGTCTTTGACTGTTTATAAAACTTGACATAGTGCTGGTATGAAAGATAAATATGTAAGTGACATAAAACGACAATTGTTGATGTAAGATGTTGGATGGTAAAGCAAAAAAAATATAAATAAAAGCCATTTGTCCTTTAACGTGCAGTTTAATACTTCATTGTGCTCTAAATGTAGTACCACTTGCAGTCCACAAGGGGGCTTGAAAAGATTATGAAAAATAGACAAGTCTATCTGACATACTGGCCATGTTTGAAATGAAAATGCTAGTATACTGGCTACTGCATTTTGCACAGTATATATTGCTTACTACATATTTTAAGTATGGACAACATGCAATAGGCTATATTATGCGGCACTAAACGTTTCAGTAGGCTACACTGATCAGGCATAATAGTATGACCACTGACAGGTGAAGTAAATAACACTGATTATCTATTCCTCACGGCACCTGTTATTGGGTGAGAGATATTAGACAGCATGTGAACATTTTGACTGCGTCCGAAAACCTAGGCAGCTGACTAGTGGCCTCAGTGCCTTATCAGACAATGACTCTGCAGGCAGCGTTTGTGCATGAAAGCACCTCACAAAACTAATCTCGGAGAGACTTCTAAGGCAGTGTAACCGTTTAGTGATCTACAGCTAAATAGAGAGAGCTTTGGTGTGAATTAAACACATATTTAATTACTACATTAGTAATTTCTTGCTAGAAATGACATCAGAAGTGGAAAATGTTGGTAAAAGAAAATGTAGCTACATTTACTGACCAGCAAACGCAACTTTCAGACGCATCTTTTTCCCCCAGCTCTACTGTCACAGAATGGAACGCACTGGATTGTGGGATTATAAAGGCAGTGAAGGATACATTCATGCTCACTTCAAAACTCGATCAGATGAAGGTATCGCAGGAGACAGGAAGTGAAGCTAACATTAGATTCGGACGTGCCTTGCATGCCTTCCTACCTTGAAATGTGTCCTCCGAAGGCAGCATTTTTCAGGTTTCGGACACGGCCCGTCCTCAAAGTTGACGTGTTAAAAGCAGGAAAAAAATGGGCAAGCGTAAGGATTTGAGCAAGTTTGACAAAGGCCAAATTGTGCTGGCTAGACAACTGGGTCAGAGTATCTCCAAAACTGCAGCTCTTGTGGGGTGTTCCCGGTCTGCAGTGGTCAGTATTTATCAAAAGTGGTCCAAGGAAGGAACAGTGGTGAACCGGCGACAGGGTCATGGCTCATTGATGCACGTGGGGAGCGGAGGCTGGCCCGTGTGGTCCGATCAAACAGATGAGCTACTGTAGCTCAAATTGCTCAAAAAGTTAATGCTGGTTCTGATAGAAAGGTGTCAGAATACACAGTGCATCACAGTTTGTTGCGTATGGGGCTCCATAGCCGCAGACCAGTCATGGGTGCCCATGCTGACCCCTGTCCACCGCTGAACCAACAGTGGGCACGTGAACATCAGAACTAGACCACGGAGCAATGGAAGAAGGTGGCCTGGTCTGATGAATCACGTTTTCTTTTACATCACGTGGATGGCCGGGTGCATGTGCGTTGCTGCATCCTGGGGGACACATGGCACCAGGATGCACTATGGGAAGAAGGCAAACTGGCGGAGACAGTGTGATGTTTTGGGTAATGTTTTGCCTGCCATCCATGTGGATGTTACTTTGACACACACCACCAACCTAAGCATTGTTGCAGACCATGTACACCTTTTCATGGAAACAGTATTCCCTGGTGGCTGTGGCCTTTTTCAGCAGGATAATGCGCCCTGCTACAAAGCAAAAATGGTTCAGGAATGGTTTGAGGAGCACAACAACAAGTTTGAGGTGTTGACTTGGTCTCTAAATACCCCAGATATCCAGTCAAGCATCTGTGGGATGTGCTGAACAAACAAGTCTGATCCATGGAAGCCCCTCCTCGCAACTTACAGGATCTTCTGCTACCATCTTGGTGCCAGATACCACAGCACACCTTCAGGGGTCTAGTGGAGTCCATGCCTCGATGGGTCAGGGCTGTTTTGACAGCAAAAGTGGGACCAACTCAATATTAGGAAGGTGGTTATAATGTTATGAAACACCTGATCGGTGTATAGGCTATTGAACTCACATGAACTCATTACGCTCAATGTTTTCTTTAATATAACAAGTTCAGACTTTAAAAATGGCAGTTGATATTGTGTTTCCAGATAATTACTCTTGATATACTAAAGTTAAATGCTTTGTATCGTGTCATACATTATTCCATACACAGTGTTCACTGGTTGTGCATTGCACTTTTTGGAAAATGTTGCAATCTTTCAGGTAATCTTTGCATACAGGAAATGTCCATACTTTGCACATACACACAGCATTCTAAGAGACAGGGTATGCTATAATCCAGGGGTCGCCAACTAGCGGACTGCGGTCCGCCACGGGTTGCGACGACGACAGTTAACGTTACTATGCTCACTGTTGCTATGTTCAGGCGCACGGTCACGCATGCAGTGAAGAAGAGACTGATGGTGCGTTCACACCAGATTTGAATGACGCTTAATTCGCTCCGCAGAATGTCTATTCGCTTTTCTGCATTGATTTAAATCACTCGCGCGAAACGCTTCATTTGTGTCCGGTGTGAACGCACCATCAGCGCAGAAAGCAGCGTGCAAAAACAATGGCATTTTCGAAAATTAGGAAAGTTGACGTACCCGACGAATTGGGATCACTTCAGGGAGCCCCTATCAGCTTCAAGATATAGAGAACAGGCCAATGGGCCATTGGCATGCGATATTTGCATCTCGCGCTCCGTCCCGCGCCGTGGGTATAAACAGGAAGCGAGAGCAACGCACTGACGTCATTCACTTCGGAGCCGAACGGCGTTGATGAAGCAAGACTGCTTTACTAAAAGAGAGCCTATCTATAAGAGAGTTACTCCAGTGAACGAGAAGGATGCTTTGTGTTGGCGAAAAGGCACAATCAGCGTGATTGCGTGCTCACCGCTGCATCAGCATAACTAACTGCTGTTCTCACAGCAACTGTCGTTGAGGGCATTTGTTTCAGTGAGTGCAGACACAGGACTGCACTTACCTCCTGTGTGCTGCCGCGGTCTTCCCCTGGGGGCTTCAGCACTGTTGAAAGAGCGTTTCCTCACAAAAGAGCAACACGGGTGTGACCCTGTGTGACGTCATTCCACCCGTGCGTTTCTGGATGCAGTTGTTTCCTGTCCTGATGGCCACGATCCCTCTCGCATAAACATGTTGAGACTGTGTTAGTGGGTTATCCGTGTTCTCTCAGGGATCACGTCAACGCGCTGTTTGTCTCGCCTTCCGCATGAGGGTTTGAGTGTTCAGAGCGCCGTGTGCCGTCTAGCTGCTGGGTGACAGCGGGCAACCCAGCGCGCGTCACTCGCCGCCTCCGATGCGTGGTCGAGACTATGATACCTCAAACAGGGTTGAGTCCCTTCGCTTATACCCCGATCTAGTCTCTTTTCTGGTGCACCAGAAAAGGGGCTACTTTGGCTGATAAGCCTGGGTGACCTGAGGTTTACAATGGGGCTTCCCTGTCGAGTACACCTCCGTGGGCCCCCAACTCCTCTATCGCATCGCAAGCATGTTGAGACTGTGTTTGTGGGTGGTTTATGTTCTCTCATGTGATCATAGCCACGTCGGTGCGTTGTTCGTCTTGCCTTTTTCATAAAGGCTTAAGTGTTCAGCGCGCCGTGTGCCATCTCACGGCCACGCTCACTATCTCGCATGTCTGCTGGTAGCTTCAGATGGGATTGCTGGTCCTTAAAAAAGAAAAGAAAAGGGGACCTAGCGTTTCATTTGGGGCTCTAGCAGAGGACAGATGTCAATCGCTGCATCGGAGAGAGGGCTGTTGTGTGTTGAAAATTAAAATGATGCTGAGATTCCCACTATAATAGTGGGCGCTCGTGCTGAATCAGATTCATACTTGACAGCCATGCTTTCCCGGGTGGCTGAGGCGTAGTGCAACGCATAAATCGCCTTGCCCGCCCCTTGCCTTTTCCCGGATGTGCATTGGAAGGCTTTGGCATTGTGGAACTATTGGTGCCAAAATATGGAACACCAATAGGGCCATAATCTTTCAAAAAGTTTTCCTCTCTCTCACTACCCTCAACGGTGGGGTGGCAGTGCCACTGGCAGGCCACCTCCGCCCTGCTGAGTGCACGAGGGTTGTTCTGGCCGAGGTTGAGCTCCGCACAGCGCTGGCCCTTGGCCAGACAATGTCCACCCTGGTCCAGAAACACCACTGACCCGGATTTGGTTGGAACTGTTCTCCCCCGGAGGAGGGCCGGGTGGAAAACCATTAGTAATTCTGTTCCGCCACTGGTGTTAAAAACAGCCAGTAGTACCCAAATTCTCAAGAGCAGTTCCAATACCTCTGGGTCTCGGGAGTTCAGGAGTGACAGCGTGTGACGCTACAAAGCCTCGCCGCTCTCATTCCCCTCCCCACAAGAGGGCGAGAATGGCAGTGTGTGACGCTACAAAGCCTCGCCACTCTCATTCCCCTCTTCTCAGCGGTGCGTGGACGACAATGTGTTAGGCAATATGCCTCGCCGCTGTTGTTCCCCGCTGAGTAAGGAGGTGAGGCAGACCGTGTGCAACGCCACAAAGCCTTGCCACGCTCAGCCCTTCCTTCATTTGGGGAGCATGCTTGGTGGTGCACAACGCCATGCCTTGTCAACCTCTGGTGCCTCTCCAAATCGCCAGCAGGGGGCGCTGGCTGTCGGGACGCACACAAGGAGGTGCCTCCTCACACTCGCCCGCCCCCTCAGCGGATGCAGGTTTGCGGGTACGTCTGTGGTGCCGATGATCCCGCTTGTACGGTCTCTGGGGGCCTGGCTAGCGCTCCCCAGGCCGTCTCGCTGGCTCATCCACACCATCAGACTCGGCTATGCGATTCAGTTCGCCCGGCGTCCCCCCAAGTTCAGGGGCGTTCACTTCACGTCTGTAACGAGGGAGAACGCCCCTGTAATTCAGGCGGAGATCGCTGTCCTACTGGCGAAGGACGCGATAGAGCCGGTCCCTCCAGCCGATATGAAGTCTGGGTTCTACAGCCCATACTTCATTGTACCCATGAAAGGCGGCGGGTTACGACCGATCTTGGATCTGCGATACTTGAACCGCTCCCTTCACAGGATGCGGTTCCGAATGTTGACGCAGAAACGCATCTTCAGGTGCGTCCATCCCCAAGATTGGTTTGCAGCGATCGACCTGAAGGACACGTACTTTCATGTCTCGGTTCTCCCTCGACACAGACCGTTTCTACGCTTTGCATTCGACGGACGAGCATATCAGTACAATGTCCTGCCCTTCGGGCTGTCCCTGTCGCCCCACATCTTCACGAAAGTCGCGGAGGCAGCCATTGCTCCCATGAGAGAGCGTGGTGTTCGCCTTCTCAACTATCTCGACGACTGGCTGATCCTTGCCCAGTCGCGGGATCAGTTGTGCGAACACAGGGACATGGTGCTTCGGCACCTCAGCCAGTTGGGTCTTCGGGTCAACTGGGAGAAGAGCTAACTCTGTCCCATACAGATGATCTCTTTTCTCAGAATGGAGATCGACTCGGTCGCCATGACAGCGCGCCTCACTGAGGAGAGCGTCCAATCGGTGTTGAACTGCTTGAATTCGTTCAAAATGCAGCACAGCGGTACCACTGAAACAATTTCAGAGGCTCCTGGGGCATATGGCAGCAGCAGCCACAGTAACGCCGCCAGGGCTGCTCCATATGAGACCGCTTCAACGCTGGCTACACGACAGAGTCCCGAGATGGGTGTGGCACAGCGGGTCCCTCCGTGTCCAAGTGACGCCGAGATGCCGCCAAACCTTCAGCCCGTGGTCGGACCCTTCATTTTCTATGGGCAGGAGTGCCTCTAGAACAAGTGTCCAGGCATTCTGTTGTCTCCACGGATGCCTCATCCACCGGCTGGGGTGCCACGTACAACAGGCTTGCAGTTTCGGGTCTGTGGACGGGGCCCCAACTGCAATGGCATATCAATTGCCAGGAGTTGCTGGCAGTTCATCTTGCTCTCAGCCGTTTCAAAACGCAGCTCAAAGGCAAGCACGTTCTGGTCCGGACGGACAGCACTGCGGCCGTTGCGTACGTCAACAAACAGGGTGGTCTACGCTCCCGCCGCATGTCCCAACTCGCCCGCCATCTCCTCCTGTGGAGTCAGAAGCATCTGAGGTCCCTTCGTGCCATTCACATTCCGGGCCCACTTAATCGTGCGGCCGACGAGCTGTCACGGTTACCGGTGCTCCCCGGAGAGTGGAGACTCCACCCCCAGGTGGTCCAGCTGATCTGGAGTCGCTTTGGGGGCCGCACAGATTGGTCTGTTTGCCGCCCCCAACACGACCCACTGCTAGTTGTTTTATTCCCTGACCGAGGGCACCCTCAGCATGGATGCACTGGCACACAGCTGGCCCCGGGGCCTATGCAAATATGCGTTTTCCCCCAGTGAGCCTTCTTGCACAGACACTGTGCAAGGTCAGGGAGGACGAGGAGCAGCTCCTCTTGGTAGCTCCGTATTGGCCCAACAGGACTTAGTTCCCGGAACTAGTGCTCCTCGCGACAGCACCTCCTTGGCCCATTCCTCTGAGGAAGGACCTCTTAACTTAGAGACGGGGCACCCTGTGGCACCCACGTCCGGACCTCTGGAAAAAAACTCCATGTCTGGTCCCTGGACGGGACGCGGAGGTTCTAGGTGACCTACCGCAAGCGGTAGTTGACACCATCACTTCCGCCAGAGCCCCCTCTATGAGACGGCTGGATGCGCTGATGTGGAACCTGTTCGTCGATTGGTGCTCTTCTCACCAAGAAGACCCCTGAAAGTGTTCGGTCAGATCTGTGCTCTCTTTTCTTCAAGACGGGTTGGAGCGAAGGCTGTCTCCCTCCACCCTCAAGGTGTACGTTGCGGCGAATCACGACCTGGTTAATGGTGAGTCCTTAGGCAAGCACAATCTGATCGTCAGGTTCCTGAGGGGGGCGAGGAGACTAAATCCGCCTCGTCCTCCCTCTATACCCTCTTGGGACTTAACTCTGGTGCTGACCGCACTGCAGAGGGCGCCCCTCGAGCCTTTGCAGTCAGCTGAAAATCTTGTCTTTAAAGACAATACTCCTGATTGCATTGGCCTCGGTTAAAAGGGTAGGAGACCTGCAGGCATTTTCGGTCGATGAATCGTGCCTGGAATTCGGGCCTGGCAACTCTCAGGTAACTCTGAGACCCCGGCCTGGATATGTGCCCAAGGTTCCCACTACTTCCTTTCGGGACCAAGTGGTGAGTCTGCAAGCGCTGCCCTCGGAGGAGGCAGACCCAGCCCTGGCTTTTCTCTGTCCAGTTTGCGCCCTGCGTATCTATGTTGACACAACGCAAAGCTTTAGGACCTCAGAGCAGCTCTTCGTCTGTTATGGAGGACAGCAGAAGGGAAAGGCTGTCTCCAAGCAGAGGATGGCCCATTGGATAGTGGATGCCATTGTCTTGGCTTATGAATCCCAAGATGTGCCCTGCCCACTTGGGGTTAGAGCTCACTCCACCAGGGGTGTAGCTTCTTCCTGGGTGCTGGCTCGTGGCGCCTCGCTGACAGACATTTGTAGAGCTGCGGGCTAGGCAACACGTTCGCTAGGTTTTGTAGCCTACGTGTGGAACCGGTTGCTTCTCGTGTGCTCGCTTCCCATAGTCAGCAACACTGAAGTGCCCGTTCTAGTGTTGGCTTGCTGCGCCACTCCCTTCCCCATGGATACGTGCGCTTATATTCTCCAGTCGAGTTCCCCAGGAATTGGCGAACCCTGTACGAGGCCTGTGCGTCTCATTTGCTCTGATTCTGTTGTGGTTGTCAAAAGAGGAAACATTAAATAAAATGTTTCTTGCACTTTTTAATTTTTCCAACACTGGTGGCACTTTATTGCCTGTTTGTGTTTCTGAATTATATTGCTAATGATATTTTACCAGTGCAATTTGAAGCACAGAAAAGAGCAGTGTTCAATATTAGATACATTTAGTTAAGTAGAGACATGTGAATAAACATAAAGGGCCCTATCTTGCACCCAGCGCAATTGACTTTGTACACCGACGCATGTGTCATTCCTATTTTGCACCCGCGCAAAGCGCGCTTTTCCCTCCACAGAAGCACGTCGCTAAACTAGTGAATGAACTTGCGCTCCCTGGGCGGTTCAGCGCAAAAAAGGAGGCGTGTTCCGGCGCAAACAATCCCTGGTGCTATTTTGCTGTTCCATTAAACAATTGCGCCACTGACCAGAAAAAAACCTAGTCTAAAGTCAGTGGCGCGTTGCGCGTTGTTCATTATGCTATTTTAAGGGCGCATGCTTGACCATAGCGTGCACAACGCGCATACACTTTGCTCATGTAATCTACACAGATGCAACAGTTATTTTTGCAAATCATAAATTGTTACACTAAAAAAATATTAACACATGAGATGACGGAAATCATTGTGGTGTGCCACGAAGATGTGAAAAAATAGGCATACATCTAGCTTACAAATTATTCAGGCTAATTATTTATTTAACCGACGCTATTTTGGGTGGGTTTCTCCCATCCCCATACAACACAACTTCTCTGTCTTTCACTGCTCTTACAAGAACATCAGTCTCCTCGGCTGTGAACCGCTCCTGGCGTGCGCCTGGTAAATACGGCATAATAATAGCAATCCATAATGGAACTTGCGCACCTGCTTTTAAAGGGAATGTTGGATGACGCTCTGATTGGTTTATTCACGTTACGCCCAAACCACACCTATGAATAATGAAGCTACTTCAGACCAACCCATTTTAGATTTGCGCCGGGCGCAAGAGCCATTTATCCCGCCGGGAAAATAGCAACAGCGCCGAGACCCGCCCACAAAGTTACTTGCGCTTTGCGCTTTGACACTTGCGTTTCAGATCGTTAAAATAGGGCCCAAAGTGTTTTATGAGATTTCAGATTTTATGATCCAGGGGGGGTTTGCGTTCATTGACTTACTTTATCTCAGTTCAGCAGGAAAGAGCACTTTAGTTGCTAGTAATGTTGAAATGAATGTATTTTCAGTACAGATTTAGAGATGAAGGCTTTTTTAGTTCATCATATTTTTGTCAGCCATGGTTACTGGTTGAATTTAGATATTTTGTACCAAAGCAACTTAAAGGACATAACAGAACTACAAATGATTACCTATGTTTGCTTTAACAATATGAACAGACATGTTTTGTCCATATGAGAACATATTTTGTTCAATTAAGAACAAATGCTATCTACACTCATTTCTTTAGTCTGGCAATAAACATAAATTATTGTTTTTAGGTGTATAATTGTCCGGTTCTCAGCCGGTGACGAGAGTTCATTTACTGGACCTCAAGCAATTTTAGTTGAAGACCCCTGCTATAATCGAACGTAGCCAATGTGTATATGATAAATAAATAATTATTGGTATTATTTAAAGGGGGTTTTGGAAACTGACCAACAGCAAAAACATTTAAATAGTTTATACCGATCTTTCAGAACGATGCCTTTTAAATATTTGAATGATAATTTTCTAGGTTTTCTAGGAATTAAAATTTTGTTAGCTGGCATGTAATGCCTCCTCTTCCCATTTCCTTGAAGTCGAGTCAAGTCACCTTTATTTATATAGCACTTTTTACAATGCAGATTGTTTCAAAGCAGCTTCACAGTGTTAAACAGGAAAATAATTCAACAGAATTTTATTCGGCCGTACCGGAGAAAACTGTGATGTAATTTAGCTCATTTCAATTATCATACAGTGACAATGTGGGCAGATCAGTAATTTAGTTTATATGGTTAATTTACCAATTAGATTTATTTGAATATTTAGTTGAAAATTTAGTGTCCCCAACTGAGCAAGCCAAGCCAAAGGTGACAAACTGGAAAGCACAAACTGGAATTAATGCAAACATCTTATTCTTTATTCCAACATTTCACTCAAAATACATTTCTATTTAATATTTACACATTACACAAGTATATAATACAGCAGGAACCTTTACAAGACTGCATGAGTGTGAAATCATCTAAAACGTTCACAAGGTATTCAAATTTAGTGTCATTCTGCCCTGCTGTGATAGAGGATCAATGTGTGAATCCACATGAAAACACAATTTACAGATCAAGACTCATTGAAAAACTGAATCACTTGATAAAACACAGTATAAGCCTTATTGTTCATCTCAGATGTGCGTACTCAAGTCCACTGTTTGGTGGACAATTAATGCATCCTTAAAAATGGCAGGAAATTATGTTATTTAAGTGTGAAGAGTAACTTTTGCACTGATTTAACACTGACTGCATTAAATTACAAATACAGACTAATATATATATATATATATATATATATATATATATATATATATATATATATATATATATATATATATATATATATATATATATATATATATATATATATATATATATATATATATATATATATATATACACACATACATACATATATATATACATACATACATACATACATATATATACACATACATACATATATATATATACATACATACATACATACATATATATACACATACATACATATATATATATACATACATACATACATACATACATACATACATACATACACACACATTACTGTTGGCACAATACATAAAATACAATCAAAAAGTGTTCTGAAATCAATATTAGACAAAGTCTATTTCAATAGATCAATCGTTTCAATGTAGTAAAAAACAACACTGAACCCTGTTAAAACCGAATCCTCATGCAAACCATCTGTTTGCTTCATGGCAGGGTATTAAAAATATTCATGCTGATGAGAGCAAATAGAGACATTTTTCAGAATGTGTCTGCTTGCTAGGAATAATTAAGGAATAATTCAAGATCCTCAATCCATCACATCACCAAGTAATAAATAATACATTTGTGCAAACGACTGTAAACAAGCACGTGTAGGAGCCTTTTTTGCTCATTTAAAATATACTTTCCTAGACCTTCATAATAAAAAGATAAAGTACAACAACAGTCAATATACGAAAATACAGCTTGGTTTACTTCAATAGTGTGACGGGTGATTTAAATGACCTTAATAGGGACACTTGATTTATTCTAATGAGTGTACAAAACTACTTAAAGCCCAACATCTAACTGTTCTCATAAAACTCATTTGTTTCACACTGTAAAGAGGTACTGGTTTATAAAAAATAAAAAAAAGACCAAGCATTTTTAACTCTACAGTGGTCATACAAAAATGCTAACATTAGAGAAAAATGGAACACAAGAGCAAGAAAAACCAGATCAGCATTAACACCAAGGTTTCTGTGAGTGTTTATGGGTGGCGCTCTACTAGCAGCAGGACTTCTTCTTAGCCACGCTGTCTACTAGCGACACAGTTTTCTCTTTTTCTCTGTCCTCTTGTTCTTTCAGAACTCTGGCAGAGAGGAAAAAAGTGCCACATCTTATGAGGAGCAGTACAATGCAACACAATAATTAATTGTGGGAATCATAACCTGGCGGAAAATCTATCTTGCAACTGCATATGCAATTGACTTTTCATGGTATTAAGAATTGTTATACCAACAGTCTATTCACTTACAGAAGCATATTGAACTTAAAACTGAATTAATCAATGAATTAACACACAACAATCAGGGTTATTGACCTTTACCAGTCTGCTAGGAAACAGACCAGTGTAATTGTAGTATTATTTATATACTATTATAGTATATATACATGTTTTTAAAGCTTCAGCTTTTAAAATTTTAGTTTTAGTTATTTTGTCATGCATTTGTATTAGATCTTTATGTAACCCTCATCCTTCCCTCGGGTCATTCTGACCAGAAACCATTTTTTTTTCAAAACAATTTAAAAATGTAGTGTTCATGGGAGTGGTCCAAGACTTTAGGACTTTTGCGCACTTGAACAATGTATACACAAAAAAAAAAACAAAAAAAAATGTATGTGGTTATAAAAAAAAAAAGTTACAAATCCTTCCCTCGTGGGTCAATTTGACCCCCTTTAGGAATCAATAGAATGCGAGAAATGCTTCAGTAAACGTAGAAAAACCGAACAAATGCTAAAACTTTACCAATTTTTTTTTTACACATTATTACATGTGTATCAGTGATGCGCGGGTCAATGTATAAACAACCCGCACCCGACCAACGTTTTCAACTAACCCGCCCGCAACTCGGACCGCAAAAAAAAAGAAGAAAATATTGTACCCGACCCGCTTCCTGACCCGCATTTTTTAAAAGTAGTAAATAATGCTCATCTTAGCGTCATTGGGCCATTGAGAAATTTTTCAGGCCTTGACGTGGTGCGCTCAGAGGTGCAGCGACGACAGCAGGCAGTTCTTGTGGTGGCCCATCGTTTTCCATTTCAGCTGTCTAGATGCATATTATTGATGAACGCGATGTTTATGTTTCAACCCGGCTTGAAGAATTCATCAGCAGGTCAACTGAGAGAAGGCCCACTTTTGGAAAAGTGTGAAAGCCCTTAGGAGCGCAAACTGTTCTTTTTCTGAATGCTGTATGATATAGCCTAGTGTTATGTAATACAGGCTTGATTTATTCATTTATTTTGTTTCATTTTCTTAACAATTAAGATGCTGCATGTGTTTATCCAGTCTAATCGAAGTGTGCGTCTCTCCCCCGACTTTCCCAACAAAAATCCCGCCCCCTCTCAGAAAATACATAAAACTGACTTTTCGGAGCTATATGCGTTTAAAAGTAGCCTATTAAAATGGTACAATGGCATTGCTCAGTTCAACGTTTTGGGAAATTGGGCAATTTGTCCCGCGTCAGCATTTATTCAAAAGTTAATAACGCTCAACATTCAAAAGGTAAATAAGGATTTATTGACGACCCGACCGACCGTGACCCGAATATCATTACAATATTTTTGGATGACTCGTAACCGCGGGTGACCGCAGGCACCCGCTCATTTTGGATCAACCCGCGCATCACTGATGTGTATCTAAATGCATACTGAATAGATAAACTCAAGAACTGACCCAGCAGAACTGTTCATTTACTCCATATAGAGCTATAAGGCCATCTAGTCATGAAATATCATGTTATATAATTTTCTTTCACCCAAACTGACCCATTGTGAGATATTTTGAGCTGATGTGAGCTGGGTTATGCATATATTGGAGAGTTCTTTTGAATTTAAGTTGAAAGAATGCGAAGAATGTGCTTAAATTATATTATTTCTTGATAAAAGTAATATAAAAGGTAAAAAAAATACAAAAAAATTCTCCCAAAAATGTCATTAAAAATAGAAACAAAATATGTTAAACATTAAATTATATGAAAAGGTTTCTGGACAAAAAAAAGTATAATTTTAGGGTCATTTTAACCCACGAGGGAAGGATTTGTTAGAGGATGCAAGGCAAGAATGAGGGTTTTTTTTTTTTCAGTTTTATTTGTAGTAATTTTGGTCCTTCAACTTCAAATTATATTATTATTTATAACAACAATACAGGGACAGACATTGTTACAAGGCACAAGCTGCTACAATTTTTTATATTAAAAAAATAACTAAATCACTGGATTTTAAGCTTGTAAACAAAGGTGTGGTTTAAGGAAGATTAACTTCAGAGCAAGCAAACTAAAGAGTCATGAATAAAAGTGTACATTTCATCAAGTTTCATCATTTATGTAAGAGGAATAATCTGTATTTGACAACCAGGACCACTGTGCCATTTTTTTTACATCGATCTATTATTGTGGTATCATAGATTACAAATAAGCCCAGCACTTAACACGTAAAAATGAAACAAAACGTGGTTGGTTGTTTTGTGGGTGTCATGCAGTCATTTCCTGTCTAAGAGGCCCGTTCACACAAAATGCATTTAGGTCTAGAGATGCATTTTTTAAATGTTAAACTTCTATTAGCCTTGAGCTCTGCATTTTCAGATGTTCGAAACACGAGCACAAATGTCAAATGCATCCACCTAGCGCATGTTTACATAGAAAAACCATGGAAATTCCACGCGGTGAAATGCAAAAGCCCATTCTGTGTGAATAGGGCGGCTCTTGGTCAGATTAAACTGCAAAGTGAACCACAGAATATACCTGTAGTGCGTTTTTAAAACACTCTTCCATATTCTGATTTGAAAAGAAATTAGTCATATAATACATTTGTTAATAAGGTATCCTACATGTAACACTGTTAAATAAAGTGTTACCATAAATTCTTACCTTGCCATGTGAATCATGGACTCGTTCACATTGTGGCTTGAAAAAGCACTGCACTCATAGAAAATCAATTGAAAGTCCTGAAAGAGTAAATAGAATGTCAAAATAAGATATGTTAAGAATAAAGGGTCATTCTGATGTCATTCAGTGGGGTTCTTAATGTCTGCTGAGTACATGCAACAGTAACTGACAGGAAACCACTTCATACATCTCATCAAACTACAAACTGATTCTTCTTCTGAGTCGGTTCTTTTACTCGCTCATTTCAAGATTATCATGCTTAAAATGTTTAATGGTGATCCATTAGTGCCACTCCAGGGCCCAGATTCACTCACCTTTGCTAATTTCTCTCCCGTTCCCAGCGGAATTACTCTCTGGCCGTCTATATCGGTCTTATTCCCCAAGAGCATGATGGGAATGCCCTCACCTGCTCCCTCCTGTAGTATGAAAAATGACAACCACTTCACATTTTAACTAATAAAAACTGCATTGATGATAACGTTTGCTTACTTGAAATAAGCAGTTTATTGCTTTTTTTGGTTAAGATATACACTACCATTCAAAGTTTGAGATTGTTAAGAAAAAAATACAGTAAAAACAATTATATTGTGAAATATTATTAAAATGTAAAATAAATGCTTTCTATTTGAATATATTTTAAAATGTAATGTATTCCTGTGATGGTAAAGCTGAATTTACTAAAGCATCATTACTCCAGTCTTCAGTGTCACATGATCCTTGTAAACATTTCTTATTATTATCAATGTTAAATTCAGTTGTGCTGCCTAATATTTTTGTGGAAATCTTTTTTTTATTTTGTATTCTTTGATGAATAGAAAAAGCATATAAATATCTTTACTGTCTCTTATGATACATTCAATACATGCTTGCTGCATAAAAGTATTATATATATATATATATATATATATATATATTTATTTATTTATTTATTTATTTTTTATCTTACTGACCCCAAACTTTTGGATGGCAAGCACAGTTTTCTTCCATTTTTGAAATATAACTTTGTGTTGAACTAATAAAAGGGTACATTCTTTTTTTTTTTTAGACCAATAGCAAACTTACATAAAAAAGAAAACCACAGTGTACCACTGATGAAAATAATTCAAAGAAAGGAAAAGAAAAGAAAAGAAAAAAGCACCAATTGCTACTTGCTATTACTAGTTGGAAGTAGGTAGTATTTATAGTATTTTAGAGAGTGTTGTATTGGACAAAATATTTCTTTACCCCATTATTTCATTAATATTTCAATCAATTTCTCAAACAAACTTCATTTTAGTGGTGTCTGTGTACACAAGCATAAAATGTAGTCTTTTACTCCTAAAGAAAGTGGAAATGAATCACTCACCTGCACGCTGGCCAGCCACTGCCTCACTGCTGTGAAAGTCTGCTCATTAGTGATGTCATACACCACTACCACACCATCGGCTTTGCGAAAAAACTGCTTAGTGATGCTGCGATACCTGACGGTGGAAACCCACAATAAATCAGTTGCATTCATCTGTTTTCTCAGTTAGTAGACACAATGGCATGATCAACTAGGCCTCTGATAATGTACGGACTATGATTAATTCAACTTGTTTCAATTAGAAAATATCACTCGCCTCTCCTGTCCCGCTGTGTCCCACATTTGCAGGGCTACCTGGCTGTTGTCCACTGTCAGAGTCTTCACACTGTAGTCAATACCTGAACACACGTCACACAAATGAAAGAGGTCAGTCTGAAGGAGGAGGAAGGGGATTTGGCATTTAATGTCTTTATGCTTTCTTCCATCCCAGAGGAAGCTCCACTCGCACAAGCCCTGACTAAAGGGCAGATGGAATTGATTTGAGGTTTTAGTCAATACCAAGTTATTGATAAATGTTTTAAACCAGCTAAATATAGGAATCATGCAAATTGAGGCACATTATGTTACAATGTTTTTAACTTACCAGTGCTACTATATTTTTTTAGTACCATGGTATTCTTTTTAAGTACCATGAAAATAGCATGGTGCATGAACATAATCGATCAGTATCATAGCACGTCAAAATACAGTGATATTACTGCATGCCTACTATTTTGTAAAGTTTATTTTATTTATTGTAAAAATGCACTTTAAAAAAAAACGTTTGAAAGAATTTAATACTTTTATTCAATTTGGTCAAAAGTGACAGTAAAGACTGAACTGTTAAAAAAGTTTCTTTTCATCAAAATTACCTGGTTTCCCCATCAATATTAATATAGATATATTCAAAAAGAAAACAATTATTTCACAATATTACTGTTTAGTGTTTTGAATATTTTTGATCAAATAAATGGTGAACATAAGAGATAATAATAATCATCATTATTATTATATTATTATTATTGACGCAATAGAAAAAAAAAACTATGAAATGGGCAGTTAAGACAATGACAAAATTATGAAAAACTTTCCCACAGGCTTCTATTTGAAACACTCCTCACTATGTTAACAGTTGAAATCAAGAGTCAGCAAAACCTCAACGTTGTACGAAACTAAATATCGTTTAACAGTGTCACTGTCATCAGCATGTGGAGAATTACAGTAACAGAGCCAATAACTTGGCAACAAGTTGTGAAACAAGCTGTGGTCTTTTTTTTTTTGGCCAAGTCAATCATGACAATTTTCATTTTGGGTGAACTAGTGTTTTATTAAGGCTATGTAGGTTAAATAATTTAAAATACCTATAGATACCAGTAAACATTAACAAGTAAATTGAAGGCCACTGACCTACAGTAGCACATGTATCAGGGTGGAAACAGTCATCACAGAAGCGACGCAAAAGAGACGTTTTTCCCACGCTGGAATTCCCTACCAGAACAATCTTAAACAGACGATCTGGACCTGAACTGGACCCTTCTTCCTGGAAAAAAAAGACACCAAGATTGATGAAAAGGGAATAATGCAGGATCCATATGACTCAAATGCTCATGTTACACCCAATTTCCAAAATTAGCATTTGTCATGCACCAAATGCAAGCACATTTTATTTTGAATTGTAATAAAAATAAGAGTATACATGCTAATGTCTGTAAATCAATTAAAAAAGCAAACAATTTATAAATTCAAATTTTTTTACAGTATATTTAACAGGTATTGCAAAATTATTGTGTTTTCATAGCTGCTAATGAATTCATTGCCATTCGTTAAGTAAAGGAAATTATTACATTTACTGATATCCAACAAAAATACACCTAATATCTACTACACTCTTAAAAATGAAGGCTTGAAGCATTTTGGGTTCCCAAAATAATCTTTAGTGAACAGTTCTTAACTCTTTCCACGCCAATATTTTGTTTGAAAAGGTAGCAGTCACCGGCAGCATTTTTGATCATTTTCACAAAATTTGCATGGCCCCCAGAATATTTTGTATGAATATCTGAACATGCAATGTATCAAATGAAAGTACAGACAGTGTTTTATTCCAGATTAATGCATTATTTTGTATCAACACCTGAATGTGGGTAAGTTTAATAAAAAAGAAACGTTGAGATTTGTTTATCCACCCTATCCAACTTTCCATCCCGAGAAAAACTTGTTTTTGTAAAAGACTACAACCAGGATCGGATTCAGAATGATGATCAAAGCACAGATCGAGTAACATTTAGATAAAAGTCCACCAACACCCCTAATTTTTGCACAGTCCTATTGTTCGTCCTGGGTAGACATTGCATTCAGTAACATTAGGCAGTTTTGATTGATATGCTATTTAAGGTTGATGATATTTTACATATGCATATGATTACATATGATATCGCTTGTTTCTGCGTTTTTTTAGCACGTGTTCTGATCAGGATATTCAGTACTCTATCGGATGATGTGTCATAGCGCCCCCTACCGTATAATAGTGGAAAGTCAGAAATTTCCATCAATGGTGGGGAAGCGTTCTCTAATAAATGATGGAAATTTCTGTCAATGGCAGGGAAAGATTTATTCTTATACCAAATATCCATTGCACAGAAGCGCTTCTGCGCTGGCATTTAAGCTTCTTTACAAAGACTGCTGCTCAGACATGGCAAAAATGCATTAACACAGCTTGATACTAGGTCCTGGGTCAGAGCAGGCATGATTAGATTTGATTTAACTTTTATGCAGCACACTTTATACAGAATTTTGAGCAGGCACAGAACAACCATTTTGCATAGATCGCATACATTATCTTATGAATGCGTGTGGGTGTGGTCAATCAAATCAATCAAATCAAATCACTTTATTGTCACTCAACCATATACACAAGTGCAACAGTAGGTGAAATTCTTAGGTGCAGTTCCGAGCAACATAGTAGTCATGACATGACATGTACAACATTTAAAGCAACATCAGATTACATCATCTGATGCGCCCACAATTACTCACAGCACAGTAAACTCTACAATAAACAATAAATAATTTACACAATGTGAGTGTAGTTCTCACAGCTTTAAACAATATACACATACTTACAATATACATATACTTTAAACAATATACACTAAACATGCATTAAACAATATACATTACGCTATAATAATAATAATAATAATATACAATGTACAGTATACAATATTATTCAAAATAGAAATCCAATGTACAGTAGATGCTATATGATAAATAATGTGTATATAATGTGTGTGTATCTACAGTGGGTTGTGCTGAGTGATATTCTGTCCAGTGTGTTATGATCCTGATGGATCAGGAGTTAAGGAGTCTAATTGTTTGTGGGAAGAAGCTGTTCTGGAGTCGGCTGGTGCGTGTTCTGATGCTGCGGTACCGCCTGTCTGATGGCAGCAGTGAGAGCAGCCCATGGCTCGGGTGGCTAGAGTCTCTGATGATCCTCTGAGCTCTCTTCACACACCGCCTGGCATAAATGTCCTGGAGGGAGGGAAGCTCACCTCCGATGATGCAGCTGGCCGTGCGCACTACCCTTTGCAGGGCTTTGCGGCTGCGGGCGGTACTGTTGCTGTACCAGGTGGTGATGCAGCCAGTGAGCAGGCTCTCTATGGTGCTGGTGTAGAAGCGTGTGAGGATGTGGCGGTTCATTCCAAACCTCCTCAGCCGTCGTAAGGAAGAAAAGGCGCTGATGAGCCTTCTTCACAACGGCCTCGGTGTGGACGGACCATGAAAGAACTTGAAGCTGCTGACTCTCTCCACCGGTGCTCCATTGATGGTGATGGGGCGGTGTTCTCTCTCATTCCTCCTGAAGTCGACCACCAGCTCCTTGGTCTTGCTGACGTTGAGGGAGAGGTTGTGCTCCTGACACCACTGTGTCAGAGTGTGCACCTCCTCTCTGTAGGCCGTTTCATCATTGTCAGAGATGAGACCTACCACCGTCGTATCGTCAGCAAACTTGATGATGGTATTGGAGCTGTGGGTTGCCACACAGTCATGTGTGTACAAGGAGTACAGGAGTGGGCTGAGAACACAGCCCTGAGGGGCTCCAGTGTTGAGAGTCAGTGATGAGGAGATGTTGCTGCCCATTCTGACCACCTGGCGTCTGTTTGACAGGAAGTCCAGGATCCAGCTGCATAGCAAGCTGTTTAAGCCTAGAGTCCGGAGTTTCATGTCAAGTATGGAGGGCACAATGGTGTTGAATGCTGAGCTGTAGTCTACAAACAGTAAGGCAGACAACATCCAAGACAAAAAACACAAAAACTATAACCAGAACAAACAAAAAACTGTTGTAACGGAGCTCGCAACGCAGCAGCCATCCTCGGCGCCATCTTGAGTCCAAAAAACAAAACAAAACAAAAACAAACAAAAAAACGTCACGTTAACGTTAATGAGCTGAACCATGAGAAACTGTACATCTCTTTAGTTTTTATACAGATAACATTGCAGGAGAATATTTGTTTTAAATGTGAATTATTTTATTTAAAAGTAGACATTTCAAGCTCTTTAGACATACGTTTCATGTTTGTGAGAAGTTTTCGCTGAGTTTCAGTTCATTATTCAGGCGTCTTTCCGAAAGTTTCTCGCGGAGCGCACCCGGTTATTTTATTTATTTTACAAAAACAGAATGTTTTGTTGTTATTGTGAGTGTACATAAATAAAAGTAGGGACCCACTTTATATTAGGTGGCCTTAACTACTATGTACTTACATTTTAATTAATAATTTGATACAATGCACTTATTGTGTACATACATGTATTTACATTGTACTTACATTTTAAAAAGTACCTGCATGTAATTACATCTGTAATTAATTTCTGTAGTTACATTTGTAATTACACAGTTGACACTTCCCTTACACCTAACCCTACCCTTAAACTTACCCATACCACCACACCTGTCCCTAACTCTACCCGTATCCCACCTCAATATCAGCAAAAGTGTTTTGCAATACAATTTGAACACAGTAAGTGCATTATACTTATTTTTTGATGCAAGTACATAGTACTTAAGGCCACCTAATATAAAAGAGGACCAAAAGAGGACCATATATCGTTTATAACGATGTCTTGGTTTCTAAGTGGTTTCTGCTGTCATGTAGAAAGAAAAAAACAAGAAGAAAAAAAAAATTCGTGCAAAACGCGCCGGCGTGTTCAGAGGGTTCAGAGGGTTAATCTAAATAACCTTTTTCCACTCTACAGAACCTTTTTTGTGCAATGGAAAGATCCAAAGGATGTTAAAAGTTCTTCATGGAACCATTGATGCCAATAAAGGACCTTATTTTTAAGAGTATATTCATTTTGAAACAAATGTTCTGAACAATCAAATCATATTCTTACCGTCTGGACTGTCTCTTTGCCCACAGGCTGCCCCCTGGGTGAAGTGGGTGTGTGTGAGACTCCTAGAGGGGGTGAAACGGAGGTTGGAGTGCTGGTTGTGGGGTAAATATTGCTCATCTGGAGATCAATGCCCTCCTCCAACTCTTCATCTTCACTCCATTCTCTGAGCTGGGCATGATAACCCTGCTGAAGGAGTTGGGGGAGGTGGTCCTCCTCAATTGAGATGATCCTCTGGAGCTGGTGTTTTGAAGGAGGCCCAGCTACCATCTCCTCCAGGTCCATGCTGTGCCCATTTACGCCAATCACGTTTTTCCGCTTAGAATGCGGCAGAACTTCTTCATCGGCATCGCTGGAGATGACAACAACCACATGTATACTTAGATTTATTCACCAAAATGACATGAGCAAGATGTAGTAGTATCTTTTTTGATTACTAAAGCTATAAATATCAAGAAAACACCTTATTTATGTCTTCACAATAAGCTTTGATTAAACTTGGGTCTAAAATGACCCAAGTCTTTAATCTCGAGAGACTCAAATGCTTTTTGATTTTGCAGATTCACTGCAGCCCTTCATCTTGAGTACCGTTGAGTGTACAGATGGCATTTTCACACAGCCTTACCTCTTGAATGACTGCTTCCGTTCAGCATGATTCACAGTAATTGGTCCAGACCTTTGTGTCCATGAGAGTTTTTTTTCAGGAGCAGTCTTTGGTTTCTGAGAGACAGCAAACAATGACTTGAAATAGTCAAAATGCAGGATCAGTACAATGTCTTGCATAACACCCATCTATATGAACCTACTTGATAGCACATGTCTCTTTCATCTCGTAAGTGTTTGTTCATTTCCCTAGGAGGAATTAAATAGAACACATTTCAATTCTGGGCAAACATTAAGACCTTCTCCTTCATTTATAGTAATGTCTTACCTTAGCAAATCAAGCTGCTTGAGAAGACTTGCCCTTTCTCTTTGCAGGCTTTCTGTAACCCTATAAATCTCCCTGAAGAAAACACAAACTCTTTTAAATGACAATGAGTTTGGCAGCAAGACTGACAACAAATCAAACAAGGGACATAATGTACAAAAGCTAATTGAACAGACATTATGAGAAACCATGGATGGATGGATGGATGGATGGACACATGCACAAATACATATACATACATAAATGTATGTATGTATGTATGCATGTATGTATGTATGTACGCATGCATGTATGTATGTATGTACGCATGCATGTATGTATGTATGTATGTATGTATGTTTGTATGTATGCATGCATGTATGTATGTATGTATGTATGTATGAAATTGTCCTTCATTTGATTATTCAAACTACAACTATCAAGGAAACAACTCTGCTTATTGGTATTTTCACACAACGCTTTAGATTTCGAAGTAAAGCACCAAATGTCATAACTAATCCTCACATCTCTCGCTCCTCGTGCAGGCGTGAGGACTGATCCCGCAGCAGCATGAGTTGCTCCTGGGCCAGGCTCAGCTCCTGGGTGGTATGTTCCAGGTCACGGCTCAAGTCCTCATTATACTGTTTGAGTTTGACGTTCTCCACGGCCGTCTCTCGTTGCTCGCTGTGCAGCTCTCGACACTGACTTTCCAGCTAACGGAGATCAAACAGCACACGTGTACAAAATGAAACACTCGAGTTATCATTGAAAACAATTAAAGCACAAAAAGATCTTTAAAACAATCTCAAATCATGCGGACCATCAGGTTTAACATAAATGTTCGGCATCTATGCCAGATTTGCATATTTACACCACCACTATCTAGAACTGAGATGGCCTTGGAAGTGTTATTGTGAAAGCTTGGCCAGGACATTGTAGGAGGAATGAACTGATAAGAAAGCTCTTGCACTCGTGCTTTTACACAGTTATGCTGCTAAATATAGACACAAAAAGGACACACAATAGCATGTCTTTAACCAAACAAGCAGTACCAAACTTTAGCTTGATCTTTACATAAAAGTCAAACACATTAGCACAGACTGAAAGTCAGTTTTAATCACTTTTGTACAAAGTTGTACTGAAGCAATAAAGAAAGTAATTTGCTTCAGTTTTTCACAGATGAGAAGAGAAGAAAATGAAGCTTGTAATGAGAGAAGCAAAGGAAGCATTAAGAAGACCGGTTACTTTCTGTTCATTCATTAGCAATGAAAGGCTTTGCTGGGTTTTGTTTATTGTGTGCACAGATCAGCCTTTATTTTTGTGTGCGTCAGCATTATTAGACGTGGCTTTCTGAAATTTGAATATAAATTTCCAGCAATTGATAAACAACACCTGCTGTTTGTTTTAAACATGCTGAGAAACTTGAGTAAGATTTTATATTTGAGTTAGTTCTTAAAATTTTGATGTTAATTTGTTCAAGAATACAACCCTTTCTGGAAAAGATCTCACTCTTTGTGTTCCTATTCATATTCAAATACCTTCATTTTATTATACTACAATGTATTACTCAAATAGTGAATGGAGGAGCAATTTCTTGATACATTTTACTAGTTAAACTGGTTTGGTGACTACGTAAATAAGCGAAGGACTTAGTTATGACCAACCCGTTTCTGTTTGTTAGAAAGAATTTCCAGTTCTTTCTCCTTAGAGGAAAGTTGATGCTCCATGTCCTGACTGCGAGTCAAGAACCTCTCGGAATCCTGGAGAACAAAGATCACATGACAATTTACCATGGTTTCCACCAAAAACATAATAATAGATATTGTTCCTACTGTAGAATCATTACTTAATGCAAATAGGATTAGAACAGTCCATTAACCAAATATCTGATCAAAGGAACATATAATGCAACATCAAGAACTTGTTTAATCCCCAAAGACCCTATATAGCAGTGCGTGGTGCTCTGGGTGGTTCTTTATTGGTCAAAGTAAAAAGACGCTTCTCCTAAAGCTCTATGATATTCTGGTCTCTACATATGCCTCATATCCCTCCTTCAATGCAGTTCTATGAGATTTATTCTCCCCATTTTGTAGTACTCCTTTATGCTTTTCTTAAAGTCCACAATTAAAGTGATGACACATTGGGCAACTGTTGCCGGGCAATTTTGCCAAGCGATGTTGCTTGGGCACTTTCCCATTGAGAATGGGCAACACATTTCTTTCTGGATACTTTAGATCAGTCATGGGCCCTGTGTCTCACCTGTTTGCCCGTTGACGGCAACATTGCTCAAAAAGTTGCCCCGTGTATCATCACCTTTAGAGGTTAATGTTAACACATTATATACTCTGGGTTTGGGATTTGTTCAAATGACAAATTGCAATAAAAGCTTCACCTCTAAGAGTATCCTGTCTTTCTCATTCTTGATCTGTTGCTCCATTTCTTCATACAGCCTCTGGATTTCATCATCATGTGTCGCTGCTTTCCTATTAAAGAAGCCAGGGTCACTCAAAAAGCTTTTAAGTCATTTGGTCATATCAAAGTATTAAACACTATTCAATGCATTCATGGAACGGACGTCATTCAAAGGGCATTTTTTCTCTGTACAATTTGATTCAGAAGAGATTTCTCTATTTTTAACTCGTAATTTTTGCTCGGTTTGCTGAGAGAGAATATTAAAGTTAGAAACAAATCAAGTAACAAAAGCAGCTAGAGAAATCTTCTAGGAAAAGAAGCAGTGTGACAGCTTTCATTTATAATAAATGCCATGCTTTTGCCATGTGATTACTGGTGGGTCAGACTGACATATTTTTTTTTAAATATGTCTTTAAAAGCTACAGTAGACATGGCTATCAAGCCTCAGTACATGTTCTCTATTGTGGTTAAACAATAATACATGTAGTATTTTGTACATTAACAGGGATGAATATATTAGAACATTTTACTTGCATTTACTGTTTTTATTAGAAAAAACGGTCTTTTGGCTTGCATGTAATATATCGTTAAATAGTCAACAGAATGCTACTCCAGTCTTCAGTGTTACATGATCCTTCAGAAATCATTCAAATATTTGATTAGAATCTAACATTTTTACTATCAATGTTGAAAACAGCTGAGCTGCTTTTCTTTTTCTTTTTTTTATTTATTTAATTCATTCTTTCAGAATAAAATTATTTACTGACCCCAAACCTTTGAACGGTAAGGGTGTGTGTTTATACTTGGCAGGTTTGGTTAAATTAAAACAAACTCTGGTGCGATTGCTCTGTTAGCGTGGTTCATTTGAATAAGTGTGAAAGCTGCCATCTGAACCCGGGTGCGAACCAAACAAGCAGACCAAGACCCCTGAAAAGATGGGTCTCTGTCCACTTCCAAGTCAACTCTGGTGCCGTTCGACAGAACTATGAATGCAACAATGGACCAAAACCATGTAAACGAACCAAAAGCAGGGCATGATGTCACAAGATGCGACCCTAAAAAGGACAGAATGCTCAAGCATACATGTTTTTTCTTGTCATACTCGCAATGTTGCCCATCACAGTTCAGTACAGGCATGAGAACCACATCTCCTCACAGCTGCTATTGTTTTGACTCCTTTTACACATAAGCTTTTCATGAGTTCGCAGTTCCATCAAACGCACATAGAGCTCCATTGAACGCATCGAGCCCTGCAGCACATAGCTTTGTTTTGGATGTTCGACTAGTTTTGTTGCAAATGATACGTTTAAAAGCCATCTTTTTGTTTTGTATATTTAGGTTCGCCATTAAAAATGACTTGAGAAATTGAGAAATGACTTGAGAAATGAGTTTGTACACCAAGCGAACCAGGACTAAATGTATAATTTTCTTGTTTTTGTCCGGACCAAAAGAACCAAGAGAACCAAACTGCAAGTGTGAACACACCCTTAAGTTTCTAAATACTGAAAATAATTCAGTTTAATTTAATTATGTTAGTACTTCAAAAGTCTTGTTGCATAGACTTCTTTTTAATGCACAATGTGTTTCTAAGAGAAACAAAGGTGCTAAAGTGACATCTGACCTTTTAAGAGCAGTCTCCATCTCTTTCTTCTCCTGGTTGGCCTCTTTGATCTGATAAGTGACTCTGCAAAGGAACTCCTCAAAATTGGACAGGAGGTGAGGCTCGTCCCTTCTGAGTTGGGCCCAAAGACTCCGCACCTCTCCTGGACTAAAACATCACAACACACTTGTTTGTAAAAAAAAAAAAAAGTTTGTTGTAAGTTTTATCTATTGTAGTATCTTGCATCAAACTCCAAGAACAATGTGTTACAAGCATTACACTGTATTAAATATTTGAGGCCACTATTAAAAAGATCTATGAATATATAAAAGGCCCAAAGTGAGAAATTCTAAACTCATGATTTTATAATAATGTTTTTAGTACACTAACCTTGGTCTCAGAAATTAATTGTTTCTCAATCATGATGGCAACAAGTACTAAGTAAAGACTGTAGCAAAGAAAAGCTTTTATTTATGCTGATATGTGAGATGCATTAGTCTTGCATAGCCAGACCTTCAGACTGATGGCAGACTCCATAGCAGCTTTCATTGGCCAAGGACCGATTACAGTTTGTTTAGTTCAGCGTCATGTTTAAGGGCGTGAAAATGTAAAGTCAGACCGTAACAATTGTATGTTTCACATACTTTTGAAAATCCAAAGTTTAGTTGATCCTGGTAAACGCTCATTGTCATAGTTGTAAACACGACATCTTTCTTCTTCCATATAAGGGGATTAGGTATCACGACGGCTTTGTTTCCAGATGGACCGTTAAAGAATCCTAGAGAATTCAACCAATCTGATGACAACTTTGAAACTCCTGAAGTGTTGTGTACCATATGCATCAAACGTTCAGCCAACGGTCGGTGGGCGTAATGGCTGAGGCTGAGACTAGAAATGGATATCAGAATCTAATCCAAACTGTCAGCTCCCCTTTGAAAAGCAATAACCGTACACAAGGATTACAGTCAGTCAGAAGGATGAACTTTTATAATTGATGTCTTCCACCATCGCCGTTTGCCTTTTAGGAGTGGCGGTAGTTTGTTGAAAGTGCATCCGGTCATGCGTTCAAAAAAATGGGACAACTCACCATATGGTCAATGAGATGACAATAATTGACTTGTATTAAAATCCCTTGGTCTTATCAAAGGTACCCTCCTTTGGGAATGTGCTGTCTTCATATTTATTTGTTTAACGTCATATCAGCAGCAAAGGTTATTCTTATGGCAAACTCAAAGTAAAAATTAATAATCATAATAAAAAAAAAAAAAATTAATAAATAAAGATATTTCTATACAGTTATTTAATAATTCTAAAAAATATATAAGCTCTTTCACTTTGATATAAAATCGAACAATTTCTATCACCAGACCAAGCTCAATCTTTTAAGATTGAACATTAGTCTGGGGAGTCTGCTCTGTATTTTCTACTGCACAAGAGGCGTGTTAGGTATAGTTCAAATGACTCTATTGGATAGTCCTTCAACTAATCAGACCAACAAAATTTGGGCAAACTTTGAAGCCCAAAAAAGTGCATCCATCCATTATACAGTGAGGAAAATAAGTATTTGAACACCCTGCTATTTTGCAAGTTCTCCCACTTAGAAATCATGGAGGGGTCTGAAATTGTCATCGTAGGTGCATGTCCACTGTGAGAGACATAATCTATAAAAAAAATCCAGAAATCCCAATATATGATTTTTTAACTATTTATTTGTATGATACAGCTGCAAATAAGTATTTGAACACCTGTCAATCAGCTAGGATTCTGACCCTCAAAGACCTGTTAGTCTGCCTTTAAAATGTCCACCTCCACTCCATTTATTATCCTAAATTAGATGCATCTTTTTGAGGTCGTTAGCTGCATAAAGACACCTGTCCACCCCATACAATCAGTAAGAATCCAACTACTAACATGGCCAAGACCAAAGAGCTGTCCAAAGACACTAGAGACAAAATTGTACACCTCCACAAGGCTGGAAAGGGCTACGGGGAAATTGCCAAGCAGCTTGGTGAAAAAAGGTCCACTGTTGGAGCAATAATTAGAAAATGGAAGAAGCTAAACATGACTGTCAATCTCCCTCGGACTGGGGCTCCATACAAGATCTCAACTCGTGGGGTCTCAATGATCCTAAGAAAGGTGAGAAATCAGCCCAGAACTACACGGGAGGAGCTGGTCAATGACTGAAAAGAGCTGGGACCACTGTTTCCAAGGTTACTGTTGGTAATACACTAAGACGTCATGGTTTGAAATCATGCATGGCACGGAAAGTTCCCCTGCTTAAACCAGCACATGTCAAGGCCCATCTTAAGTTTGCCAATGACCATTTGGATGATCCAGAGGAGTCATGGGAGAAAGTCATGTGGTTAGATGAGACCAAAATAGAACTTTTTGGTCTTAATTCCACTAAACGTGTTTGGAGCAAGAAGAATGATGAGTACCATCCCAAGAACACCATCCCTACTGTGAAGCATGGGGGTGGTAGCATCATGCTTTGGGCGTGTTTTTCTGCACATGGGACAGGGCGACTGCACTGTATTAAGGAGAGGATGACCGGGGCCATGTATTTCAAGATTTTGGGGAACAACCTCTTTCCCTCAGTTAGAGCATTGAAGATGGGTCGAGGCTGGGTCTTCCAACATGACAATGACCCAAAGCACACAGCCAGGATAACCAAGGAGTGGCTCTGTAAAAAGCATATCAAGGTTCTGGTGTGGCCTAGCCAGTCTCCAGACTTAAACCCAATAGAGAATCTTTGGAGGGAGCTCAAACTCTGTGTTTCTCAGCGACAGGCCAGAAACCTGACTGATCTAGAGAAGATCTATGTGGAGGAGTGGGCCAAAATCCCTCCTGCAGTGTGTGCAAACCTGGTGAAAAACTACAGGAAACGTTTGGCTACTGTACCAAATATTAACATTGATTTTCTCAGGTGTTCAAATACTTATTTGCAGCTGTATCATACAAATAAATAGTTAAAAAAATCATACATTGTGATTTCTGGATTTTTTTTTTTGATTATGTCTCTCACAGTGGACATGCACCTACGATGACAATTTCAGACACCTCCATAATTTCGAAGTGGGAAAACTTGCAAAATAGCAGGGTGTTCAAATACTTATTTTCCTCACTGTAAAAGTAATCCACATGGCTCCGGGGGGTTAATAAAGGCCTAAGTGAATCGATGGGTTTGTGTAAGAAAAATATCCATATTTAAAACTTAGAACAATTCCTACAAAAGAAGGATGTGTTTGCCTTACTACCGACCGCTCTGCAAAGTACATTACTTTACAATATGAACTAAAATATCTAGTTTCCGCCAGACCTCCTTCCATATTCAACTTGTGAAGAAAGTGTGGCCACCATGTTGAATGTAAACGAAAAGCTGCTTGCCTTTGCTTATCTATCGTGATCGTGTTAAACCCGCCAAAACTCTCTCTCTTAAGGTCCTTCCGAAATTCTTGTCTGAATTTTTTGCACAATAATTAATAAAACACAACCTCATGTTGTGTCAATCATGCTTACACACTCGGATCGTGGGCAATTTTATGCGTTCTCTCACATCCAAGTATTTTGAGTGGTTTTTTGACAATAACATTTTTAGGATGACAAATACGAAATAATGCATATGAAAATTTTCTGACTCAGTGTGCAAGGACCTTTACTATTGACTGTTTTGTGGAAATTTCTAACTATATGTAAACTTCCTATGCCTTGTTCATTTTGGTGTAGAGAGACATTTAAATGAAATATAAATTATATGATTACGACATTTAGAAATACAATAACTGTAATTGTTATAGATAGAAATACATAACTAATGCGTTTAAAAATTAAATTAGTATCTTAGCTGGTGTAGTTCCATGCAAGAAGAATTCCACTGATGTTCAAACCCTGAAAACTGAAATATATAACAACCTAAAAATGAAGATCAATTATAGGATCCATTTCAAGTGGCGGTAGATTTTCCAGTAAGTGTAGCTGACTGAAATGACACTCACTCTTCAAAGATGTTGCTCGCCCCCAGGTTCTCCATTAGCATGCAGAAGTGTTTCTCCTCATCATCCTCTGCCCTGCTGATTCTCTCCTCCCATTGGCTCTCATAGAGCACTTCCGGAGACTTTCTTGAGACCGGCTCCTCACCTGCATGAGGCTCTATTGATGCTACACCAGGGCCAAACATAAACTCACCTGAATAGACAAACACATTAGCAAATAAATGATATAGACAACCCAAAATACAATATAACATTTTTAAATTACTGCTGTATGAATTCAAATCTGAACTGCCAATGCAATGCAAACGTACTAAAGCCAGAAGAGAACTCCTCAAAAGTCAGATATCCATTGGCATCCGCGTCCAAAGTCTCAAAGACGTTCTCAAGTTCCTCAGCACTCAGAGGAAGCTCTCCATTTAACCTCTACAACAACAACAACATGACAATTGATATTGATAATATCATAACATGATATTGATGTTAAGAGAAGCACAATGCATTTTGCGTCACCTGAAAATAAGCATATTAAAAGGATAGTTCATCCAAAAATGAAAATGATCCCATAATTTACTCACCCTTAAGCCATCCTAGGTGTATATGACATTATTCTTTCAGACGAATACAATCAGAGTTATATAAAAAAAAAAATGTCCTGGCTAACCCAAGCATTATAAAAGGCAGTGAATGGCAGCCCAAAAATTGAAGCCCAAAAATGTGCATCCATCCATTATAAAAGTAATCCACATGGCTCCAGGGGGTTAATAAAGGCCTAAGTGAATCGATGAGTTTGTGTAAGAATAATATCCATATTTAAAACTTTATAAATTAAAAATCTAGCTTTCGCCAGACCTCCTTCCATATTCAACTTGTGAAGAAAGTGTAATGCCTCTCGCAGTTCAAAACGCTTACACTTCATCGACATCAGACATCGTCGCGCCAGTTACGTTTTTTTCAGTCTGGCGGAAGCTAGATATTTTACTTTATAACGTATTAAACATGGATATTTTTCTTACAAAAAAAAACATTGATTCGCTTCAGAAGGCCTTTAATAACCCCCGGAACCGTATGGATTATTTTTTATAATGGATGGATGCACTTTTTCGGGCTTCAATTTTTGGGCTGCCATTCACTGCCTTTATAATGCTTGAGTTAGCCAGGAATTTTTTTTTTTTTATATAACTTCGATTGTAAGAATGAAATAAGGATGTCATATACACCTACAAAGTAAATAAAAACTCAAATGTAACCTTTTTTAAGAAGCATGAACTGAATGTTACTAAAACCAAACAACCTATTCCCCTGTTTTTACCAGGTTGTGTGTGTGTCATGACAAAAGGCTGACGTTTGACACCTTTAAAAATCACACAGGCAGTATCTTTCAGTGATCAACCCAGTTAACACACAGTAAGAACGTTACTATTCTTAGGAAGCAAACAACACACCCTTGTGTGGGAACTTGCCAAATGTTTGCTCAAATATGCTCTGGTATCAGCTGTCCCATAAAACTCCACATATATGTGGACTTTAGTGAGGTTTTTGTTTTTTTCTGTACTTGTAAATGCTGACGGACATGTGAAAACACTTGCATAAAGATGCGCACAAACTGTGAGCCATCATCCAGTTCCTCCGCAAACCAACGTGACAGCTTCTAACAACAGTAATAAAACTCCTCCTGTGGCTTTTTTTTTTTTTGACAGCTTGAAGGTTTAGAAAAAGTTGCTCTTTGAAACACCAATAGTGTCGTCAGCATTTTCTGCCAGACCAACATGTGGTAGACCCATGATGCAAATTACTTTGCAAAGACATAAATGTTTTGTTTTTATAGCATATTCACAAAGATTTAATAGAAAGATTTAAACCTGTGGGATCTATTTATTCCAAACCGGTTGACATAATAAGAGCCATCATTTAAATAAAGATGAGGAACCAATGTTTAATAATGCATTTTCCACAGACACTGGATCAAAGCTGTGATGCTTTTTTCAGAGCAAGGACCGAGAGCGAGACTTCAAAGGAAGCCTGTACAATCAATGGAGGAGGTGATCGAATCTGCACAATAATACAACTGAAGGGGTGGTCTCAAAACACCCACCCCAATTCCAGGACGGTCTCACATGCTCCTCCAATCCTGACATCCACAAGAAGAGGCTGAAAATCCTTATTTTATTTATATATATATATATATATATATATATATATATATATATATATATATATATATATATATATATATATATATATATATATATATATATATATATATATATATATATTATATAATATATAATATATAATATATATATATATATATATATATATATATATATATATATATATATAATAACAACAATATTCATGTCTGATTGGATCTCCTGGTGGAATATTCCACTTTACATAACCTTAGAATGAATATATACACAGCCAAACCAAAACGTATTCAGACACCTTCAACATTTTCTCACATCATCACAGTTTATTCTCTATTGTTTAGAAAATGGTAATAAAATATGAGTGTCAGAACAAATTCATCTTGATAATGTCAGATAACTTTTTATAGAAAGGTATGTAATGGATTAACATTATGTTAAATTTAAGTACACAATTAGATAATACCAATTTAGGTCAACTACCAAGCAATGCTTATTTTCTGTTTGTGTAAAAGGTCCCATTAGCAATTAAAGAATAAACACTTAAGCAAAACATGGTCAAGTCAAAGTGTCTGAATAATTTTGGTCACAAATTTGAATACATTTTACTGGTAGTCCACTGTATGAAGAATTTTTGGGTATTATATGTCACAGTTTACTTTATTTTGCCATCCTCACTGACACTGACAACTATAGTGTCCTGCACCCACTGGTAAAAAAATATATATCTGGTGTCTGAATAATTTTTGGTTTGACTGTGTGTGTGTATTACATTTAATTTTTTTTACAAATAATTTATATATTTTTTTCACTTCCAAAGATAATTTTTGTTTAAAATAAACATGTAAAAATAAGACGATTAGCTTCCATGGGTTTTTTTTTCAGGCCTGGAGATTACAACAAAAAAAATTATTGATATTTCCAGTTTTCCCAAGTGCGAACCCTTAAAAAAATCTTTTTAGTTCTTCTTTGGTAAGGTAAAAAAAAAGAAGTTTCTGTATGTTGTATTTCTTTGTTATTTTTTAAAGACCAAATTGCCAATTACACACAGTATTTAACCACATGTGTTTTTAATTAGGGTTTTCTTAAGTGAATTACTTTATTTAGAATGCTGTTTATGTTCTGTTGCAAGTAAACAATTTATATGAGTGAACAAACTCAAAAATGGCTCACGGTTCGCAGCTAAAAACGGTGCCAGGAAATTATTCAATACATTTTGGGGGTTTTCATTCTTTACCTATAAAACTCCAGGCCTGATCACAAATCACATGAACGCCTAGTTTTATCCTTACCTGCATATCCCGTCGTGTAATGAAGCCTTTGCCCTCTAAGTCACAAATTTGGAAAAACTCTTTGGTCTTCTCAAGCACAGCACTGCAGTCGCTGTCACTGGACGTCCTCTGCCTTTCTCCCCTACGATGGGACGCCCGATCCACCTTGGAGCCACAGGTATTGAAGGTGGAGAAAGATGCCATGGCGTCCATGTGTGTGTGTCTGTGTGTGCGTATGTATGTGCACGCGAACTCTCCTTCCTCACATGGGTCAGCCCTTGACATAAGAGAAGAGTAGAGACTGAGAACAAAGCTTTTGAGTTACACCACATCACATCCTCTTAGACTACCGCCGAGCGCCATCTCTTAGCAACCACCTCTTTAATTAAACAACGAGGGCACCGAGATGGACACAGGAAAAGAAGGAGCATTAGAAAAGACAGATTGAGAGAAAGAAGGTTGTTTCGAGTACAAATGGTCATAACCTTTCCATTTTCTGAATTCAGAGGAAGCATTTACAGCCCATTTGACATGTTATAGCTGAATTGACATAAATTGATGCATTGACAGAAAATTATACAAAGAGGAGAAACCACAAAGGGATCTGCTTTCAATTGCTAGAGAGCTGTGACAAAAAAGACCTAGAATTTATAGGATTTGCTTCCTATAACATAAAAAACTATATACACTATAGTGAATTATACACTATATGCATTTTTATAGAATTCAGCAATAAATGCTGTTCTTTTGAGGAGCCTATTCACCAAAAAATTTAAGAAGAAAAAAACATGTTTTTTCAGCACAAGGGTTTTCAACATTGATGATAATAATAAGAAATGTTTCTTGAGGAGCAAATCAGCATATTAGAATGATTTCAGAACGACCGTGTGAGACTGAAAATTCAGCCTTGCCATCACAGGAATAACTTGAATTTTAAAAATATTAATAAAGAAAACAAAATTATTTAAACATTTTAAATGGTCATATTTTTACAATATCACTGTTTTTGCACTATTTTTAAAATGTATTTTAGTTAAATAAATGCAGCATTGGTGAGCAACTTCTTTTAAAAACAATTATATTACAAAAAGAAAACTATAATTGTAACTATCTGTGTGGTGCATGTCCTGTAAAACTTGCTGTCACAATGTTAGGATGTTGTGAGTGGTTGCCAGGGTGTTTCTATGCAGATTCTAGGATATTCTGAGTGGTTATTATTTAATGTGATATCCTGGTCTCTAGTATGTCTGATGGTGATATTGCCCACTTAACACAACTAACACAACACCATTTTCAACTAAAAACATAAAACTGATGTGTTTTGGCCGTTCATTTACATGACAAAGGCTTTTTAGGGGACTGAAAACGCTAAATTTTGAAAGCGGGTTTCAATGTGCACATTTTTGAAAACAATACCGTTATCGTCTCTGTGTAAACTACAAAAGCACAAATTTGTGAAAACAGTGATGTCATGCGCATGCATATTATGTGTTCAGTCTATAGGTTTCTTTACAAAGTGACGTGGCCATAATACAGCGTTTTTAGTCGTTTTTGCAGAACCGCGTGAAGGGAGATCGTTTGCTAAAAAGGCAAAGGAATTATTTTTTTCTTTTTAGTATGTCGTTGTCGTGTAAATGTACCCTTAGGATAAAGGGAATACCTACTAGGATGAAGCCAAAAAATTACCATATTATATATATATATATATATATATATATAATTATCTTTGAATAACAAATAATTTTAAGTGGAGACGTTTACATTCAAAGAATCCTCTACAAACCTTGCATCTTTAAATCTTAGCAACTGGAAAGTTAGTCACTAAGAACTTACACTAAAAATATAGCCAGCTTGGTAAGGTACTTTGATGCTAAATGAAGCAAGCAGATGAAGCAGAAAAAATAAGAAATAAATGTATGATAATGATTGCACCTCTGGGTTTCATGGCAGGTGTATTGATTAAATATTTTGTTTGCCTGTCATAACAGCTTGAATGTGTGCAATATTGTTTTTTGTTGTCTAACAAGAAAAATCAATCTTAATTAAAGCTGCGAGCAGCGATGACGGGCTCAAGCCGGTGGCACCGCCACGCCGGTGGCATCAGCTTAACTGTGCACTGCAGGTAATAGGCATTTAAAATGGGAAAACATAAAAGGACTATGTCAAAGTCATCTGAATTCACCACATTAACTGCAGTAGTTGGTGCTGCTATGACCACAAACCACATCTATGAGATCAATTAAATTTATATGAATTTCATGTCAGACTATGTCAAAGGTCAAATTGGAATGAGTTCAGAATACCATTCGAATGCTGATGTTGTTTTATTCTAACACTTCTCTTCATGTGTTTTTGAGCTACCTTAGCTACCGTTTGTGCACCAATCTTATGCACCATAAAGCGTGCTTTCATTTTAATATGGGTGGTCCAATAAAAAAAATGTAATAAAAAAATGTATAAATGGAGCCAAATCACAGAAACTGCAAAGATGATTTTAATATCAGTGTCAGGTAAGAGTAAGATGCGTGTCTACATTTTATGGAAGTTTATTATAAATAGCCACTTTTATAAAATCATGTGAAATTTATGTTTTAATACATTTATATTATATCAGTAAATAATTCATTTAAAGACATGTGCATCATACGTGATCTTAGCAAACACATCACATGATGTTTTTATTTCAAGTGATAGTTATTTGTGATAGCCTATATGAAAGGGTTAAATTATCATCATCAAGAGAGAAAGTCACACACACACACACACACACACACACACACACACACACACACACACACACACACACACACACACACACACACACACACACACACACACACACACACACACACACACACACACAATGATAGAGTGAGAGTGAGGGGGGAGGGGAAGGACTGAGAGAAAGGCACACACACATAAACTCACAGGGTGAGAGAGAGACCCCCCCCCCCCCACACACACACACACACACACAGAGAGAGTGATAGAGAGGGGGAAGGGGAAAGGCAGGCAGAGGGCATTCCATAGACTTAATGGTTTTTATACTGTACAAACTGTACATTCTATCCCCCTACACTACCCCTAAGCCTACATATCGCACACACAGACACACACACACACACACACACACACACACACACACTACCCCTAAACCTACCATCACAGAAAACATTCTGCATTTTTACATTTTTATTAAAACATTGTTAAAACATCCCCGCCCGTTTCTGATGCTTTGCCCATGTGTACTGACTGACATCTCTGATGTGTGTGTTGAGATTCAAACTGCGTGTCGCGTTTGGTTACAGTCAGTCAGCTGCTCGGTAAAGCTCACTCCAAGATGATATATTCCCGTTATAATACTTGATATGTAGATAAAATAATTTATCTTCCTGGAGTTTATCTAGCGGTTTCTGAACGATGTTGTGCTCCCTACCCGGGTGACAACACAAGGCATCACACGCACAATAACCGGAATTTAAAACTGTGAAGAAACCGACCGATATACATAGTAGACTAGGATTTGTGCGCTCAACGCTCATCGTCTCTTTATGCCGTGAACTTTTTAATGTGCACTCGCGGTGCACTGCGCCCTCTGACTCCATGTTGCTTTAAGCGCATCATTCTGCACCCGGGATGCGCATAAGCGCATTGTGCCACGCTTTCATATATTTTCATAGTTTTGTGCACTTAAAGATGATTAAAAAAAATCTTGTTCTCACGTATCTATCATATATTTGTTGCCCCTTTACAGAGCTGCACATTACGTTTACAATAAACTATAAATCTTGAAATGTTATATTATTTGTGTAGGCCCATATAATTATTTACATTCATATATAAATTAAATATAAATTGTTTTTTTTATCAATGTATTTAATAAGAACACAAAGTAATTTGTACCTTTTCATTAACATTTTTAGATTTTATAAAATTAGTCCAGAGATGTTTTTTAAAGAATAACTTTTTGTAATTGCAATTTTTTTTAACTATCCACTCACCTAATTTAATATATATTTTTGTCATAGCTTATGATTATATATTTTTATTTTATTGCTCAACAGTAGTTCTCATCGCCGATGAGGTCTTTAAATATTTTGAGAAGGTCTTAAAAAAGTCTTAAAAAGGTATTAAAATTTACTTCAGGATTCCTGCATATACCCTGCATATGCATCATACGTGATCTTGGCAAACACAGCACATGACGTTTTTATTTAAAATTAGAAAGTTTTAAATTAGTTAAATTAGATTAGTTAAATTAGAAATTTGTCCGGCTCGAGGAGAACAGAGAGAGAGAGAGAGAGAGAGAGAGAGAGAGAGAGAGAGAAACCAGTTTTTTTTATATCCTGCTTCAAAACTAATACAATGCTGCCATCTTGTGTTCATTGAGGGGCACACACACAGAGACAGAATAGGTTATTGATAGAAATATTTTAAATAAATAAATATATTGATCTGAAAAATAGTACAGTCATTTTAAATTAATCTAAGTTCAATTACCAAACATACAATCTTAATTTAATTGAAATAAAAATATGATTTTACAAGATATGAGAGAATTTCTGTTCCCCTTTTTTGTCCTTATTTAATCCCTTGGCATGGGAACACCGTTTGAGATATCCAATATCCGTTCGCATTTTAGCATCTTCCGTATCTTTGTTTCATGTTGACCGAGTTTGGTGGAGATTGAATAAATCGCCTACGAGAAGAACGTGAAAACTCAGACCCTGAATTACACAAATATTCACCTTCAAACCAAAATATCTGACTTCCTGTTGGTCGAAGCTAATAACTGTAAATTAGAAAGTTGTCCGGCTCGAAGAGAACAATATATGTACCGAGTTTGGGGACTGAAGATAAAACTAACCCCCCCACTTTTGTCAAAAGGTGGCGCTATAGAGCCCCTCATCCCCGCCCGTTTCTGAGGCTTTGCCCATGTGTACTGACTGACATCTCTGATGTGTGTGTTAAGTTTCAAGCAGTTTCAAGCATGCTAAGAGTCTCAAAAACAGCCAAAAACATTATTAAACTTTGACACGTTGCCATGGCAACAGTACTTCAAATTTCAGGAATCCATTTCATATGTCTCTATCTGTCATGTTTTCACATTATACTGATGAAGTTTGAAGTCAATCGGGTGTAAATAAGACTGTGATTTAAAGCATTTTTGAAAGTGACACACTTCCTGCTGCCAGTTGGTGGCGCTATAACTTTGACTCACAAAAGTCATATCCATGTGATCGGCCTCTTACAACGAATACACAGCTGAAGTTTCATCCAAATCATTCAATGTTTGCACAAGTTATAACACACTTCCTGTTTCCCTTTTCTCGCCATAAATTCGTTGCTTCGCCACGGCCAAACCGTTTGAGATATCAAAAATCCGCTCGCAATTTAGCATCCTGAATATGTTCACTTCATGCTGACCGAGTTTGGCAATGATCGAAACAATGGCCTCGGAGGAGTATATTAAATTCCAGAGCATGGGTTTTCCGAACAACCCATTATAGCTCACTTCCTGTTGGGCTGACGCGTAACTTAGAGCACGAAAGTTGTTCGCCCGATGAGGTCTATATGTGTACCGAGTTTCATACATGTACGTGCAAGTGTGTTTGATATATAGACCAAATTTTAATAGGGGGCGCTGTTGAGCCCCCCTGCCACGCCCGGGTATCAGCTTCAGCCCGGCCCTGATGGCCGCAGATTCTGACGTATCTGCAAAGTTTCAAGAGTTTTTGAGCATGGTAAGGGCCCCAAAAGTGCCCATTTAGTCGATAAAAAAAAAAATAATAATAATAATAATAATAATAATAATAATAATAATCCTAAGGAAAACAATAGGGCTCTGCGCCCTTTCAGGCTTGAGCCCTAATTAGCATTTCTACTGCACAAAAGTAATTTCAAAGTTTGTAAAGCCTATTAGTCCGCAAAGCTACACATAACACTGATAACTTTTCGGTGACATCTCACAGATTGCCTACAAATTGAGTTAGTTGGTTATAATAGTGTATGTAAGGGTATAGGTGATAAGTTATATCACACAATTATGGCTGTGTGTATTAATGTGCTTATCAAGCAAAAATGTTAGACATTAACAACTTATATTTATGCATTATTAATTATTCATGCCCCAGTGCATGATGGGAACACCATTATCAGAAAAGTTGAGTTGATTTTACTTAATTTTATATCATATACTGTATATTACGCTTTAATTTTCTAAAAGCTTGAATTGAGTACTAATATAGAATTTACATTGTTTTTACATTTCTTGTCTGAACTTTTTCATGTATAAATACATTTTTTTCTGTAGTATTTACTTCATCAAATAATCATTTTTATCAGTAGGCATCTGCTTCCAAATACAAAATAACATGACGTTTCATCTGCACGCTCTGAGGTGCAAGTCATTTATGATGAAGGAAAAAGAGCCACAGTGGCTTCCACGATTGCAACAATTTCCATTTTTATTTCAGATATTTTGCAGCAAATGTTTTTATGCAATATTTCAAATTTGTTAAATTCACAACTCTGGAGGGAAACTTGTTTGAAATTATTTAGTACTGTAGATATGAGCTATAAAATGACTTTAAGATGGGTTCTTAGAAAAAACTCATGTCACGCCTCTCCCCAAAAATTTAAAAGAACTTTATGACTACATCAACCCCTACAAACTAGTTGTGGCACTTGAATACAACATCTGAATTTCATCAGGGTCTTGTTAGATAAAAACATCTCGAGAGACAAAAAAGCAATCAGTCCTTGGCTGTCAAGAATATCAGAAACCAGAGGACTGGAACACTGTCTCTCTTATTAGTAGAATACAGATGTTATTTGTGCAGTGACCACAAGCTGAAAGTTAATGGGATTGATGGGAGCTGACAAGCCATGCCACAGATACAAGAGTGGTGATGTGCAGTGCTTTCAGTGGCCTTAGTAAACCTGACCAATAAATCACAAACTCCAAACTAGCCCACAAAAGAAAGACCAAAATCATGTCAGTCACAGGCATACTTATGTCATAGGGTCTTGGACTTGATCCAACTTATTTTGGACACAATTGGGTGGGTTGCACCAACAAGGATTAAATTAAACTCAGTTTAGAGATAATCTAGGATTTGTTGATCTAGGCTTTATTTTAAATCAAGTTGTGTTGCACCACTTAATTTTAAACCCAGATTAACAAATCGGGGATTAGAATTTAACCTGCGATTAAAACCTCCATTTACTATTCATTTTCGCAGCCATGATGGATTCGCCATTGACAGCAACAATACTAATATTCAATTTCCTTCTTTAGTGACCACCAGAAACTCTCTCTGACATAGCTCTTGCCAATAAAGGAAATAAACTTGTAAAATGTCAGCTGTCTTTATAAAGCGTTACATAGAGAGACCGTTACCTACTGATCAAGCAATGAAAACAGCACGTGTGTAAAATATATCGATTAATAATGGAATATATTGTGGCAGCGTAATTAATGACAAAACAACTGTCAGGATTTGCGGAGTGACTATCTCCGCTCTTGACAGCGCCGCCCACCCCGTTTGATCGCCGTGGAGCGGGCATGAGAAACGCGAGACACGGCCGCGATCACTGGCGCTCACCTCATCTTCACGGTCACCGCTGCCATCAATGCTAAATATACTCCTCTCTTATTTTGTTTGTCCGATGACACCGAGGTGAGTGATGGATCCGCATCTCGGACTCGATAGCTGGCGTAAAATCACAGGCCGCCACGACATTCACACTCTAACGGCTCAATTTGCTTTATTCTTTTCATTTTTATTTGTAATAAACACCTCTCTGAGACCTGACGCCACACCCACTGTTTCTATCTCTGTTCAATCATCCGCATAGTTTAATTGTAGTTATACTACGGGCCGTTGAATGCTTGAATCTGATTGGCTGATGAACGTTCTGAGGTGTGCAATTATTTTCTGGGAGATGCACAGCGAATGTAGTTCCAGGCAGCTCTTGACCGCATTACAGTTCCATATCACTTCGCATAGTTAACTGTAATAACGGACATTACAGGACTAAAAAACAACAATATGACAGACGATTTTCCTAAAGTAAATCTTAATATTTACGGTGAATATAAAACGTTCAACAACTGGGCGGCAGCAGTATTAGACAGTCCAGATGAAAACCAACAGACGGAAGCGGACATCAAAGGCAAGCTTTTCTGTCTCATTACTGAAATCACACATGCTCGCACACGCACTAGAGTTTGCACAAAAAGGTGTCAGCGCTGCCCTGACCATTTGATCAGTTAGCCCATAAAGTGGAGCAACTTAAAGGCTACACGTGACATTTTTTTCACTAGTGAGGTAATAACAGCGCTGTTTAGAGACACACAGAGGCAGCCTAATTCACACAAGCGCTCTCTCTCTCTCTCTCTCTCTCTCTAAATCTGAGTTTAAAGTGATGGAGCAACAGGATTAAAGTAAATCCAGGTTTATTGTGAAAATAAATCCAGGATTAAAGTCATGGTTTAAATGTAAGCCTGCTTGTTTTTAAATGAGGTTTAAAGTTTAGTGCAACAGAATTATTAGATAAACCTTGATTTAATCTAGATTTAAGATTAATCCTTGTTGGTGCAACCCACCCAATATGTGTTAAATACAATATTAAGTGAACTTCAATCAACCAAGTTATTATTAGGAAGCTAAGAAGCAAAGTTCAGATAAATGCTTCATTATACCTTCCACATTATATGATTTTTTTTTTTTTTTACTAAGGAAAGACAAACATAAACAGTGATGAATGCCAATACAATAGCTGTCATGAATGAATATTTGAGTAATCCACCACCATTTTGTAGAGGGGGGCCAAAATGACAATTTTCACCTGAGAATTTGAGCCTAATTACAGAGGGGTAAAAATGACTTTAGAAAGATGGCAGCAGCATTGTTTTTACAGAGATTGGCATGTCTGTTAGTTAAATCTGTTGACTTGAGCAATCTTTGTTTCATTATATTCCAATGGTGACACTTCAAATATGGGAAAATCTATGTTCAAGGTTTTTTTTTCCCCTCAAAGTTTGCATAGCTGTCACTCAAGTATTAAAGATATATCAATATCCTTGTAGATGCTGGCTCTTAAACTTTTCCTTTGGCATGTTCATTTGTATGATGTTCATGGTTAATTCCAAGAGATCTGCTGCTCTCAATGCGGCTAAATGGGCAAATTGTTGAAATGTCAAAAACCACATGTGAATTATTTTTTCAAACAGCTTGATACTTATTGTACTTAAAGAGGAATGTCTAAAGAATAAATAATGCTGAAGCTAGGATTGTATCTTATTTCCCTCTATAAACAAATAACTGCATTATACATACCCATTTTAACAATATTCCAGTACCAAAAAAATAAACTAGTCAAAAGTCAAAAGTTTGGAAACTGTACTATTTTGACAGAAGCTGCATTTATATTATTAAAAATACAAAAAAGCTGTAAGATTGTGCAATATTATTAAAATGTAATTTATTCCTGTGATGCAAACCTGAATTTTGAGCATCACTAGTCTTCAATGTCACATGATCCTTCAGAAATTTTTATTAAAATCCTTTTAATATGATGATTTGATGCTCAAGAAGCATTTATGATTATTATCAATGTTGAAAGCAGTTGTGTAAACATTTTTTTAGGATTCTTTAATGAATAGAAAGGGGGGGGGGGGGGGAGTGGCTGAAAGAAAGAACTTAAAAGAAATTAATAAATTAATTCAGCATGCAATAAAATGATCAAGTGACAGTACAGACATTTATAATGTTGCAAAAGCTTTATATTTCAGATAAATGCTGTTCTTTTGAACTGTCTATTCAAAAACAACTGTTTTCAACATTTATAATAATAATAGATGTTTCTTGAGCAGAAAATCGGCATATTAGAATGATTTCTGAAGGATCATGTGACTCTAAAGACAGTGTTTGATTGCTGAAAATTCAGCTTTGAATCACATAAATAAATGACATTTTAAAATATATTCAAATTTAAAAAAGTTATTTTAAAAAAGTAAGTTATCAAATAAATGCAGCCTTGGTGAGCAGAATAGACTTCTTTCAAAAACAATCAAAAAAGTACAGTTTCCAAACTTTTGACTGGTAGTGTATATCAGTACCAAAAGGCACATTAATGTCCTTCCAGAGATGTGTACATTTATGAAATACAAAAGTGAAAAAAAGTACTGCACTAGCTAAATAGCCATGTTTTCCTTATTCTTAATAACAATATATTTTTAGACTTTCAAAAATCAAGACATTGACATTGCTACCTATAGTGATCGACAGGGTCAGGGTCAGCCGATGGCCGATATGTGTTGCCGATTTTTAGGGATGATATCTTGAAGTTGTCCCCTTCATTTGCATGCTAAAATGTCACAATAATAAGTAGATGCACAACATTTCTAAACTTAACATAATTTATTGAACACTGACTTGGACCATAACTCGAATCCTAATTTTGTGTACCACATAGTATGAAAATAGAATATTTATCCAAAGTTAACCAAACAAATCAATAAACTGACCAAGTATTAATGATAAGCATGGCCATAAATATCATTCCCAGTAAGTTTTGTGTAAAGACGTGTAATAATGGGAGTTATAAAAAGGAATATTTCATAAGAATAGCCAGACTTAAAACGGTGTATGTTGTCAGAGAAATTCACTAAAATATAATGTCCTCTACAGAGGTAAAACTTCTATTCTGGGTCTCAGGAGGATATTTGTGTCTCATGCAGAGTGAATCAGCATGTATATTTAGATGTTACTTCCGAAACTATATGCAGCGTGCAGTTGCCCGTCGGTCCTCTTAGCAGCATGAAAATCAGTAGTTTTATTCAATGGATTTTCGCGAGCCTGCATTAACTGAGCACTGAATAAAAACTGACGTTTTGAGCAGTGAGATTCTGATCCCGTTCAACAGATCAACAACTATATCTGTGATTGGCTATTACTCACCACTGCAAAAACACGTTGTAAATAGATGCATTTGGCGCTCTCCAGAGTGCGAACACAAATGTGCAAAAAACAATTTGTACTATTTTGATTGTTTTTGAAAGAAGTCTCTTCTGCTCACCAAGACTGCATTTATATTATTACAAATACAAAAAAGCTGTAATATTGTGAAATATTATTAAAATGTAATTTATTTATGTGATGGTAAAGCTGAATCATTTTCAGCATCATTACTCCAGTCTTTAGTGTCACATGATCCATCAGAAATCATTCTAATATGATGATTTGCTGCCTAAGAAACATTTCTTATTGTTATCAATGTTGAAAACTGTTGTGCTGCTTAATATTTTTGTGAAAACCATTACACATTTTTACAGGATTATTTGATGAATAGAAAGTTAAAAAGAACAGTATTTATTTGAAATCGATTTTTTAAACATATATTAACTGGCACTTACAATTTAATGTATATTTGCTGAATAAAGGTATTAAAAAAGTCTTACTGACCTCAAACTTTTGAATGGTAATAATAATATATGTAACAAATGGTTGCTTGACCTGAAAAAGTTTAAAGAGCCCCCAGTCTAGACATGTCCTTGAATTATTTGTAAATGTTTTACTATGTTTCAGGAAAAGAAAATAAGTAAGATGATCTAAGCCTATTGAGTTCTTTCACCAGAACTAGGCCTACACCTCCCTTTGTTAACTCCCTTCAGAAGGAATATCATTACTGCTTTGCATGAAACCTTTATCTATGCTGCCGTGTTAATAAAGAGAACACTGTACTGTGCTATGAAATTGAAATGAGGCATTTATGTAGCGCTTTACTAAGTACTACTGTACACCCAAAGCACTTTACAATCATATCATGGGATCTCTCCTCAAACACCACCAGTTCAAACAGATTAGGTGCATGGGCAAACTTACAAGCTACTTACAGCTTCACTTTAAATGTCATGTCAAAAACTGGACTGGAATATATATATATATTATACACACTCACCTAAAGGATTATTAGGAACACCATACTAATACTGTGTTTTACCCCCTTTCGGAATTAACTGCCTTAATTCTACGTGGCATTGATTCAACAAGGTGCTGAAAGCTTTCTTTAGAAATGTTGGCCCATATTGATAGGATAGCATCTTGCAGTTGATGGAGATTTGTGGGATGCACATCCAGGGCACGAAGCTCCCATTCCACCACATCTCAAAGATGCTCTATTGGGTTGAGATCTGGTGACTGTGGGGGCCATTTTAGTACAGTGAACTCATTGTCATGTTCAAGAAACCAATTTGAAATGATTCAAGCTTTGTGACATGGTGCATTATCCTGCTGGAAGTAGCCATCACAGGATGGGTACATGGTGGTCATAAAGGGATGGTCATTTTCACCCACAGGACTGCTGCATACTGGATGTTTTTCCCTTTTCACACCATTCTTTGTAACTGAGCAGATTGTGAAATACTCAGACCAGCCCGTCTGGCACCAACAACCAAAATTGCTTAAATCACCTTTCTTTCCCATTCTGACATTCAGTTTGGAGTTCAGGAGATTGTCTTGACCAGGACTACACCCCTAACTGCATTGAAGCAACTGCCATGTGATTTGTTGATTAGATAATTACATTAATGAGAAATTGAACAGGTGTTCCTAATAATCCTTTAGGTGAGTGTATATTATATATATACATGGGCGTCGGAAGCAAAAAATATGTGGGTGGGTCCTCAGAATTTTTTTACTGGAGTAGATGCCAATAAGTACAAATATACCGCTTTGCTTGCTAAGCAAATAGGAAAGACAAAATTACGGGAATCGCCATATCACGGAGAGCAGCAGTAGTGTAGGGGTAAGACGCACGGCATCTAGTTTCGACCCGCGGTTCGAATCCGCCTTTCGCCGAGTTTAATCATCTCCCTTTTCCCATCACATATCAGATCGGGAAGGCATTTATTTTCAATAAAAATGACGAAAATATTAGAAAAGTGGAAATAAAGCGTCTAACATGTGTTTAATAATAAGTGTTTATCGATTAGGGGTAGGTAAACAGACATGTGCTGAATGTTAGAGACGATAAAAGTGAGTGGGTCCAATATCATTGATCTTAAAAAGTGGGTAGGTCTTGTCCCACCCACAAACAATGGTTCCGACGCCCATATATATATATATATATATATATATATATATATATATATATATATATATATATATATATATATATATATATATATATATATATATATATATATATATATATATATATATATATATATATTAGGGCTGCAACGACGCGTCGACGTCGTCGACTACGAAAATACGTCGACGTGCGTGAAATGCGTCGACGCGTCGGAGGCACATTATTTACGTTCTAGAATGGAACAGAAGATCTAGAATAATGGCAGCTTCTGCTCCCGGGCATAGTGAAAATGATCATTTATCATATAAAGCCAGCCGCGACATTCAAAAGTGTGGGAGTACTTTAAACAGAAGCCGAATAAAACTGCTTTGTTCGCTCTGTAACGCCGGTTTCACACTGCACGCGGTGGCAGAGCAGGAGCTGTGCGCGTGGAGAGCGGGAGCTTTCACACTGCCAGTCAGTGTTGCCAAGTCCGCTTTTTTTCCGCGGAATTGGGCTACTACTTCTACACTGTTGCCGCGGGCTGTGTCTAATGTCCGCGGGTTGAAGCAAAAAAACACACATATTTAACCCCCCGAACGCGATGTTTACCAGAGAACCTCCCCGAAACGCGATTGGGCTTGTTTTGAGTAACGAATGGGTGGGTTTTGTTGTGTAAACCTGGCAACCCTGCTGCCAGAATTCTCTCGCGCAGCTGAACGCGCCACGCGTGTATTGCAACAGACGGTCACATTTTCCGGGGTTCTTCTCCGACCCCAGTACGTCTCGCGCTTTTATTTATTATGGGCTGCATATATCTCCTGTTAATGCGACCCGGTTCCCCTCTGTCCCAAACACATATGCATAACATGCTGTATATAGGTAGTTTGCATGATTAAAGTAACATTAAAGTTAAGATATGCCTCTAGCTTTAATCATTTAAATGTGTCTTTGAAGTTTGGGAAAAAACTTCTGGCAGCTTTAGTCGTTGTTTATGCACATGTATCTTCAAAATAGACGACTAGTTATAAATTAAAACTATGCTGAAAGCTCCTGTATGTGAACCTTTTGCAGATAAATACAAGTGCATTTCCGTTTACTATTGACACAAATCAATAAGTAAATCATACTCAACTACTATAGTAAACAACTTTTCCTAATTAGGCTTACTCTGTATACATTTTATGATGAGTATCATTATATATTATGTTTAAAAAGCTTCTTGTGTTCATATATTTCATTATAAAATGGCATACTATGTACACTACCCTTCCTGAAATACAATTAATATTGTCATCATTCATTGATTTCATGTTAAAATAATATACAAATTCACTACCCTCTTTGAAATACAATAATCAGTAAAAAAGAATAATAAGATTAATCTGGAAAAATAATCGTTAGATTAGTCGACTAATCGAAAAAATAATCGTTAGATTAGTCGACAGAAAAAATAATCGTTAGTTGCAGCTCTAATATATATACCCTTACGGAAGGAAAATATATTTACCAATATATTACTTGAAATATATTATAATATATTGTTAATATATTGATGGTACATATATACAATATATGTAATATATTGCAGTATATTGAAAAATATACAAATGATTGCCGCTTTCAATATATTGCAATATATTGGAAAATATAAATATTAAATCCCATATATGGGAATATATCGCCTAATGTATTACATGATATTTTCCAATATACTGCAATATTTTTGTTTCGTAAGGGTATATATTAGTGTTGTCAAAAATATTGATATTTCGATATGTATTGATACTGAAATATCTGAAACGATACAATACTCCTTTTCTACAGTATCGATACCAGCTGCGCTCTCCTCTCCGACCAACAGCGAGTTTACACGCACCCGCATCCTCTCATTTAGTCTGGTTAACCCTCTGAACAAGGCGAATGCCGGATATTTCCTCATGACTGCGTCTTAGTGTAACGGTCTGAATTTCTTGCGGGGTTGCACATAACGTTAGTTCTACTCATTCCCGCAGATTTCGCACTCGCATCTGAAGCGCACACACATACCGTAATCATAGTAATCGTAATCATCAACTGTGGTTTGATGAAAAAGAGAAAAAAAGCTAATATTTTTAATTGAATATTTAAGTTCTCATCTTGTTTTATTGAAGACCTTAACAAACACATGGCTCAATTTAGACTGATTTCAAAACAATGCATCATGAAGCTTTGAAGCGTTATGAATCAGTGAGTCGATTCATGATTCGGATCGCGTGTCAAACTGCTGAAATATGTGACTTTGGCGATCCGAACCGCTGAATCGACTGATTCATAACGCTTCGAAGCTTCATGATGCTGTTTTTTGAAATCGGTCAGCACACCGGGAAACTGCTTTGCGCTGTCTTTTGCTGTCATTTTTGTTGGCAAATGGGAATTTGCATGCTTCATCATGGTTTCACCGATATCTATGGTTTCAACACGGGGTTTGCAGCTTTTCGATGACGTTCACATCGGGTAATTACGTCACTTCAAAACGTTCCCATGGCAATAGGGGGAAATGGCGGCTCTTGTGTGAAGTAAACTAACATTTTTTAACTTTCTGCTAATATATATGACTTTTTTGCAACGAAAATGCAGGGATTATGAAATCATGCTAGCCCCGCATATTTTGCACGCGGAAATAGGCAATTTACGTGGCGAAAGTGTGGTGTATTTGAAAAAATGCGGTCCCCGCATAAATATGCAGACTTTGGCTGATTATGCATTAAATCATGCGATCGCATAATCACGTTTTTCTGGAGGGACTGATATAAAATACATAACGACTTTATTCGACAATCTCTTCTCGTCTATGCTGGTCTCCTATACACAGTTTACATTGTAAATACAGTGCAGTGCTTTCAAAGCTCTACGGCAGAACGTCAGCTCACCACGTCATGGTGCTCGCATGAACAGCATCGGTATGTACTACGTCAACAGGGTAGGAGACTGACACAGATGAGAAGAGATTGTTGAATAAAGTTGTTATTTTTGTGTTTGTTGTTTTTTGCGTACAAACATTCTCGTCGCTTCATAAAATTTAGGTTGAACCACTGTAGTCACATGGACTATTTTAATGATGTCTTTCCTCCCTTTCTGGATCTTGAAAATGTTAATTACATTGCTGTCTATGGAGGGGTCAGAGAGCTCTCGGATTTGATCAAAAATATCTTCATTTGTGTTCCGAAGATTAACGAAGGTCTTAAGGGTTTGGAACGACATGAGGGTGAGTAATGACAGAATTTTCATTTTTGGGTGAACAAACCCTTTAACAACCTCTAACTAGACAATACACCATGTATTTGATCTAACAAAAGTGTCTTTTTGACAAGAAAACAAGGTTTGTACTAAAGTCGGTATGAAATGGAAGTTGCAATAGTCTTTTCTTCCCTATTGTGATGTATATCCGAATGAAACGGCTTCTCGAACAAGAAAAAAAAAGCAGGGCGGGACTTGATTGGCTCGTTGGATTGTTGTGGTTTGCTATTCCTGTGGTTTGTGAGTGACAGGTTGTCCCGCCCTCGCACATCAGAGATGTTGCTAGTGGGAGGGGAAGTTATTTTGAATAAAGATTACAAGAACACATGAAAATTTAAAAATAAATTATAATGAATACTGCAAAGCTCCATAAAAAAAAAAAAAAAAACAAGAATCCCATCCCAGAATATTGCAGCAAAAAGCCTTACCTTATAGCAAACCTTTACATTTATGCATTTGGCAGGTGCTTGTATCCAAAGCAACTTCCAATGCATTTAAGGAGTACATTTACCAGTAAAGCATCCTGTGACCCTACAGTGTTTTGGAGAATCAATGGATTGATTTAGCAACAGGAACACTATAATCAGGTGTAATTCTTTAGTTTAGCACAAACCATCCACAGTTTGCGTGTCTGCATAGGTTAACAAAGATCTTACACTATGCAAACATATCAAGACTCAAATGGAAGGTTTTTCTTGACAGTCTAGTTAGACAACACTGGACTAACACAGTAGCTATAGACAATGCCTTAGGGAGTCTCTACATTCAAAAGAGAACAAAACAATTGTGTTACTAAATACACTGTTATTGCATATCACATTGACAGTGAACGCAATGGGGCAAAGCAATGCAGTTTTACAGATGGACCTATGTGAAAAACTCGTGTACTACATGAAAAACAATACGCAACTCTACAAGCACAAGCAGTTGATGAAAACAGGAACACTTGTTTCCTCCTCTCAGAAGGAGATTCCTTCACACACTTTCTTTCACACTTCCTGTTCTGAGTTGCCAAAGCATAGAACACAGAAATGGTTCAAGTTAAACACATCTAGGTAAAAACAATAACAACTTTACCTTTAAACATGCAGACGCTGACGTGACTTCATAAAATCCACCCATGAAGTAGATATCAATTATTGAAAAGTACTATTAAGAGTGAAACTTTTCACAATTTTGAAGAGGCATTAACTGCTGAAAATTTCAGCAAGCAAAGACTGAAACTGGAGTTAAAAATGAACGTCCAGAAGATATTCTGAAACTGAAGCTGAGCGCGTTAAGGACCCATGAGAACAGAAAGCCTCCGACAAGTTTGATCAAACACTCACTGCTGCGCGTTCACGGGGAGGGACACTTGAGTCCACGTGGACCTGCATCCGTCTGTTTCTATAGCAACCGAGGAACGCACGCGGAAGTTGGTAGTATACATTACTAAATACTTGACCACATACTAGCATACTACTCTTACTATTTCAGCCATAGAAAGATGCTGTAAAAGTAGTACGTTCCGAATTTAGCAACTACTAGAGTATTGAACTGAATTGAATTTAAATGTAGCCATAAGTTGTTATAATAATAATAACAACAACAAATATATATATATATATATATATATATATATATATATAATATATATATATATATATATATATATATATATATATATATATATATATATATATATATATATATATATATATATATATATATATTCATCATCAGTGAATGTTCAAACCTTTTTTAATAGTTGTGTTTGAGTCCTCAGTGTGAAAAGATGAATCTCAAATCATACAGTCACTGCTGGAAAGGGTTCAAATATGCAAAAGATGCTGGAAAACTGTAGCCTGGGAAAACCCAGACAACTTCCGGCAAATTTAGATTTGCTCTGCAAGTAGTCTGGCAAAGACCCCATTCAAACCCATTTCTAAACCCCAGAAATCGCGGCACCAATCAGAAACGTTGGGGCGGGCTTTAGACGATGACGACAGCGCAGCGACATTGAAGCAGATTTGCCGCTACTGTGGAGCATCACTATGGAGTGAATTTTGTGCCATAACTAAACAAACAAATCCAGCATTTTGCAAACAAACACGATCTGCTTTGCAAAGGAAAACTCGACTCGCAAACAAACAGAAAGCGATTTGCAAATACAAAGGTCAGTTTGAGCGAAAACACAGAAGAGTAACAAATATATGTACTGTGTTTTGCAAATAATAAATGAGTGAGTAAATTACATCATATCTCACAAATAAATACAAACCATCCTACAAATTACATGTAACATTTGAACAAATCTAGTCCATACAAATGCATATCTGTCTGTTACAAGACTCGCGCAGATTTTCTCACAAATGCAGCTCGCGCAGATTTTCTCACAAATGCAGCTCGCGCAGATTTTCTCACAAATGCAGCTCGCGCAGATTTTCTCACAAATGCAGCTCGCGCAGATTTTCTCACAAATGCAGCTCGCGCAGATTTTCTCACAAATGCAGCTCGCGCAGATTTTCTCACAAATGCAGCTCGCGCAGATTTTCTCACAAATGTAGAGCAACTTCCTCTTCCAAACAGCAGATGGCGCTTTGGGTCAACACTTTTCCAGCTGACGAAATGAGCGGTGAACAGCTGAGTTTCTGTCTTACTTAATCTATTATTAATCTTTTTGAGATTTTCACTATACCGTGTGACCTTCAAAATTTACCATATTTGATGTGACATTAACAACTCTATAGGCAAGCTAAATCTAAATCTGTCTAAACTTGAATAAACAATACATATTGTTGTATTTTTGTATTGCATTATATTGTGAAACAATACACCCTTACATTATTTCAAATGTTCTCTGCGACAGAAATGTTATCATCATATGTACAAATAACATAACATTACAGAAAAGTGAATAGTTTTTATATCCTGTTACACTACAGTGGATAAATTGTATGGATTTTAATGAGAAAAAATAGGCCTAGCTTAAATGTTTTCAGCCATGTCACTACTGATTTTGCACTGATCGGTCACAATAATATCTTTAAACTATTGTGATTTTTTTTCTTATATTGAAATAGGGTCGGTATAGTGAAAATCTCAAAAAGATTAATAATAGATTAAGTAAAACAGAAACTCAGCTGTTCACCGCTCATTTCGTCAGCTGGAAAAGTGTTGACCCAAAGCGCCATCTGCTGTTTGGAAGAGGAAGTTGCTCTACATTTGTGAGAAAATCTGCGCGAGCTGCATTTGTGAGAAAATCTGCGCAAGCTGCATTTGTGAGAAAATCTGCGCGAGCTGCATTTGTGAGAAAATCTGCGCGAGCTGCATTTGTGAGAAAATCTGCGCGCGCTGCATTTGTGAGAAAATCTGCGCGAGCTGCATTTGTGAGAAAATCTGCGCGAGCTGCATTTGTGAGAAAATCTGCGCGAGCTGCATTTGTGAGAAAATCTGCGCGAGCTGCATTTGTGAGAAAATCTGCGCGAGTCTTGTAACAGACAGATATGCATTTGTATGGACTAGATTTGTTCAAATGTTACATGTAATTTGTAGGATGTTTTGTATTTATTTGTGAGATATGATGTAATTTACTCACTCATTTATTATTTGCAAAACACAGTACATATATTTGTTACTCTTCTGCGTTTTCGCTCAAACTGACTTTGTATTTGCACATCACTTTCTATTTGTTTGCGAGTCGAGATTTCCTTTGCGAAGCAGATAGTGTTTGTTTGCAAAATGCTGGATTTGTTTGTTTAATTATGGCACAAATTTCATTCCATACCATCACTCGTTCGAATCAGCTATCACGTCTGTTTTAAGCGATTTAAACTTTTCCTTTTCGTTAAAAAAACACAAACTGTTCTTTACATGTGGGGTACTGTATGTGCATCAAATCAGGTTACCTACCTGTACTGGAGATGTTTCACTTGTGAACATCTTGGCATAAGTCAGCATTTTGTGTCTGAGCACAATGCAAATATTTCCCTTCTCCCAATTATGATTTCTCTCTTTGACAAATAATTGCACAAGTTGCATATGCACATGCATCTGTGGTTGTGCATGATCGATAGACAGAGTGAATACTGGCAAGTGGGGGTTTGTGGTTGTGCAAGGACATCTTTAACCAGGAAGTGGTGTTTGGGGGTTTATATACAGTGGGGCAAAAAAGTATTTAGTCAGCCACCAATTGTGCAAGTTCTCCCATTTAAAAAGATGAGAGACGCTTGTAATTTTCATCATAGGTACACTTCAACTATGAGAGACAGAATGCGAAAAAAAATCCAGAAAATCACATTGTCTGATTTTTAAAGACTTTATTTGCATATTATGGTGGAAAAATAAGTATTTGGTCAATAACAAAAGTTAATCTCAATACTTTGTTATATACCCTTTGTTGGCAATGACAGAGGTCAAACGTTTTCTGTAAGTCTCCACAAGGTTTTTACACACTGTTGCTGGTAGTTTGGCCCATTCCTCCATGCAGATCTCCTCTAGAGCAGTGATGTTTTTGGGGCTGTCGCTGGGCAACATGGATTTTCAACTCCCTCCAAAGATTTTCTATGGGGTTGAGATCTGGAGACTGGCTAGGCCACTCCAGGACCTTGAAATGCTTCTTACGAAGCCACTCCTTCATTGCCCGGGCGGTGGGTTTGGGATCATTGTCATGCTGAAAGACCCAGCCACGTTTCATCTTCAATGCCCTTGCTGATGGAAGGAGATTTTTACTCAAAATCTCACGATACATGGCCCCATTCATTCTTTCCTTTACACGGATCAGTCATCCTGGTCCCTTTGCAGAAAAACAGCCCCAAAGCATGATGTTTCCACCCCCATGCTTCACAGTAGGTATGGTGTTCTTTGGATGCAACTCAGCATTCTTACTCCTCCAAACACGATAAGTTGAGTTTTTACCAAAAAGTTCTATTTTGGTTTCATCTGACCATATGACATTCTCCCAATCCCCTTCTGGATCATCCAAATGCTCTCTAGCAAACTTCAGACGGGCCCGAACATGTACTGGCTTAAGCAGGGGGACACGTCTGGCACTGCAGGATTTGAGTCCCTGGCGGCGTAGTGTGTTACTGATGGTAGCCTTTGTTACTTTAGTCCCAGCTCTCTGCAGGTTATTCACTAGGTCCCCCCGTGTGGTTCTGCTCACCATTTTTGTGATCATTTTGACCCCATGGGATGAGATCTTGCATGGAGCCCCAGATCGAGGGAGATTATCAGTGGTCTTGTATGTCTTCCATTTTCTAATAATTGCTCCCACAGTTGATTTCTTCACTTACCTATTGCAGATTCAGTCTTCCCAGCCTGGTGCAGGTCTACTATTTTGTTTCTGGTGTCCTTTGACAGCTCTTTGGTCTTGGCCATTGTGGAGTTTGGAGTCTGACTGTTTGAGGTTGTGGACAGGTGTCTTTTATACTGATAGTGAGTTCAAACAGGTGCCATTAATACAGGTAACGAGTGGAGGACAGAGGAGCCTCTTAAAGAAGTTACAGGTCTGAGAGAGCCAGAAATTTTGCTTTTTTGTAGGTGACCAAATACTTATTTTCCACCATAATTTGCAAATAATGTGATTTTCTGGATTTTTCTTCTCATTCTGTCTCTCATAGTTGAAGGGTACCTATGATGAAAATTACAGGCCTCTCTCGTCTTTTTAAGTGGGAGAACTTGCACAATTGGTGGCTGATTAAGTACTTTTTTGCCCCACTGTGTGTGTGTGTGTGTGTGTGTGTGTGTGTGTGTGTGTGTGTGTGTGTGTGTGTGTGTGTGTGTGTGTGTGTGTGTGTGTGTGTGTGTGTGTGTGTGTGTGTGTGTGTGTGTGTGTGTGTGTGTGTGTGTGTGTGTGTGTGTGTGTGTGTATATCAACATGTTTTTTTCTTCTTTCATTCTACTTATAGGCATTCGTTTTGAGTGTGAGATTGATTTATTGTATTACTTTAATCACAAGTAGGTACATTCCAAGTGGGATAATTGTAATTGATTTTAATAATGTAAATTATAATAGCTATAGGCCTAATTGAGTTCCCAGCACGCACTTCGATCAGAGCAAATTAATTGTACAGATTGGTTATTGTTTGCTTTATACTTGTTTGTTCAGATATCTGTTTGTGGCTCTTTACATTTAAATTTATTGGCTTCCCATGCTACTGTTGAGATTATGTTGGAGAATATTGCAAACTTCACATCTGAACAATTTCTCTAGTATTGTTTTGGTATTTGCTATACAGTATGTTCATTATGTTGAAACAACAAATTATTTAAAATGTGAAAGTTCTGTCATAATGTAGGCTACTTATGTTGTTCCAAAAACCTGTGTGATTTTCTTTCTTCCATGAAAAGAAAAATAATGTTGGTTTGGACCCCATTAACTACCTACACATGACCTTACACTAACCCTCCACTTGATGGCGCTGAATGATTAGCTCATTCAAAGGTGAATTTGATAGAAAATGCTTACAGCTGTTTACTGCCAACCTGTCAAAAGGTAACGGGTGATTCACCCATATTCAGCCCCTCATATGTTAACGGTCTCAATAAGAGGAAAACCACTGTTTTTGTTTGGCAGAAAGAAAGTTTCTCTAAAAGTTACAGAGTGACAATCTGGACTCATAGATTTCATTCTGTGTAAATATACTTTACGCAAAAGCACGTCACAGAAAAGCACTTGTTTACTTTATGCATCACATGCTGCTTTTTATGAAATATACAAATGTAAAGTGACAGGTTTATTTACAATTATTTTCATTTGTGCTTTTAAACAATGTCAGTTACTGTCTCTGATTCTAGCACGAACACCTCACAGTGGAAGAGTCAAACGGTACCCAATGGAGCAATTTCCATAAGCCTAGAAGTTCTGAAAGCACATGGAAACAGTGAGAAGAAGAGAGAGTGAGAGTAATCACAGGCCAAACTGCACAGGAACAAAGGAGTTGGTTGTAACTAGCCATTATCCTGTCCATCTCAGAAAATAGATGGGTTTCTTTGGCTTTTGTTCCGACAGGCCGCAAAAATAAAACGCTTCTTTTTGTTTATTCAGCTAAAGTCTGTTGAGCTGTTTGTAGTCTTATCAGCAAAAAACCCATACAATTCATACATATTTGACACAACCTCATTTAGAGTAATGCAGTTCTGATTGAACGCAGTCTGAAGTCTGATTTCAAATAGTTTGTCATTATCAGGGATATCTACATCTTTGTTTGAAATCACTCGTTTTAGCTCACGATAGGCATCAACTGTGAATGATGAATGCGTGAACGAGAGAGCGGTTTTGGACGCATATGGGTGATTGTGTAAATAACTTATTTTTGTATGAAATGCCTAGTGAGAACTACGACACAAAAATATCATGATGGACAGAAGAAAAATTTCCAGTTTCTCGTCCGCTCTTTCCATGCTGACAGCTAATCTCAGATGTTGTAGAGGAAAGTCTCTTGGCATTGTGTTGAAGTCATTACTATGGCAACCAATGAATTTATAGGAAATATTAGCTATGTGTGTGCTAGACATACTCCATTTCACTGATAAATGCTCGCCTTATGAAGGAAATTACCGACAGGACATGAGAGTGATTTTATTACAACCATTCATCTATCTATCGTCTGTCTGTCTGTCTGTCTGTCTGTCTGTCTGTCTGTCTGTCTGTCTGTCTATCATCTATCTATCATCTCTGTCTGTCTGTCTATCATCTATCTATCATCTCTGTCTGTCTGTCTGTCTATCATCTATCTGTCTGTAGTATTTATCTGTCGGTCTGTGTATCTCCGTCCTTCCGTCAGTTCTGAATGAAAGGTCTCTACATTTACTATATGAACAAATCTAGATTTTTTTAAACTTTCCCTTTTTATTATCAAAAATGACATTTTCCTAATATATTCTTAAATGTGTGTAGTTTGGTTAAACCAATATTTGATGTAAAAACAGTGAAGACCTCCATCATACAATGATTATGCATTTGGATGTATGAATTCTCTCTGTGGAGTTTTATAGACCCTTTTTTTGTTCTAATCATATTTTTGTGCTAGATAGACAATCGAGTATATTTAATTGAGTATACTGGGTACAGTATATTTAAATCCTTAAGTACTTAAGGTTATAAGATTGGCCTGTGCAGTGTTTTAGCTTACAGAATACCAAGCCCTGTGCCAAGCTGCGTGTGTCCCTGAGTCTGCTCCTATTTCAGGTCTGCAAAGGATGTTGAAAATTGTTCCATGAATGCAAATGATATCGAAAGAAAAGGAGCCTGAGTAATACGTATGAAGTGTTATGCTGTAAAGTGAGAGAAGTGTCAACTTAAGAATTACCTGTAAATAGCCTGTAAGTGGAAAATGTGGGCAAGACCACATGAGTTGATGCTTACACGATTGCCTAAAAGAAACTACTGCAGTCGTAGAGATGAGTGCTATTATGGAGGAGAATGTCCTAAAATTATGAGTGAAGAAAATATGTAATCTTTTATAAGGTATTGTTTTTCTGGGTGACGCTGTCACTTACTATCTAAGCATGTCCTGCCTCAGTGCACCGGACAAGGTAATTATACGCCCCATTTTCAAGCAAGCTGCTGGGGCGGGTTGCCAGATCCTTCTATGATAAGAAGTCTCAGTTGCCCCAACCAGCTGTCAAGGGTCCAAAACCTTGCCTGCTTCCAATTGAGATTAGCACAGGCTTTTTACTAATTAATTAGCCTGTGAAAGCACCACTGATTGAAAGGCACTTGTTATTCCAAAGAGCAGGATGGCACTTTTGAGCTGCTTGCAGTAGAAGGAAGAGTCGCATTTTATACTTGAATGTAATGTAAAAACATATGGTTTCCATTGCAACCTTAACAATTCAAGCATTGCATAAACCCAATAACCATTAGCAAAATGGAAGCAGCCTACATTGTACCACAATACGACGTTTTATGCAATAAAACTTTATTGCATGCAATTTTAATTTCAAGGCAATTTCATTTCACGAATTATAATGCATTATAGAGTATGGCATGGTCAAACAAAATAATGTAAATAACATTTGCTGTTGATGTAAATCAGGCTTTCATTTTATTTCTCCTTTTGATTAGAGTCCCCGTTCTGCAATGTCTGCAAACATGTCAAAATCTTCTTATTTGAAGACATACAGTAGTTATGTGGTTGTAGAACTTCTCTCTTGTGTGGTGTTTTCACTTGATGTCAGAGGTGCATTAAAAATCAGCATGTTTTATTCAGTTTGTCACCAAGAGTGTAGTTTTAAGTACCTGCTTTTTAATTTCAGGTCCAATTCTTACCAAGGCAAGTGAAAATATTATTTTTATACCTTTTGATTTGGCTTAGTTCCTCAAAAATCACCTTTTTTATAGCCCACTGGAGTCAGAACCCAAGACTCTACAGAGGAAAGAGAGCGAATGGTTTAACCTGCACTGCATAAATATAAATGCACATAGAAATGAAAAGCAGGTGTTATTTCAACGAATTTCACGGTCTGTATATTAAGGTAAATATTTTAAAGCATTTGCTAAACCGTTCAGAATGCGGTCTATTCGTTTTGGCTCTCTGGATAAAGTGAATGACAGGTGAAATTCTAGATTTTACTGTTGTTTTTCTACTTATCTTCATATCAGATTCTTTTGTAGTTCACCAACAGGTCTGAGTTTGGCTTGCTCTTATTTTGCACACACTCTACATTTCTCCTCCAACACTTCCAAACAGCATGTGAGTCACTGTCATCCCAAGACCACAAACATCTGAGGCTGAAACCGCGAAACAGCTAAAGGAAATACTTACGCTGCTGGTTTTGGTGCTGTTCTACTAAATTACAAATCTATAAATATACCAGGTTTCGTAAATATAGATGGTGAGTCACTCAGAAATTTCAAAGTTCTCTTCTAAGAAAACACCTTTCAAAATTATTTACAAATAAATTCATAACAGTTTATTGAAATCTATTGAAACCATTAACACTACACTGCATGTTGGATCAGGCATAACATTATGACCTAATATTGTGTTGGTCCCCCTTTTGCTACCAAAACAGCCCTGACCCATCGAGGCATGGACTCCACTAGACCCCTGAAGGTGTGCTGTGGTATCTGGCACCAAAATGTTAGCAGCAGATCCTTTAAGTCCTGTAAGATGCCTCCATAGATCGGACTAGTTTGTTTAGCATGTTCCACAGATGCTCAATTGGATTGAGATCTGGGGAATTTGGAGGCCAAGTCAACACCTCAAACTCGTTGTTGTGCTCCTCAAACCATTCTTGAACCATTTTTGCATTGTGGCAGGGCAATATCCTGCTGAAAGAGGCCTCAGCCACCAAGGAATACCGTTTGAAAGGGTGTACATGGTCTGCAACAATGCTCAGGTAGGTGTTACGTGTCATCCACAAAGTAACATCCACATGGATGACAGGACCCAAGGTTTCCCAGAAGAACATTGCCCAAAGCATCACACTGCCTCCGCCGGCTTGCCTTCTACAGATAGTCCATCCTGGTGTCATGTGTTCCCCAGGTTCCCCGGCCATCCACGTAATGTAAAAGAAAATGTGATTCATCAGACCAGGCCACCTTCTTCCATTGTTGGTGCTTTCGGAGGTGGATCATTCAAGGATTCAAGGAGCTTTATTGCCAAGTACATTTTTACACATACACGGAATTTGTTTTGGTGTTGTGCGAGTAACACCGAGTCGCCATTCTGCGTCGCCTTCTTTAGTTGGACAGAAAAATACAGCATAACATGAGGAGAGGTAAGGGGGGGTGTGGAGGTGAAAAAAAAAACAACCCCCAGACTATGCTCCTTCCGGGAGCACAGTTTGGGAACAGTAAAAAAAACATCTCAGCAACATGAGCGCATACACATTACAACATGAAACACGACTTGCAACAGGGGAGAGGAATGGGGGGTTGAGGTTTCCCAGCACAGCCAGGCGGCCCGTCCTGCAGCCATTTCAGGCGCTGGTCACAGTCCCGCTTGTCAGACTGGGGGTACAAAGTGGCGAAGGTGAGAGATGGGTGTGTGCATAAATGTATGTGTGTCTGTAGAGTTCATGTGCATGTTTGTGTAGGCCTGGAGAGTCACGCCTGGCACCATAATCTCGGTGCTCCAGTCCGCAAGTTGCTATGGAGACAACCTTGATCAGATCCCAGTCTGAGTCAGCAGGTGATTGGGGGATGAATGCAAGAGCGTCTTCCTGCAGTGCTCTCAGGGGGAGTTGTTGTCCCAACAGCGGCCTTGGCCAAGGCCAGTGCTGGTAGAGGGAGCTGAAAGCAGATAAGATTGGAATTGTTTGGTCTGGGAGCGAGTAGCCACAATTTATGACTGCTCTCTTAGTTCGTTCTGGTCTCTGAAACGATCCTTTTGCAAAGCCGTGAGCTTTTCCATGATGATATCCATATTGCGTTGCATCTTCATGATGTTATCCATATTGCGGTTAATAGTCCCAGTTTGAGAGATGACCGCTCTGCCCACTGCTTCAATCATGACGGGCAGCCTTGTGGAGCTTTGAACAGCTGTCACCGCTTCCTGAATTCCTCAATATACCAGGGCAATGCCTGATCCAATCAGCAGAAACCCTGTTACCATGATTCCGAATAGGTAGATGTCTTCAATGTCCTCTACGGAAAGAGCCGCCAGACACACAACATGCCACCTCTCCCATGCGTCCATCGTGTAGTCAGCAGCAAACGTTCCGGCAGGGCAGTTCGGTTCCCCCGAACCTAAGCTTCTCGTCGAGAAGATGGTGTCAATTGCGTTGAGAGTCATGGGCACCCTGACTGGTCTGTGGCTGTGCAGCCCCAAATGCAACAAACTCATGGTATACATCAGCCTGGGAAAACCCAGACAGCTTCCAGCAAATTTCTATTTGCTCTGCAAGTAGTCTGGCAAAGAGCCCATTCAAGCCCATTTCTAATGCCTAGAAATCGAGGCACCAATCAGAAACGTTGGGGCGGGCTTTACACGATGACGACAGCGCAGCGACGTTGAAGCAGATTTGCCGCCGTGGAGCATCACTCGTTCGAATCAGCTATCACGTCTGTTTTAAGCGATTTAAACTTTTCCTTTTCGTTAAAACCCGAGCAAAGAACAACACTTGAAGCCTTCATATCTAAAAAAGATGTTATCGCTGTCTTACCAACTGGATTCGGCAAAAGTCCAGTTTGGCCCTTTGGTGGCTAAACGAATGGGTCTTAGCAAGAGCCCTCTGGTAGTGTTAATGTTTCACAAAATATAGTTTTAAGTCCTTTTCAGGCGAGAATGTAGTTGTTTAAAGCTCAAATCTGTGGTTTATTTATAAAGAGAGCACCTTTTTGAAAATTGTATCTGACGTTTTCGGAGTTGTGAGCTCCAGTGGACCAGCGGCGCTCAATCGCTCATTAACCCCGCCGAGAACACCCTTTCCTCGGCCAGTCCTTCAGCCGTCTGCAGCTGGCTCTGATGTCTCTGTAGTGGTTAAACATAAGATATGATTTGTCTCGTCTTGTGTAGATCTAACGGCTGATCTTTGCTCTCATTAATCTATAATTTGTTCCCTGACAGATCGTTTTGTCTGAGGGCAAAGTGAAGTTTCATAACTTTATATTTTTAAGCTATTAAACTTTACAGTTGTAGTCTCCTAGCGCTGACTTTGTTTGACTGAATCGCTTTATTTATTGTATAGCTTTTTATACCTTTTACTTATACTTTTATAATTGCTATTGATCACACATAAACTGACATTTAACAAAAAGAGACTGGGTTGTATTTTAGGTCATATTTCATTTATTACAGTGATAATCATAGCCTATATTATGCACACATTAATGTGTGTGTGTTTTTTTTAAATGTAAACGAAAAGAGGCTGGGTTTTTTATATTTAGTTTTGTTATAAACATGCATTGAAGATAATATGCATTGCCTGCACTACGTTTGTGTGGCTATAATATGTTAAAAAAAATTTTTTTAATGAAAATTAAAGAGGTAGAGTGGTGTTTTATCATATATTTCGTTTTATTGTAGCCTAAAATATACAAATATATACTGAGTGATACTGTCAAGAACACTGCTTGTTCATTAGCAGAGTAGGGACTATTAACTAAATGGCGGCGGGGATTCCCCCAAGGGGAAGTGCTTAGGGAAGTTTGCAAGTGCGTGTCTAAAACTGGAGTGGAACACAGCATATGATGTTTGTCCGTCGCTCTGCATACGTCATCTCCCTCATCGCTCTGATTGGTTTTAGGTCTATCCAATTCCGCCGAGAGGTATTTGAGCGACGCCCGTTGGCGACGCCCCTTTGGAAAGGATTTGTCTATGAAGCTTTGCCAGACTATAACTCAGTTACTACTGAGAGTGGTCTGGTTTTAACCAGGCTAGGTATACACTGCGTATTCTGACACCTTTCTATCAGAACCAGCATTAACTTCTTGAGCAATTTGAGCTACAGTAGCTTGTCTGTTTACAGTATCTTGTCTGTTTGATCGGACCACACGGGCCAGCCTTCACTCCCTATGTGCCTCAATGAGCCTTGGCTGCCCATGACCCTGTCGCCGGTTCACCACTGTTCCTTCGTTGGACCATTTTTGATAGATACTGGCCACTGCAGAGTGGGAACACCCCACAAGAGCTGCAGTTTTGGAGATGCTCTGACCCAGTTGTCTAGCCATCACAATATGGCCCTTGTCAAACTCATTCAAATCCTTACGCTTGCCCATTTTTTTCTGCTTTTAACACGTCAACTTTGAAGATAAAATGTTCGGTTGCTGCCTAATATATCCCACCCACTAACAGGTGCCATGATTAAGAGATAATCTATTTTATTCACTTATCATAATGTTATGCCTGATCGTATATGTATATTAAATATCATATTAATCCTCCTAATTTAAAATCCAGGCATCCATTTTAAAATGAAAGCATGCAATACATAGAATGGGGGCAGTAAGTTTACATATTTCTAATTATACAAAGTTCCAAAGCAGCAATTCACATAAAATTGACCAGACGTTGGTATTACCTTGAGAAATCAATACTAATAAAGAAATCATAATACTACAATCCATAAAAAAGTTGTGTAATAAAGTGAAATGACAGGAAAAAAGTATTGAACACTAAGGCACTAAGTAGCTACCTGTGCAAATTAGAATCAGTTGGGTTTGTGCATGTTGTTAGGTTAGAAAAAGGCTTACCCACCTCTGAATGCAAGTATTGGACATCTCATGATGGGTAGAGGCAAAGAGTTCTCCCAAGACCTTCACAACAAGATTTTTCCCTACATAACAATGGTAATGGTTACAGAAGGATTTCCCAACTCCTAAATGTTCCTGTAAGCACCATTGGGGCCATTTTCCACAACTGAATGGTACATCACTGCACCATCAACTGTCCATGCAAAGGAGCTCCTCACAATATTTCTGACCAGGGAGTCAGAAGCTCAGTCAGAAGAGCAGCCCTAAAGAGCCAAGGACCACTCGGAAAGAGGTCCAGAATAACTTCGAGGCAGCAGGTACAGTTGTCACAGAGAAAACAATAGAAAATGCACACCACCACCACAACCTCCATGCATGCTCACCACAGAAAGCTCCATCATTGAAGAAAAGGTACGCTGAAGCTCATTTGAACTTTTCTACACAACATTTGGAAAGGTCTGAATTACTGGTAGAATTGAGTCTGGTCAGATGAGACAAAAATCAAACTTCTGGCAACAATACCACATGCCATGGTTGGAGGAGAAATGGCTTTGCATATGACCCTAAAAATACCATACCAACAGTGATGTTTGGAGGGTATGGGGCTGTTTCTCTTCTCATGGTACTGGCAGAATCAATATTAATGAAGGGAAGATGAATGGAGCCATGTACTGGGAAACACCAGGATGATGAAGATGAGATGTTGGTGGACCTTCCGCCAGGACAACATTCCAAAACACACTGCGAATGAGAATTTGAATTGGTTCCAGTAGAAGAAAATAAAGTTGTTAGAATGTCCCAGTAAATCACCTAAATCCAACAGAGCATTCGTGGAAGGAACTGAAGATCAAAATTCACAAGAGATTTAAAGTTTGGTCATACAGGATAAACATTGAAGCTGTCATTGCAACAAATAGTGTCAGTTCACTTTATTACACATAACTTTTTTAAGTTAATATCGATGTCTGATCAAAATGTCAAATGTCAATTGCTGCATTGGAACTAATAAAAAATAAAATGTTGACGTGTTCAATACTTATTTCCCCCACTCTATAATGTGGACCAATACACATACACATGTGCACAGTCAACAAGGAGGTCAATTTGATGCGGTTATAAAGATTTACCCTTAGACTTGCGCATATAAAATGTTTAGTAATGTTCCATGGTGGCATTTAACCTACTGACTAGGTCAGCTAAAAATATTTCATTAATCTGTCCTATAATTCTTCAAATCCCCCAGGACAGGTGCGCTGTCTTTGATTTTCACAAGTTGTTTAAACACGGAAATGAAAATCCAGACATAATATATGCCTTACAGACCCTGCAATAAATAATAGATTGATATGTTTTATTCCACGTGGCCTTTAAATGTCATTTTAATTATATTTTTCTTAAGTTCAGTACTTGGTTTGAGAGGCAATATTTAACTTGGAGGGAAGCTTCCTGGATATGATGATCATAGAATGAATTTATTAATAAATCTCTGCATTTTCTCTGCATAGTCATTTATCACTGTTATTAGAGAAAGAATATTTGTGTCAGCAAAAAGTGTCGTTTAGGTTCAAGATAAACTAGTTTGCATGTTAATTCAATGTTTTTGACAGACATACAGTAAATCACTTTAAATTTAGGTATTGAGGCCTATGACAATATATTCAATATTTTAAAATTGAATGCCATTTTTGTCCATCTCATATGATGTATTGTTTTGATTAAATTTTGTATAGAAATAACTTTTTTTTAACTAATTGTATAGCTAGCATTGAATAACGAAGGCACATTAAAAGGTTTCCACAATCATTTTGTCATTTTCATATAACAAAGAGATAATATTATTTTTCTTTTTAAGATGGCTCCTTAAAAGGGGACATAACAGTGCCGATAGTTGAAGAAACACCCAACCATGAATTGTTGTGGCATTGCAAGAAAAAATCCTAAAAAAGATGCACAAAAGCAAGCATATAGAATGATTAGGAATGTAATACAACATATATATATATATACTTTTTTTTTTTTTTTTAAGTTACAACCATAACATTTCCCCAGTAAATTGGCATAGTAATGTGTTTTTTTTAAAACCTATATTGTTATAGTAAATCATTCAGAATGAGATTCAGAATTCAAATGTGTCAGACTCCTCAGTCTTCTTTCATTTTGTGAAGGCATTCACCCATGGCTGTGCTATAATAGTGGGAGTGACTGTGCAAATTCATCAGAAGTGAGAGTCAGTGCCATTATTACATACCACAGAGAGTCAGATGACATTGTGATGAGCAGCTAAAAGCAGTCACAGTGTGTCGTCTTTCTGTCAAGCTGTGCTGCCTGTCTTAAAAGAGTGAAAGCCATATTGCCAATCCAAATGACACTATTTTTATGGAAAAGGCGTTTCTTTCTTTTTAAAATCCATCATCAATAGCAGCAACAACAAAAGACCATTGTGGTTTTGTATTTATCATGTGTTGACCCAGCATTAGCCTATATATTTTGCTGAAAAGAGTGTCAAATTCATTAATAGAAATTATATTATAAACCATGAAAGAGTGTTGTCAAAAAAAAAACTAAAAAAAAATTCAGTAATTTACAGCTTTGTATTTGAATAAACCTTCATAATTTTTTCCTTCACAAAACATTGGAAATACAAAAGTCTTGTTGTGTGTGTCTAAATAGGGCCAGCATTTGCTGCAGTGTTTTTTTTTTTTTTTAAACATATTTATTTGTGAATACTGGAGGTCAGATGCAAGGGCAGTTTGTTTTCCAGCGGATTTGGTTCAACAATGCCAAAAGTAATCACTACCTTGCGTGTGCTTGTTACCGCCAATGTTAGACATCCAGATTTAGAACTCATTTCTCAGCAGAACCGAGGCCAATTAAAAGCACAAGTCCCTTGTGCCACGACTGAGTCTGGTTTTATTACAGAAAATCTGCATTGAACTGTGTACTGATGTATTAATGATATTTTTTTTGTTGGTAGCTGAGTCACCAAATGACATGCACTATAATAGTTTTTAGTTATTTGCTAAAAACACTGCATTCTGACAAAAAGGAAAAATTGTAATATAAAGAGGTTTTTGACATGATAGTTTGATCCTTACATGAATCATAATCGCAGTATTTGCAGAGGCGTATTTGCAAGATCAAACTTTACTTGCTATGTGATATCATGCTCACACTATAATTAGTTTTTTAAATTAGTTCTTGTCCTGGCTATAAAAATAACTGAATCCTCTGAATGCAGTTCAAAGGTTATCCAATGTAACCTAGCAACCTAATAAGTACATAAACAACTGCATGTTGGTTTAATTTGAAGTGTTAAGACCAGCTGTGAAAACAGTGGGCACCAAACATTGGTTGTCATGTAAAAAAAATTATTTGAATTGATTCAGCAATGCTGTGGTGAGTTCATATCCTATTTAGTGGGCCTTGTTCACTAATAATTTTGTACAATTTGTGAAGCAAAAATATACATTTTTATAGGTACCATCGTTCTTCTGATGTTGAAGAATCCCTGATATTAATGGAGCATACAATTTCACTAAGATATTTGCTATTTGCAAATCATACTGAACGATTCATTAGTGAGCGGTTACGGTAGACTGGTATGTTTGCATCTGTTCTCGAGTCAACAACTCACTGATTCAAATGATCCTGTCAGAACGATTCACTGAATTCACAAGTCTGATTCAAACTGAGCAAAGGAGATCCTCAAGCTTCAATGTGCGTGCGATTGATGTATGTCAAGTTCGTCTGTAAAATGTATGCTAAAGATCTGTGATCTGGAAAACATCTGCTGTGTTAAAACCAGGGCTCTGAACCGGTTCAAGGAACGAAAACGAAAACCGGAAACGAACGAAATTTTAAGAGGAACAAAAACGGAAACGAAATCAAAATCAATTTGAATCGTTCTGAACAGAAACGTTAATTTGAAATGACCATTAACCGGTTAATAACGTTATTTTATCGTTCTCTTTAATATTTTAATTTGGCAGTGACCAATCATGAAATGAGTAGTACAGCATGTGACGTTGACGGATCAAGCGTGAGTGAAATGCCCGCGCACCATCATCTATGAATCTACCGGTAACGCAAGTCAGTGTGAGCGCGCATTTTCATGCCTCAAGTACATTTCTTTCCCCGCTGAGGTCTACAATGAATGTGCAGGTATTGGAGGACATTCTTTTCGAACGTTTAAATAAGCAGTACGGACTTTAAGCTCAAATAGACTGATTTAGGATAGTTTATGGATTCCGTTTAAGCCTATCCAAGTAGGCTATAGCATCTATCAAACATTTTTCCTATAGTCTTTCAGATTGCCAATACAGGACAGGTCAATGTTTTCTATATAGACGGTTGATGCTTCGTATTAAATGGTATGTTATATTGCATTAAATGCAAGCTTTATTAGCTGACTGAATTTGATTATGTGATGCAAGAACGTGTTGCGCAGTGTTTGCTTTGAAATTAGCAGTTGACGGTGCATTAAAAGAGCAATGGTTATCCAGTTTATTTATTCTTTATTCATGCATTTTTTAAAACAAGTCGTGTTGAAAAAAAGTTATGTACAAAGAATGTTATCACTCTTCTGAAAATAATTCGGCATTAGAGGCCACTTTCGATTGTCTAACGCTCCATTAAAACAGGTCCGCTGTTTATGCCTTGTAATTAATGCATGTATTTCTGGTTTTAAAAATGTTATTAAATAAATATTCAAGTTTAATTACCATGTGTTATATTATTATTGAGTGAAAATAAGTCTATTTATACATATTTGTTTAAAATGTATACATATTTGTTTAAAGTATAGGCTTAATTAATAACGTTATTAACCGGTATTTTTTCATATCAAACCGTTTTCGGAACAGTAATGTTTATTGAGGAACGCAAAAACCGAAACGCTATAATATCGATTCTGCTCGGAGTGAACCGATTGATATTTTTTTCCGTTTTTAAGCCCTGGTTAAAACATCTAATAAACATCTTAGAGCAGTTTTACATTTATTCTAAACCATAAACATCTTACAAACGTCTTCTAAATGTCTATATGACATCTGACAGAAGACGTCTCAGAGATGTATTGCAGATGAGCAAACACTCTAAAAAATACATCTTGCTAATATACGTAAATGCATACATTAAATAGACGTCTTTGAGATATTTGTGTGCTATCAGGGAAGTTACTAATGCCAAATTTTATGATTTACTATAGTAAATAAATCATGTGCAGGTCATCATGACTGTCACTTGTGTGTGAACTATTGATGCCTACTTGAAAATTCATAATTATTCATAATGATGTCAGACTGAGCTGTAATCTATTTAAAGGAAAAGTCCACTTTAAAAAAAAAAAAATAGGCTAATTTTCCAACTCCCTAGAGTTAAACAGTTGAGTTTTACTGTTTTCGAAATCCATTCAGCCGATCTCCGAGTCTGGCGGTAGCACTTTTAGCATAGCTTTGCATAGATCATTGAATCTGATTAGACCGAAGAGTTTCGATATTTTTCCTATTTAAAACGTGACTCTTCTGTACTTACAATGTGTACTAAGACCGAAATGAAAAGTTGGGATTTTCTAGGCCAATAACTACAGTATACTCTCATTCCTGCGTAATAATCAAGGAACTTTGATGCCGTACCATGGGTGCAGCAGGCACAATGATATCATGCAGCACTGTGACAACCTGCTTGCACAGGGAGTGTGCTGGGAATTATTTTCAGGTTATTATATATTATATTATTACACCCTAGAATATCACCTTTTTTCTGTCGGTCTTAGCACACGAAATAACTACAGAAGAGTCAAGTTTTAAATAGGAAAAATATTGGAACTCTTTGGTCATTTTTGAGCGAGATGCTAACGGTCTAATCAGATTCAATGATCTATGCTAAGCTATTCTAAAAGTGCTACTGCCAGACCCGGAGATCGGCTGAATGGATTCGAAAACTGTAAAACTCAACTCTTTAACTCTAGGGGAGTTGGAAAATGAGGCAATTTTCAAAAAAAGTGGAGTGTTCCGTCTAGTCACCTTGGCATTTTTGTCAAAATGAGTTACTGAGTTACTGACATATTCTTATTCTGTGACAATTCTTTTACATTATGTGATGACTTTTTATTTAGAAAACAAAATGGTTCTATCTACAAAGTTGAATGGAATGCATACAATATACATACAAATTGGTTTAATGTATGGTTTCAGTTGGTTCTAGATTGTATATGTAAATGTATGTTGTACATAAAATGATAATGACGGTTTTATATACTTATATACACTCTCAGAAAAAAGGTACACGAGCTGTCACTGGGGTGGTATCCTTTTAAAAGGTGCACTTTTGTACATAAAGATTAGTACCTCAAAGGTACTGTACATAACAAAGGTACTGTAGTATACATATTAGTACCTAAATTATACATATTAGAACCTTTTTTGAAAGGACCCCAACAGCCCCAGACTCAAGTGACAGCTTTTGTACAATTGTTTTTTTCTTTTTCTGATAGTGTAATCTCATATGCACCTGACCTGTAAAGCAAAATTTTCTCTCAGCTGGAGAACTTTGTGTCACAGAGGTAAAAGTGAACCCCTCTCACTGTTCATTACTGTAAAACCGAGCTCTGATTTGCATTGTTTTTTTTGTTTTCTCTTTCCCCAAACTGTACACCATCTTGAAAATCACTTTCTTTTGCCTTGAATGAGCACAACTGAGCTCATTTTTCCTCAGGAATGCACTTCTAACAGTTGAGTGCTGGATAATAAACAGGCTCATATATCCATATTCACCCATCAGGTGGTCATCATGAGGATTCTTATGGAGCAGAGCAGCGTGACTGATCTGGTGTGCAGACATCATCAAGTAATTCAAATCGCCGGCCAATCTAAATATAATTCCTCTACACTGTGTTCCGCAGAGGAACAAAGGCATACAGGTTTGGAACAATATAGGTGGTGAGTGAATTATAACAGAATTTGTATTTTGTCTTTTTATTTATCACGTTACATAAGGCACAAACATTGTTTTTTCAATTTTTAGATTTGGGGCTGTTTTGCTTTTCATATCGTGTTATTTCAGACTAGAAAGACACAATACACTTAATATCAATTACAATACATCTTTAAAGGCTGTTTTACACAACAACAACAAAAAAAATTATCTGAGGGGTTTGTTCATACTATTTAATTTGCCTGATTTTTACATTTTATTCCTAAAGATTTACCCAGCTCATCTAGATTGTCTTGCCTTAACAACAAAAATTGCATTTAAAGTTAATTTTTTTAAATTAATAAACATTTTAGACATCATCTTGATCGACAGCTTTAGTTCTTTTTTCTTCCTTTTTCTCTCTCTTCTTCAGGAGCACAAAAATATTTTGGATTCTTGGTTGCTGCTGGAATGTGAGCCACTGTTTTGTTCTGTTTCTCTCTGTCTCCCCTGAAGCCTTAATCTTTGCATTTTTTTATTTTCATTTGTCTTTTTCCCCTCTTGCTCTCTGAGGGCAGTACCTGTTGGCCAGCATTTATGCTGTGGTTTATCTGTACTCCTGCGCCTTCTATTTTCCTTGCCAGAAGTGGTAAATCGTGCTTTCGTTCACCTCCTGGAGCTATTAAATTCAGTTGGATTCCTCAGTGTCACAAAAGGTTTTGTGTCTTGCTGAAAGTTAACGAAGTGCAAGTGTGTTGAGAAGCGTATATCCCCAGAAACCGAGGGTGGGTGATGGTTGTTTAAAGTCTAGGTCTTTTTCTCTCTCTCTGTCTCTCAGCTTGAAACAATTCTTTCCATTTCAGGCTTTAGATCTGTGGCTGGGCCAAAAGGATGTTGCCGTTTCACATAATCCAGGTGGCGTTCAGACCTTTAAACCTAGACTAAAATGCTCAGGTTGTCTCATTATGCCAAGCTCTTACTCTAGTCCGTGCTCCTGGGCATCTTAGATAAAACTTGATTCAAGCTCTCCCGGATGATGTTAGACCACCCATGGCTGTGCTGAGTGGGCATTGCTGGTATCATGGGTGGCACATTGGGTAAATTCCCTGCTTTCGCCGACAGTCAGACACCACGATTCATTGAAATCCCTGTTTTGGTTCGAGGTTGGTGAAGCTGTCATTCAGACAGAATTGGAAAAACCCCTTGTAATTTTGAGCCTAGCAGACGTGAAAGAAGAGACCTTGTTCAAGGTTGTAAGGATTTTCAGTGAAGTACAGTAACTCTGTGTGGAGTTAGCGCAGACTTTGCAGACATGCTTATTTAATCGGCTTGTGATGTCCATGAAAAGCCTCCATGGTAGCATATATCCTATATTTATGTATTATGACTATTTTGGGTTGGGTTTTATATATATAGCCTACTAACATTCAAAAGTTTGCGGTCAGTAAATTTTTTTTATTTTTATCAAATACTACTATTACTACTACTACTTATAATAAATATTTGTATTTAGGCTGTTACGTTGTTACAAAAAAAAATCTACTTCAACATTTATTTCTTTTTAAATAAATGCTGTTCTTTTGAACTTTCCATTCGTAAAAGAATCCTGGAATAAGTATCAAAGTTTACACAAAAAATATTAAGGGGCCAAGCAAGATGTCACCCTTCTCTGATGTTGTACACTTTGTTTTATTGATGGGTAAATATCATATCCATACTTGTAAATGGAAAAAATGTAAACCCTCCTTATATTTCTATGTGAGTTTGTTAAAATGTTTCATAGCTTGAAATGCCTCAAAAATATAATAGATACTTTGTATCTCTTTGTCAAAATATCTATTATTTTTGTATGTTTTTCTTTGATGTCTTTATAGGCTAACTGTTTGTTCTCAGCCTTACTCAGCGCACTGTTTTTTCTTCTTCTTTTGTTTGTTTTTGTTTTATTCCTTCTCAATTTCAAACTCCTGTGTTATGCAGTAAAAAAAAACTCCACCAGTTTTTTTAACATGGATAATAATAATTAAAAAAAAAAAATGTACCTGATTGTAAAGTGTATATTCTGTTATGTTCAGTTTCAGTCTTGTTTGCTTTGTTTCTGTTACCTGCCTGCCTGAGTCCTCATTAGTCTCCTTGATAAGTAATTCTGTTCAGCTGTTTCCTAATTAGTTCACTTTGTTTGTTCCATGCATTTAAGCCCTGAGTTCTCCTAAAGCTGGGCATACACTGTGCGAGTTTCGTCCGATTTCGAGCCGAATTCTGACTCGTGCGACTCTTTTTTTTGGGTCGGGCCGATTTTCAGCTTTGTCGTGCTGTGCTCGTGCAGTGTACAGGGCTCGTGCAGTGTACAGGGGGAAACAAGAGGCGATAAACCTCTCTCGATCGGCAATTGGATGGTCGGATACATTTCAGGCATGTCAGAAATTCTGGTCACCCCTCGTGTGGGTATCGCACAGCTGAAGCAGAGCTACAAACTGATTGCCCTATTTTCCCCTCACTGCACCTGCGCGAAAGCAGAAGTTGTATAATTTCATCTTTAATGCAACAAGAAAGAGAACGATAAGAGGGAGATCTTTAAGTTCTGCAGGCAGCTATCAAATAGCAGCAATTTAGCAAACTGTTGCATGCCTCCATTTCATGTTGTAAAATGGATAATCCAAGTCTTCCAAACCACCGTGTAGCTTAGCCAGCACCTCTTTTATTAATTCAGCTTGACCACTAATTTACTTGTTTCACTTTTCACTTTATTTACTCATTTATTTACTTCTTTTTTTTTCTTCTTTTATTATCACGGGAAATGTGAACCGTTGTCCATCATTTGACAATTGGTGATAAAGAAAATGTCACGTCGCAATATTGAAATACATTTTTCCGTTTTAAATCATTAAGGTGAGTCAGTGGATATCACGCAAAGTGCAAACTTTGTGCGAGAGTAATCGGTGAAGTCTCAAAGCCCAGTAAATTATTTTACTTTAAATTATACTTTCTGCGCATATTCTCAGAGAGAGATAACCTACTTCGACATATGCTGAAAACGTATAATAATAATAATAATAATACGAATTTAATACATGAATTGGAAATGCTAAATCCTCTTGATATCGATAGCTGATGCATTTGACCATATCTCTAGTAGGCTGCACCATATCATGGTGCATTCATACATTCGTGCCGGTTTATCAAGTTGCGCTTGACGATCGGACCATACAGTGTGAGCACATAAATTGTGAGCTTTGACTTTACATCGAATGCGATCTACTCGTACAGTGTGAGTAGGTAACCTTGCTGAAATCGCACAGCATATGCCCACCTTTAGTTATTTGTCCATTCTCGTTTGTGTTATGTTACAGAAGATTGTTTTCAACTGAAAACGGAAAACTTTTTATGCGTTTTGGTCGTTCATTTACACTTCAACTGCATTTTGAGGATCTGCCTCGACTCCTCTGGCCAGCAGCTCCACCTAGCCCAGTGGATCCCGTGGCTTCGCTCCAGCCTCTGTACCCATCACTCAACTTCGGTGTGTCAATCCATCATGTCCGCCTTGGCTCCTCCCTCCCTCAGCTCCACTGGAAACCAATGTCCTGATGGCCCCACCAGACTCCCTTGACTTCGTCCTGCCTGCACCTTCTGCTCCGTCTGGCTCCGTCTTCCTCTGGTCTTCCCCTTCGCCTGGCTCTGTCTTCTGAGTCCTCAGGCTCCTTGGGTCCACCTTAGATGCTTGTTGCCACGGCTCCATCTCATTTTCCTGTGCCATCGATGTTGTGTGGGCTCTTTGGCTCTTCAGCTCCACCCGAGTCTCCATCTCCAGCAGCTCCATCGGTCGTCTGCAGGGTGTCGTCTGGCAAGTTTTCACCATGGCTCCTCCATCCCTCGACCCCACCCTCTGTTCTTCTGAGCATTTTGTCATGAAATATGGTTAATCTGATTCTCTTTTGTTCATGCAAGTTATACGGTCAGCAACCAACCATTACACTGAGCACCAAATTAGCATAGTATAGTAATTTCTGAAGGATCACATGACTCTGAACAGCAGATTATTTTTTAATTAAATATGATTTATTATATACCAAATTTCTATCTATCTATCTATATATATATATATATATATATATATATATATATATATATATATATATATATATATATATATATATATCACAATAATATTGTTATTGCAATATTCTCTGGCAATGATAATCGTGTAGTGAAAATCTGATATTGTGACTGCCCTAACTGTACAAATGTTTCACAGTATTACTGTATTTTACAGTGTTACTGTATTTTTGCTTAAATTTGCAGCCTTGGTGAGCATAAAAGACTTCTTTCAAAAATATGCTTTGTCATGTGTTAAATATTTCAGGAATAAAAAATACCAATAGCATTCAAAGATGATCCAATACACACATTGCTCAAACTGTGACAGTAACTACAGTTTTTGTGAGAACATGTCTGTCTTAGACATTTCTTGCTCTTACGCCAGTCTTGATTTAGATGACTGGCCTTTTGTCTTAGGGCAAACTTTAAAGATAATTTAAAACAATTGGACCTACTAAAGTTTGGCTTCAGGGGATGATTCTGTAAATGTCAGGGCATGGGCTATAACTCACACAGATTTCTGGACAGAGTTTGATGGAGAATATGACACTTAGAATGGGGAATTTCTTTCAGTTTTTCTCCACATTACTAATGGTGTCTTGGAGATGGTTTTGTGGTCTATAAATGACAAGAAGATATATGCAGAGGATTGCAAATGAATAGAATGGTGTTCATTAAAATGCAAAAGTTCATTATATTTAGTTTTGCCATGATTACATGGGTTCATTAAAATGTATAAATTCATAATTTTACTATTATTTTATTTTGCCATGATCTGTGCCATATTGATTGATCTTTCGCTCTTGAACAGACATAATATTATGTCAAAATTCTTGTTGTGTTGAGTATCCTCGTAATCAGTTTTAAATGAGTTAAAACATTTTAAAGAATGTAAAGAGTCTTTAGCTTTTGACTACGGGTGAATCTCCAGTTGTCACTGATTATTGTCGTTTGGATCTTCCTGGATTACAATCCTCCATCAAAATGATACATTTAATTATTCCAGCTGCTGTGAGAAAAGGCTATAAATGATCCACTCCTCACATGCGATACTACTATTAGCCGTACTCCTTCTGTATACAGATGTGACGTAATGACGCAAAGACTTGCTCGAATTTCCAGCGGAAATCCACCAGTACCACTCAAATTATAAGTGGTACTAACTAATGAAAACTTATTTTAAAGTGTTGCTGTAACAGATCTGCCAGGCTCATCAGCCAATCACAGCGCACTGACACTGCACCTTGTCATCATCCTCATCAAGATGGCTACACACACACCTCACCTCACTCCAGTGTCCGGTCTCGTTCTCACGAAATGGACCCTCTTGTTTACACTCCAACGACTTCCAAGTTTGTTTCTCCAGCGATTCGCCTGTACCTACCTCCTGTGAGTCTCCTCCATGTTCTCCACTCCAGCACCTCCCTTCATCAAGTCTCCAGTGTCACGATATCCTGGTCCTACAAGGAAAAGGTCACCATTACCATCTTCATCAACAGAGCTAAAGTATGTTCTATCAGCTTACTTACCTTCCAAGATTCATCAGATCAGTTGTTGTCAATAAAACTTCTTGCTTAATGCTATCATGTGTGTTCCAAGTCTACTTCCGTAACCGTTAACAATTTCCTTTAGATGTAACTTTTAAGTATTTTTATTTTAATGAATTCCCTAATTTTTAACATAAAGAGGGATTTTGTGTAGGACATGTTTTGTCCCTTATTTCAAGAATAAGTGAGATATAGAAGCCAACATGACATTTGTGGCATACTGTATTTCAGAATTAAACAGAATAAGAAAAAACATGTTCTGTTCCATTAGAATTATCAAAAGGAATTGCAAAAAATAATGACTGCCACTTTTCCGTTGGTCGAACAAAAAGATAGCCCTGTCGACAAACTGTTTGTGCACTATTCACAAAACCAACTTCTGAATTCTTTATGGTTGACTCTGCATATAAAACTAGGATAGAAATTATTTTAACACTGGAAAAAAAAAAGCTTAGCAGACTAAAGTGAAAACAAATGTTTGGCTGAGATACGTTTGCTTCCCACGCTTCAATTGACGTTTGTACTCAAGTTGAGCCGGGGACTTAGGAAAGGATCCTCTCACATTTACTGTAAAAATACATATTTAAAAAAACACCACAATGATTCCATGCAGCAATTTAATGTAAAATTACAGAAATATAACTTTTTTTTAAACACAAAAAGTACAAAAAGTCAATGCATTTCGATATCCAAACTTATGACGAACTTACTCAAATTAATGATTTTATTCCATATCATTATTTTTAGAATCCCGTGAGACACTCCTAAGAATTAGATTGTTGCAGTGGTTTGTGGATTGGAGGCAAATGTCTATTTAAGCAGAATTCACTTTGGAAAATGACACTCTATTCACTATACTAAATTAGCAGTGAGTTGAATATTGTGACTTTTGCTGGGAAAGACAAACTAATATGTCACAGACAGACCCTCAAACCCGAGTCTCCAAACATATTGAATTTTGGTTGTGATGGGTTGTGGCTTTTGAGCCACAGCGCATTCAAAATCTATGTTTTAGGTGAACATTGTAATTCAGCCTGTGTGTTCATCAAGGGTGTTGTGAGGTCAAGAAAAACATGAATATGCTCTAGATCCCGACAGTTGCCGGGAGCAGCCAAAAAACGACGGAAAAAGAAATATTTTGGAAACACAAACTCTGGCAGATTATACATAAACTCTGAGGAAATAAATCTCAGACTGAAGATTCTTTATAGGTGTTGGTGGGAGACATGCCTTGGACTGCGGCATCATAAATTGGTTGTTTATAACTTTCTTATGCAAAGCCAAAACTAAAATGATCTGCCAATCTGTGCACATGATACACCCTGCTGTTGTTGTGCTGTTACTCTGGATGGCTTATCAAGTCAAGTCAACCTTATTTATATAGCGCTTTTAACAATGCAGATTGTTTCAAAGCAGCTTTACAGTGTTAAACAGGAAAATAATGCAACAATTTTATTCAGCCGTATAGCCATTCTGGAGAAAACGGTGATGTCATCAGTTCATTTCAATTATCATACAGTGACAGTGTGGGCTTTAGATCAGTAATTTAGATTATATGGTTAATTTAGTTTAATAATTAGATTTATTTGGATATTTAGTTGAAAATTTTAGAAAAATGTAGTGTCCCCAACTGAGCACGCCAAGCCAGAGGCAACAGTGGCAAGGAAACCAAAACCCCATCAGGTGACCTAATGGAGAAAAATAAACCTTGGGAGAAACCAGGCTCAGTCGGGGTGCCAGTTCTCCTCTGGCCAATTAACAAACAGCGTATGATTAATATTCTGGCAACTTTATAGGTCAGAGGTCATAATAGATCGGAATATTCGAAAGATCGGAGGCAACACGCTGGAGACGGGTTTATTGAGGATGACATATCGATAAAAAAATTATTAAATTGTAATATTCGAACAATCGGAAATTTCAGGGAGAGTCTAACTGACACGGTCTCTGCATACACTTCAGGGTCCTGCGTTGGTCTTCTCTGGGCGCAGGTCCACCATCTGATCTGGATACGGCCCGGATCCGGCTGACTGCAGTAAACCTCGGGATAAAACAGAGAGACTATCATTAGCGTAGATGCCATTCTTCTGATGATGTAATGAGTACATCAGGTGTTATGGGAAGTGTTCCCGGTTCCAGCTGTGTTTTATGTGTATGCCACAAAAAAGAGATGTGTTTTTAGTCTAGATTTAAACTGACAGAGTGTGTCTGCTTCCCGTACATTGTTAGGAAGACTGTTCCAGAGTTTAGGTGCTAAATAGGAAAAGGATCGACCGCTTGCAGTTGATTTGGATATTCTCGGTATTATCAACTGGCCAGAATTTTGAGACCGCAGTAGACGTGATGGAGTATAATATGTTAAGAGCTTGCTCAAGTATTGGGGAGCTAAACCATTTAGTGCTTTGTAAGTAATAAGCAAGATTTTAAAATGTATGCGATGTTTAATAGGCAGCCAGTGCAGTGTTGACAGAACTGGGCTAATATGGTCATACTTCCTGGTTCTAGTAAGAACTCGAGCTGCTGTGTTTTGGACCAGCTGGAGTTTATTTATTAAGCGAGCAGGGCAACCACCCAGTAGAGCATTACAATAATCTAACCTTGAGGTCATGAACGCATGAACTAACTGTTCAGCATTTTGCATTGAGAGCATGTGCCGTAATTTAGATATATTTTTAAGATGGTAGAATGCAATTTTACAGATGCTAGAAACGTGGCTTTCAAATGAGAGATTGGTATCAAAGAGCACACCCAGGTTCCTCACTGACGACGAGGACTTGACAGAGCAGCCATCAAGTGTTAGACAGTATTCTAGGTTACTACTTGTGGAGCTTTTTGTCCAATAATTTATTCAAGTTGTCAGTGTGCAAGAGGTCTCTAATTTTGTGTTTCTTGGATGAGTATATAACTCTCTGCATTTTAAGTCAGCTAAAACATTTTTTATACAAATCAGATGCTGCCTGATTGAGTACAGAGATTCTCTAATTCAGCTCATTGAGTTGATGGGTTCCTTGTGTGAATTCTGCTATAATTTTCTTATAATATACATATCAGCAACCCCTCTTTCCTCAGTGTCTGAAAGGATTCTGTCTCTCTAATCCCCTCCTTTCCGAGATCATACTCTGCTCAGATTGGTCAGATCTGTTGCCCAGTCTGTTGTGATTGGTCTACTGCTTACAGCGTGTTAAAAACAAAAAGCACATTACCATATTTTAATATAAGCACTTGCATACACAGTGATACGAACAGTAACAATGGTGTCGGTTTTACTATATCAATTCGAGTTTTCTTCCTGAGCAAGTGCATGCAAAGTGATTGTGCTTTCGCAGCACAGAAAACAGCGTCTTCTCAACATGTCAACAACACAAACCAAAGTTTTTCAGGCCTCAGCTATAACTACAGTGTTTGAGTGCGGGTCAACGTTGTACATGGGCAGCCATTGAAGGCCATATTATTTGCATTATACAAATTTGTTACAAAGCTATGCAGGAATTAAAGCTGAAATTACTGATGACTCATTTCAGGCAGTTCAGTATCGGTTCTTTCTTTTAGGAGACAATCCATTTGTCATGCACTTTAATCTTTCAAATGTTGCAGACCTTTTACATTCATAAACAGTTATACTATACATAAAAGGAAATATCTAAAAGAGCACTTATATATTGTTATATAAACAAAATATTGTTCACAACAAACATTTGCAACAAATATTCATTCTTGGTGTGAATAGACCATAATACTTGAGGTTTTAGTTCTCATAATCATACTTTAGAATTAGCTGTTTTTTGATCAAACAGCTTTTTTATATTATTATTTATATCAACTTTTTTTTTTGTACTACACAGGCATACACTTTTAAAAGTCTGGTAATTGTATTTTATGCATATAATAATTTAGCAAATATACCAGATAGACAGTGCTTTTTGCCAAAAATATATGTTAATTTGTTTATTGATTAGCTCCACCTGATGAATTTGGTTTCCATTTAGATGAATATTTAGTTGTGTGAATAAACCTTTCGTTAGTCTGCTTCACATTTTGTGTGAATAGCCCTAATTTTGGTACATTAGTTTCCGTAGTGCCTAAGGGTTCCCACTAATTTCTTGCAGAGAACGTTAAGAAGTTCAGCCAGTTTCATCTAAGTATACTTGTCTTGCAGTATGTTTTGCTTTTCTGCTGGCTATTTGTATGGATGATGTCACTCCACCTGTAATGTCCTACGGGAGTCTGTGGTCATTGCACCATGCTGCACTACAGTCCAATTTCCTGCCTCATCAATACTATGATGTCCCAGACCTGGAAATAATCCACACTGAAATGTGTTGGCACTGAAATTCAGCACTAAACAGAGTTCCTCTGGCAGTTACCAATAAAATGCATGTACTGTACATGGTGCATGTTCCCATCCTCCTTTCCTGTCCTGTTTTTTCCTGGCACTGAACAATAGTTCAACTGATTAATGAATATGCATGTTCAAATAAAAGTATGTTATTTAATAACTTTTTTTCCCCAAGAGCAAACAAATAATATTTATTTGGAATATGAATAAGAAAATATCTAAAAAATTTTATAAATGTTTTGTCACTCTGTCTGTCTAAACTATAAGGGCCCTATTTTAAGGATCTAAGCGCATGGTCTGAAGCGCAATTAAACCTGTCAGGGTCCTGCCCTGACAGCCTTGTCTGTCTTGTCTCTGTTCAATGTTTCTTTGTTTGTCTTGTGTCATGGCTCTGTCTTTGTTTGTGTTGGACATGTGCTCCTCTCGTCCCACCTCCTTGTTTCCCTTTACCACACCCCCCAATTTTTTATATTGTATAAAGCCTTAAAGTTCTGCATAATCAAGGGCGTGGCCACTTTGAGTGACAGATGGATTGCCGTTTCTCTGCTGTCTGTTAGTCATTGCGTAACCTCAGCTCCACCCATGTCCAACCTTTTTGCCCATTTTCTGTTATCCAGGTGTGACGCAAGATGACGCGCTGCCAAGATGGCAACAGCCAGCTCGTCCCTACTTTACACTTCAAAACTGCTCTTCAGAATCCTATGGGTGACGTCACGGACACTACATCCATATTTTTTTACAGTCTATGGTAGTACCTAGTCTCTTGTCATGGGTGTGTTTTGGGCGTAACATGCAATAAACCAATCAGAGTCTCATCTCCCATTCCCTTTAAAAATTAGGCTGTGATTATGGGGCGTGTTTCAACCGAACCAGAGAAGACCTCAATTGGATAGACCTACAACCAATCAGAGCAACGGAGCGACGCATAACGTTAGTTGTCAAATGTCAACAGAACTCAACTGCACTGTGTTGCCAAGTCTGTGGGTTGAAGTGACCCCAATTATGTGATATACAGACCCAGGAATGCGAATCTTAGCAGGCAGCCCTGCCAAAATAACACATATTTTACCCCCCAAATGCCTTTTTTTTTTCTTACGGATACACAGAGTATTTACCAACACGATCATCATTTCTGAGAGAAATAGTAAAGGTGAATGCATATACGAACAAGTTCTCCGTTTAGGATTAGAACAAATTCAACCCAAGCAAGCGCCTTTGATGAAGTAGATGATTACGTCACTGTTTATCATCTGTCCATCATCGTCTAAAGCCTGCCCTGACAATTTCATTGGTCCCAACAGTTTCTGTTCGGGCATAATTACTTCTCTACGGATCAAGTCCAGACCGAACTGCCCGAGTTAAAATGTTGTGGGTGGGGCTAAGTTCGGCTGGCATCCAGGCTAGCGCTATTGACTTTAGACCAGGTTTTTGTTGGTCAATGATGCAGTCGTTTTTAGTTGCTTCAAAATAGCAATGCGCTAACAATGCACCTGAACACACCTCATTTTCAGACCAGCACACCCATAGGCGCGAGTGCATTTGCTATTTAAACGTGGTGCTGGATTCAAAATTATAACTGCATTGGGCTGAAACTAGCAAAACCATATAGCAATTTTTCTGTTTAATAGAATACCTTACTCACCTGTTGAGTGATAACAATGCAATCTCCACATTGCTTTTTCAACATTTCAAATCTCTCAGTTCTCGCCATCTCTATAAAGGCAAGCCAATGTTGATTCTCGTTTTATTACGAGCTCTGTCGCATTCTCTTTTTGCCAGCAGACTTTCCTCTTTTCTGTGTTTTTTTTTTTTTTTAAATGGGTGCATTTTTTTTTTGCAGGTTTGCCCACTTACAAAGCATGCAGAAGTCTGTAATTTTTATCATAGGTAAACTTCAACTGTGAGTGACTGAGTCTAAAACAAAAATACAGAAAATCACATTGTATGATTTTTAAGTAATTAATTTGCATTTTATTGCATGACTTAAGTATTTGATACATCAGAAAAGCAGAACTTAATATTTGGTATAGAAACCTTTGTTTGCAATTACAGAGATCATACGTTTCCTCTAGTTCTTGACTAGGTTTGCACACACTGCAGCAGGGATTTTGGCCCACTCCTTCATACAGACCTTCTCCAGATCCTTCAGGTTTTGGGGCTGTCGCTGGGCAATACGGACTTTCAGCTCCCTCCAAAGATTTTCTATTGGGTTCGGGTCTGGAGACTGGCTAGGCCACTCCAGGACCTTGAGATGCTTCTTACGGAGCCACTCCTTAGTTGCCCTGGCTGTGTGTTTAGGGTCGTTGTCATGCTGGAAGACCCAGCCACTACCCACCTTTAATGCTCTTACTGAGGGAAGGAGATTGTTGGCCAAGATCTCGCGATACATGGCTTTTGCAGGTAACAAGTTCAAACAGATGCAGTTAATACAGGTAATGAGTGGAGAACAGGAGGGCTTCTTAAAGAAAAATGAACAGGTCTGTGAGAGCCAGAATTCTTACTGGTTGCTAGGTGATCAAATACTTATGTCATGCAATAAAATGCAAATTAATTATTAAAAAATTATTATTATTTGGATTTTTGTGTTAGATTCAAAAAAGGAAAACCTGCAAAATCGGCAATGTATCAAATACTTGTTCTCCCCACTGTATTTAGCATACTCCATGCCAACTTCTGCTCAACAACTGCTCATTGTGACAACTAACCTATGCCCCTCCAACACATACACGCATCAAAGCAGCTTCAATAATTTTTCTCTATGACAAAACACACATGGGCAAGTGACATATGTACGCAATTTCCTGCGAAAAATGTCCCGTCAGGTCTAAAATATAAACACTTATAACACGCTTTGGAAGAAAGATTGATGATGTATTGACTCTAATTTTGTTTATTTTGAACCTTTAATCAATCAGCATATTGTCATTATTTGTTTTAGTTGATTGGCAGCCCTACTAATAGATAATGAAAACTTAACAAAGATGGTTCTATAACCCTCAAACAATCACACCAGGTTATCTTGAGTATATTCCAGCTCACCCATATGTTTTCAGATCATTTTTTTCACCTATTTTATGGAATGAAGAAAGCTGCCGACGCAGATAAAGTCCATCAGACTGAGTGAACAAGCATGAATCATATGTCCTCCTCTGAAAGGTTGATTTGTGGTCACCACATGGGTGATAAATCCCACAATACCTGGCTCAAATGACATGATACTGCCCTCTCACACATCTTCTTTCTCTCTATCACGCTGTTTTTCTCTGTTTTAGAGCCAAGAAATGTGGGAGTGAAGATCTCTTAAGCTAAAATATGCAATTGTACAGAGAACAAAACAAAATTTCATAATGGTAATGCTTTTCTGTGGCTATTTTGATGAAGCATGACATAGATAGGACAATGTAATCATCTCCTGTGATAATGGCTAGTGTGGATTTTTAGGTTTCAAAACAGTTCTAAAAGTGCAAAAGGTTTAGGTGTGGAGAACAAGTTTCTGTGCTTGTTTCAAGTGGTGACAACATTATGACAAGTTCACATCTGGTTTTGCACAATTCACTGGTGTTGCTTGCTTTTAATCATGCTGTTGTGAAGGAAGCTGGCTTCATGGACAATATAGATAAGTGTTTCCAATCCTCTGTGGTTTACTGGAAGACAAAAGCATTGCTGTATTATGAGGAAAGATGCTTTTCACAAACAAATAAAGAGTCAGCAACTTTGGTTAGCCACCATATTTTCTGAGCATATGCATGCACAAAGGTGGTCTAATTTCCACTTCCACTTATGCAATGTTGAGAAGGCATGGAGTCCAGCTAATTGCTGAAATGTAACGTGTCTTGGCCAAGCACACCCTTCATTGGAGGGTAACAGACAGTAGCAGCATTTTTGGCTTTTCTGACATTTTACGATGGCTGTCTCACTACATTGAGTTTGGCTTCACATCACCTTTGGATCTGTTGTAGAGTGGATTATTCATAATATGGTAAGCGAAAAAGAGCTACATATTTTAATTTCTATAAAAAATGTTGATATATATCATACACACAAACAAATGTTATAAGAATATGCATTTATCACACAGTTCTCATTAAACTCATCTGTATCTGGTTTGTGAGGAATCCCATGGATGTGAACCTTTGGATTACACTGCATATGCATATCATTAACAGGATTATGTAATCACAGTGGGCAATGATAGTGATAGCTCTGACAAATACAATATATTTACAGTAAGTCACCATAAATCTAAAAATGACTGTCATTAAAGGTGCAATATGTAAGCTTTTTGCAGTAAAATATCCAAAAACCACTATAGACCAGTGTTATATATTTTGTTCAGTTGAGTACTTACAATATCCACAAATGTTTCCAACTATTTGTAAATCGTGAGAAAACTGTAATAAAGAGTTTTTGAAGCGAAGCGATGCGTTTTTGTAAGAAAAATATCTAGCTTCCGTCGGACCACCTTCCGTATTCAATTTACAAAGAAAGTGCAACACCTCTCGCAGTTTAAAACGCTTACGCTACGTCCTTTTTTCGTAAGTTGAATACGGAAGGTGCCCTGGCGGAAGCTAGATATTTACTTTATAATGTGTTAAATATGGATACTTTTCTTACGTTTCTTATATAAAACTTTGAAGCGTTATGAATCAGCAAGTGGAATCATGATTCGGATCGCGTGTCAAACCGCCAAACTGCTGAAATCACGTGACTTTAGCGATCCAAACCAACCTGATCTCACAGAATTCCATGAAATGAACACGGGCCCCTTAACTCAAAATCTGTGGCAGTTTCACGGAATCGCCGAAAATTCTATGATGGGTACACGGAAGTGATGCCAATGTAAGTCAATGACAGTTTACAGACACGTTGGGCATGGTTATCGTCATGAAACTATGATTTTGCCTTTATGACATGGAGTGTGATTCTCGATTTAATCAGCCAGCATAATTTTATTTACAATAATTTTATTTTTTATTTATTTACAGTATTCAGACACGTTTTGAACACGTAACCCAATCCCTTCCCTAAACCTACCCATTTGTGTATTATAAAAAACAAGATATAACAGGCATTTACGACTGCAGGCACAATTTATTCAAAAAGTACAAATATTCCAAGTGTTCCGAGGCCAAACGATTAATTTGTGTGAAGAAAATCCCCAAAAGTGATCAACAGCGTTGAGTCCATCCGCCAAAGATCATAAACACATTTTCAAATTTTACAGCCGGAAGAAATGTTACGTCAGCTTTGACAGCATTGGCTGTCATATGTCTCATGACCAATTGCGTCATTACGTCGGCTTTGATTGTAAAATGCCATTGGCTATTGTGTGCCTCTTGACAGATTGTGTCATGCTAAAGAGTCGTGTGTATTATTTGAATGAGATATGAATGAGTGTGTTCACGAAGCGGTGGGATTATAATTTTAGCGATTAAAACATTAAGATCAACTCTGTTGTTGACATTGTGTGACTTCAGAAGACTTGGAATGCAACATGAGTTAATACTTTTATACAGTTTTGTAATAAATACCTGTGGCTGTACTTGTATTTGCCTGTTATGTGTTTTATATTGTTGAGAGTGGGTAGGTTTAGGGTAGGAGTGGAGTTAGTTGCTCCAAAATATAAAAGTAGCCTATAAATATTCATAAAATCATGTCTACTTTTTACTGTCATTGACTTACATAGGAATCACTTCCGTGGACCCCTCACGGAATTTTCGGCGATTCCGTGAAACTGCCACGGATTTTGAGTTAAGGGGCCGGTGTTCATTTCACGGAATTCTGTGAGACCAGGTTGATCCAAACCGCTGAATCGACTCACTGATTCATAACGCTTCAAAGCTTCATGATGCAATGTTTTGAAATCGGTCATCACTATATGTCGTTATTTAGTTTTTTTTTTGCGCACAAAAACTATTCTCGTCGATTCATAAAATTATTATAAAACCACTGTAGTGAGATGGACTTTGTAACCACCTCTTTAGTACCTTTTATGGGTCTTGAGAGTGAAAAGTGCATTGTGCCAATGGAGGCCTTTCTGAGCCATCGGATTTCAACTAAAATATCTTCATTTGTGTTCCGAAGATGAACGGAGGTCTTACGGGTGTCGAACGACATGAGGGTAAGTAATTAATGACAGAATTTTCATTTTTGGGTGAACTAACCCTTTAAAGCCTAATCTAAGGCCTGTCTATGTAACTGGGCCTAAATGTGTCAGTGTTGTCATTCGTCTCTATTCAAGAGAATGCTTTAATCACAAACCCTTAGCACTACTCCAGACATAATCGCATTGCTAAATATCCTCGAAATGAACTCCATCATTCCCTTCCTACACCATTAGATAAACTGTGTGGGCGGCATTCATTTTCTGTACTATTTGTCTCCTATAAACATTAAGTATGAAACTATGCGTTAATCGAAAAACAAATGCCAGATTGTACACATCCATCAGCAGTTATATTACAGCCGAGGCAATGGAATGTTTTTGTCTGACTTGTCGTGACCTATGGAAAGTCCTGACCCCTTTTTATTAGATTCTCGGCCGTATAGCATTGGCCATCCGAGAGCAAGTAAAGTAGAATTTGAATCGCTTCCAGAGTGAACAAATGATAAATGAGTGCTGAAAACATCGCACTAGTCATCTTACACAAATGCCACTGACAACACAGGTTCAGCTCACAAAGTCAAAGATGGTGTTTGTTTTTCCACATGCCAAATGTCTTTTAAGATGTTATTAATGAACCAAAGGTTATGTTAAAACGGTAAGCAGGAAATCTTATTTTTTCTTCTTTCCAAAGAAAACCTTCAGCTTGAAATGCTACTTTGCAGTGAACAATGGTGCAGTATCTGCATAGCAGTTGCTTAATTTTATAATTTCTTCAGTGCGATTACAAAAACAAAACAAAAAACCCACTAACATAGACAAGTCTTAAGCTATATTCCAGACTAAAATGCATGTTTGAGCTGTTTAAACTGAAAGCAACTTCCACTGACATCTTAAAATATGTGCCATTGTTTTGTCTCAAGATGCAAATCAGTAAGGTACTTCTATAAAAGTTACTGAAATGCCCTAATTGAACTAAGGCCTAATCCTGGCTTCATCTAAGCCCTGTTTGTGAAACCAGGCCTTATAATTTTAGCAGAAACAATATGGGTTGAGCTGCACTCCAAAGTTTACTACACCACTGATAGCTGTATTGTGAAATAAATGTTTCACACAAGTTGTCACTGAATGTGCAAAGTATCAAAATATCTATGAATATCATTGCATTATACAACAAAAATAAAACTAAATGGCTCTGGATAAAATATAAGAAATGAAACCAAGTTACACAAGATAAAATAATATGCTATATACTAAAGGTATTTAAATGGACATTTCACATAAATGCATTTTAAAATGTGGCTTAATAGTTCAAATACTTTTCAGTTCACCATATTACACAAAATGTATTGAGTCATAAGAAAAACTTTCAGTGAAAATATAGTGGATTGTAACCGCGTTTTAGATTTTGCGCACATGCCCTAAAATGCTTAAAATGCAATTAATTATATGAATTTGAGTTCTAGGAAATGTTCTGTCAGTGTTTAATATGTGCTTAAAATCTTATTGACGTTCTGTTTAGAAAAGTAAGCATGTCCACTGTTTTCCTTTTTAAGTTGTGTCTGTGGACATTTATTTTAGCACTGCAAATGATGGATTAAAGTCATTTTGATTGGACCAGAGGGCATATTCATTACATATATTTTGCTGTTCCCTGACAGATCCATTCGAATACAAGCATAAGAGAAGATGAAGGCAAGGTGGGCTTGCTTTGCCCTCTCTGATTTCCATATGAAATCATTTCCCTTGAGAGGTCCCTGTGGTGCTGAGTTTAAATGAACAGCTCCTTGGTGAGTGGATCTGTTCAGAATGGTGAAATAGAAATTAAAATGTTTTGTTGTACACTCTAAAAAAAAAAATGGCTATATGGCACTAAAACGGGTTCTTGGCTCGTAATCATAGGGGAACCACTTTTGGTGCTATATAGCACCATATCTTAACAGGTTCTGTATATGATAGCAGTGCTATATAGCACCTCAGTCATTTAAAGAACCGCTGAAGAACCACTAAAGCACCCAGATTTGGTGCTATACATCACTTAAATGTTTCCCCTATGATCACAAGCCAAAGAACCACTTTTAAATCTATATAGCACCATTTTTTTGTTGTTGATTGTGATTTATGTCACATGTCCAGTCTGTTTTGGTTGTGTTTTCTGTCGTTGTCATGTTCCTTTGTTCTGTTTCCCGCAACTTTCTCTGTTACTCTCCTTATGTTCAGCTGTGTGTAGTTCATGATCATCTGTGTCACCTGTGCCCCTCGTTATTTCAGTCATGTGTTTGTATATAAGTTCCTCTTGTTCACTCTGTCTTTGTCCGGTCACTGTTATGCAGAGCCGTTATCCCTGTATGTGTTTCTGAACTTATCCTCAGTAAACTATGTTTGAGATACTCCTCTGCCTCTCCTTGTCTTCCTGCCTGAGCCAGACTGTAACAATATAATGGCTCATAAGAAAGAAGAATACAAATTAAAATCTTTAAAATCTCAGTCACTTCTCTTTTGATTTGCTTCTCAGATTTTTCTCCATAGAACGACTTGCATCCTTTCAGAAGAAGAAATGCCAAAAATAATAGCTCAGTTTTGCATTCTGAAAGTCTGTAAAACAAAAGTCAAAGATCTCAAGATTAGCTCAAACATTTCTGCATAAAACCAAATTATCCAAAAATCTAAGTGACTGTTATTCACAGTAATATTTCTATATTGTTTTACTATACAGTATGTTAAGAATTATAGTTGAACCTTTTCACTTTTATTTTCCTTTTTTTAGGACAAACTACAATTCAAAAGTCTGAGATCAGTAAGATTTTATTCAGTAAATTATTCCATAAGGATGAAAAGTGACAGTAAAGACATGTATAATGTTACATAATAAATGCTGTGCTTTTGGACGTTCTATTCATCAAAGAATCCTGAAAAAAAAAAAAAAAATTATCATGGTTCCCACAAAATTTTAAGCAGCACTGTTTTCTACATTGATTATAATAAGAACATCAAATCAGCATATAATGATTTCTGAAGAATTACTGGAGATCACAAGATTTTAAATTGTAATATTTCATAATATTACTATTATTGATCAAATAAGCACAGCCTTGGTGAGCATATGACTTAAGAGCATAACTCCAAAACCCAAAACTTTTAAACAGTAGTTTATCTAAGTAAAAAATTATAACTAATTATACTTGAAAAAAATAAGAACCCTGTTAAGTCTTCTAAGCTATGAAAGAGCAACCTCTGTGCGCAGTTTGTTTATTTAGTAAGATACTTTGTACAAACCAGTCCTTGATTTATTAACTAAACATGGATACATTTTTCTTGTAATATCTATTTCTACATAAAATTCTGTAATGCAAATCTGTCAAGCATTACCAAGAAACCATCACAGCATTTGAGAGCGAGATGGATCAGGTGCTAATACTGATTTGGCAAGACGAATAGCCTCATTCAAGTCCTCTCCCATATGAAGCTCTATAGAATCGCCATTCTTTGCTGTACCTATCAACAAACCTGTTTTTTTCCCCACAGTTGTTCACTGATTGATCACACATATCCGTTTCGGTGCGTGTGCCGGCCAGTGTTTATAGTTACTGGAGTGCGTTGGGTAAATACTGGGATTAACATGAAGGATCGATCCGTTTTACATCAGCACAGAACTTTTGGAAACCCACTGTGTTTTCTTCATAGGCTCTAATCCTGTGGCGGAGATTTCTCAGCTGCTTCTTCCACTTGTGGAAATACGTTCCCAGGCATCTTTGCTTCATATAGATGGGCAGACAATGCCAGAGCACATGCACGCGTAGAAACAGACACTGAGTCACATAAACACTCATATACACTAGAGTCGCAGACCAGAATCAGTCAACATCAAACCGTGTGAGCTTGACACACACGCTCGGGGCTCAATGTAAATACGCTATGATCTGTCCTCTGATTTATTTACTACTGACATGCTTTTCCACACACTCATTTATAGACTGTCAAGAGTGTATGCTGGGAAGTGGTGTAACTGTGGAAAAAGAGACAAATCTATGCACTTTTTGTTTGATGGTTTAGGAAACAATTTAACATAGTCATATGTATCCTTTTTGATAAAAAACAGAAAACTTGAAAATTCTGTCATCATTTCCTCACCCTCATGTTGTTCCAAACCTGTATGACTTCCTTTCTTCCAATTAAACAGTATGATACATTTTTCAGAATGCACACTTCTATTTTTCACATAAGAAAAGAAAAGTATATAGTGACCTGGGGCTGTCAAGCTCCAAAAAGGACAAAAGAGCATCCTGGACATGAGGTTGAGTTATGCGGAGTTCACACTGCATGATTGTAGGCCAAATTTGCTCTCGCCAACAGGTTTTGTGAAATCGACGAATGCCCAAAATCATAGACAAATCGTGCTTGTTCACGCAAGTGACAATCACGCAGCATGAATTATCAAAGACGCGATCTGAGAGAATTTGAGTCGCCGACGCCCGTGAGATATTTGGCATGCTAAATAACTGGGCCTGGTGCGGTTCAAAATCCTGCTGTGTGAAATGTGTTCTGTCTGAAAATTACATCTGCGATGACCGACAGCCAATGAGAGAGCAGAATACAGGGAAGCTGGAGGTTTTGGGAGGAGTTATACACCAGAATATCGGGATTTTAATAGATATATTTGCAATTATTTCAAACAGAAACAAAGAACAAACATTTGCTTGAACAGCCACACATTGCAAAATTATTTATTTACCTCCAACTCTATTTGCAGAACACAAACCTTGCTTCCTGTGTCTCCCCAAGCATTTCCTCCTCCATAATTTTTTTTATATTTTTCTTCTTTTCACTGCAAATCAGCGCACAGACAATTTGAATGGCAAGCTTATCATTTTAATAACAATCCCAGTCTCATGCAAGAACTCCGTTCTGATGTATGCATGATCTCGCATTATTTCCTTGTGAAGCGTAGTTTGTGGATGAGACAGAGTTGTCTGCGATTCCTCCTCTTGAATAGTAATGCAATGTGAAACCTCTTGTCACCGATCCATCGTGCAGTGTGAACACAGCAGCAACTGATAGTCATGCAGTGGGAAAAAAACTGTGATCTGATGACTTTGAAAATCGTGCAGTTTGAACTCGGCATAAATAATGACCGAATTTTTATTTTGGGGGAACTATCCCTTTAACGACAAAATGTGACAGCACACGTAATGTTTTACCTGTTTAGGTCAAATTCTTGCAGTTTTCTTCTCATATTATTTTAGTGCTACCCCAGCTTTGGTTGATGATGTGCGATTTTAGTGCAGGTTCAATTTTACAACCCTGAGGTTCCGTTGAAACTTGAGCTGTTTTTATTTCCCTTATCTAGATCTTAGCCATTTGAGGAGTTTTCATCTTTTTGAAGCCTTAAGTAATATATAAAACCATACAGCGGACCCCAAAATTATTAGAAAATTTAACCCAAGTGGCTTCTTTTTTTATTTTAAGAAAGCACAAACTCAGTTGTGGACAAAAAATAAAAATGGGGTTTTAGGTTAAAAATGATAGCCTGACAAGCCAGACCCAGATCAAGATGTTGGGTCTGGAAACTCACCATTGACAGGGCTCAATCCGAGGGGTGGGATAAACGGTTGTTTTTCAAATTCCCTCTGCACGCATTTGGATAGCGTCATGAGCGCCACAACCAGAGCAAAGAAGACGGTGAATTTGAGCTAACGTTAGTTGATAGACTTTCGCCGTATCAGGTAGGCAAAACTTCGAACAAATCTTCTTTTCTTAAGAATGACTTCAGTGCCCTTTGTTCTTTTCTCAAAGAAAAGCTTAACTCCAAGTCTTCCAGAGGCAAAGCCGATTCAAAGCCGTTGTTTGTCAGCTTCTTTGTTTACGAGTAGCATGCAGAACCTCCGCAACTCTGTCGTGATGTGCCGTCATTATGTTAAGCCCGCCCACCGACTCTACACACGCTGTGATTGGCCTGACCAGAGTATGGTTTTTCCAGTTCAATGCACTGACGTCATTCACTTCGGAGCCGAACGGCGTTGATGAAGAGTTACAGACTGCTTCCTGCATTCAGCAAATTCAGCGAATTCAGAGATCAGAGAGAGAGAGAAGAGGGACGCTGTGCTGGTGTGATGGCATCCAGCGCGACCGCGAGACTCAGCTGCCTTGAAGAGAAACAACCGCTGTTCTCACAGCAACCTGTTGGTTCGGTGGGCGTTTCCATTGAGTGCAAACACATATCTCCTGTGTGTTGCCACGGTCTTCCGTGGGTACTTCAGCACTTCTAAAAAAGAGCGTTACCTCACAAAAAGAGCAACACGGTTTGACCCTGCTTCTTTTTCAAGATGTCATTCAAACGTGCCTTTCTGGATGCGGTCGTTCCCTCTCGCCCGTTGACGGTCACAATCGCTGTCTCACGTGTTTGGGCGTTCACTGCGGGAACATGACTATCGCGGCACTTAGGTCGAGACTCACCTACCTCCGGGAAGGCGGAGTCCCCCTCCCCATACCTCGATCTAGAGCTATCCCCCAGGATAGATCTACTTCGACGTATGGCCGGGGTGACCTGAGGATCACGTTCAGGGCATACCGCCGAGCATACCTCCGCAGGCCCCTGAACCCTCACAAGCGCCGCAGCCGGTGGTGCTTCCGGAGGAGGTCGCTGGTCCCTCTCATGGGCGGCCGGCGATCTCCGTCAGAGCACCCGCGGACGAGCAGATGTCGATCACTGCATGGGAGGGGGAATATATATATATATGTTAATACGAAAGTCACCGCCCGTTCCGTTGGTCAGGCGATGTCCACCTTAGTGGTCCAGGAGCGACATCTCTGGTTGAACCTGGCCGATATGAGGGAGACCGACAAGAACTGGTTCCTGGACTCCCCCGTTTCGTCGGCCGGGTTGTGCGGCGACACGGTTGAGAACTTCGCCCAACAGTTCTCGGCCGTCCAGAAGCAGACGGAGGCGATCAAGCACATCCTGCCCCGGCGGTCCGCTGCTGCCTCCACCCCGCCGCCGGCCACAGCACCTCCGTCTGCCCGTCGCCGAGGACGTCCACCTGCCGCCGCCCCCGCTCCCGCCTCAGCCCAGCAGCAGCCTCCACCCAGGCGGAGGCGTGGAGCCGGCCGCGGGAAGGACGCTGCCAAGCCAGGTGACAAGCGCCGTCGCAAGAGACCCTGAGACGGGCCACCCAGAGATGAAGGGAACTGCTCTTCAGGAGATGGATGCAGCACCACTCATTCCCCCGGAGGAGGGCCGGGGGAGAATTTTTTTTTTTCCACCAGAGCCCCCTCTACGAGACGGCTGTATGCGTTGAAGTGGAACCTGTTCGTCAATTGGTGCTCTTCTCGCCAAGAAGACCCTCGAAAGTGTTCGGTCAGATCTGTGCTCTCTTTTCTTCAAGACGAGTTGGAGCGAAGGCTGTCTCCCTCCACCCTCAAGGTATATGTTGTCGCTATCGCCTGCAACAGGCCGGGGCCACCCCTGGGACTTCCGTATGTTGCACTGCCTAAGGCCAGTCCATACGTTTATTCTCCACATGGTAGCTCCCTCCGGGCATGATGTGGCTTCCGCAGCGTCCCTCCGGGTCTGCTGAGTGGGTCTTGCGAAACAGCAGTGTGACTCTCCCTGCGTGAATTTCCCCGCCCGCATCAGAACGGGGTCTGAGGGGCTCTCGCGCGGCGCTGGAAGTGGTAGTAACTGTGGCGTTTTCCAAAGGGATCCCAATTCGTCGGTATAACCGACTTACGTCGTAGTGACCGACTGAAAGGGAACGTCTCGGTTACGTATGGTAACCTTCGTTCCCTGAAGGAGGGAACGTAGACGTACGTCCCGTCGCCACAGTTCCTTACCATCACTGCAGGGCTGAGTCACTAGTTCGGCTCCTCAGTGAAAAACGTCAGTGCATTGCTCTCGCTTCCTATTTATACCCGCGGTGCGGGGCGGAGCGCGAGATGCAAATCTCGCACGCCAATGGCCCATTGGCCTGTTCTCTAAATCTCGAAGCTGATAGGGGCTCTCTGAAGTGATCCCAATTCGTCGGTATAACCGACGTACGTCTCCGTTCCCTCCTTCAGGGAACGAGGGTTACCAAACGTAACCGAGACGTTTTCTATTTTAGTTTCAATTTTTTCAGTCTTCAGTGTCACGTGATCAAACATGATCAAAAACCGTTGTGCTGCTTTAAATTTTTGTGAAAACTGTGATACTTCTTTTTTCAGGATTCTTTCATGAAAAAAACTGGATTTATTTGTAATAAATATAAATATTTTGTGACATTATAAATGTCTGTGAAATGTGTCCATGCTGAATAAAAATATTAAAAAATATTTTTAATCGTACTGACCCAAATTTAAACAGTATATTGGTAGAAAAAAAACGTTGGTTCTTCGGACCAGTTGGTTAAAAGTTAGTTATGTGAGAAATAATTTGCAGATGCCACTTGGTTTGATATTTCTAATTCATACAATTTAAGTGTGCCCTAAGAGTCCAAATACATTTCAGGGCCATTGTACATATCCAGTCATTCCCTATAGGGCATTTCTGTATGACCAATCCTACAGTATGTGACAGAGTATACCCATTCTTACACATATGCAGCACAGATGTGCGGTTTCACATCTTTAAGCCACAGACACACAACCTGATGTTACTTTAATTTCTCTCCTATAATTACAAGTGTCTGCCTGCCGCCCTAGAACACCAGGATGAATAAAGTATTCACATATGAATACATGTGGCATGTCAGTCACTTTATTTCAGTGATGCTGGTTAAAAAAAACCTAAAACGTCACACATCCCACAGAGATCTGTTTTCAATGGATTAAATTGATACATTGTGTATTTGTTGCCATTCATTAGGTCTCCATGTAATGTCTGTCTGACAAAGAAGATAAAGCATTGTTTGGGTAATTTTCTCTTTGCCGGTCTCTTATCGCCATCTCATTCATTAAAGTGGAAATCATGATGGATTCAATTTAGTCTGTGAGGGCTCAATGCCCAAGTAAACCACAATTACACTGTGATCCTGGATGTGAGCGAGTTACTTTTAGGAAACAAAGGGAAAGTGCAGTCGTGGAACAGTTTTATGAGGGATTTGTTGTATGTATTGTGACAATATTTAATATAGTTTCCCTTTCAGTGTGAAGAACGTTTTAATAATCTAAAGAACCTTTTTCCACTATAAAGAACCTTTTGTGGAAAGGTTCCAAGGATGTTAAAAGTCCTTTGTGGAATCATCAATGCCAATAAAGAACCTTTATTTCTAATAGTGTATAACATAGTACAGATAAAAGAATCTTCCAGTAGGCTACTGCTCTTTAAATTTTCCTTAATGCCCATATGACCCTCTAAAAGGTGAACGTATGTTACATATCATAACTGAAAAGTCTGTTTTTCCATATTTCTACCCCTCTAGTCAACACAGCTTTCATACTAGCTAGATTGTCTTGACGACAGATATGCAAGCAAGCTCCAATGAGGGAAATCTGAGCAGACATCATGAAAGTTAATAATTCACCATCTGCACGGTAAGGCTTTTGTGTTCATTTGCATATTTTGACATGGTGAAAGATGAGCCAGTGAAGCTTTGGATTGCAAATTTGGTGAGGTTTTATAAAAGACAGACTGCATTGTTTGTGGTTTAAGTGGAGTTAAGTTAGCTTTAGCTGATTATAGCAGGGACGCCATGCCACTTATTTGAAGTCATGTAATGTTATCCTTATGGAGGCTTTCATGATTGAAAACGCAGTCGTCTTTTGACAGTCTAGAAACCAGTCTACATATTATGCAGTTAATATGTTGAAATTGAGAAACTTACATTTTAGTCACAATATTGCCAATTTATTGCAAATGTTATAGCAGAAGTTTTGCGCATCATTGAACAAGCAGTTGTGTTCCTGAATAAATCATTTTTTTGAATGAGTCAGTTTTTTTTCAGCAAATTACGAGGGTAAACCATGGAAACACCAAAAACGCTTTAATATATTATGTGTTTTATTAGACAGGTGAGCAACTGTTTGGATACATTCATCAACAGAAAACAAATTGTTATATAGCCCAACACAGTTAATCTTATTGTCTTAATAACTTAAATCTTATTTTCATGATTTACCGCGAGTACCATGTTTTACCATGTATAATATCAATCTAGCTTACAGCAGTGTGCAAGAAGTTCCGGTCCTACTTTATATTAGGTGGCCTTAACTACTATGTACTTATATCAACAACAAAAAAAAGTACAATGTACTTATAGTGTTCATATTGTATTGCAAAACACTTTTGCTGATATTGAGGTGGGATACAGGTAACGTTAGGGACAGGTATGGTGGCATGGGTAAGTTTAAGGGTAGGGTTAGGTGTAAGGCACGGGTCAACAGTGTAATTATAAATTACAGAAATGAATTACAGATGTAATTGCATGCAGGTTATTTTTAAAATGTAAGTACAATGTAAAAACATGAATGTACACAATAAGTGCATAGTATCAAATGATTCATTTAAATGTTAGTACATAGTAGTTAAGGCCACCTAATATAAAGTGGGCCCGAAGTGTCTCATAGTAGCTGCTTAGCGAACGCACAGAGTAGCATTATAACATAACTTTCAACAAACTCAAATGTATCTAGTATGATAAAAGATAAAACAGCGCTGCGGCACAATAAAAGCTCCTCTGCTCTCAAGCTGTGTGTCACACTTGTCTCTCAATAGCAATCATTCCAGTGGCCTCGTTATGCTCCACTGGCTTTCAGCACCACCCTGCTTCATATTAGTAACATTAATAAATCTACTTCAGCTCTGCATAAATTTAATATTTATATCACATAAACTCACCAAAAATACAAGTCAAGTCATATATCAAATGAAAGCGGCTCTCACCCTCAAGAATATACATTATTCCACCGATCCAACACTTTACGTTATTACCCACACCAACGTTATTATCAAACGAATCACGAAGATGGAAATTACTCCTTTGAACAAGCAAACACATGAGTCACTATATCAGCTCGTTCCTTTTTTTCTTCAAAATGAGACTATTTTCACATGTCTGTGAGCAAGCATGGCCAAACGACACTGTAATATGTCACCAATGTTCAGATCAAAACATGTGATGCAGACTCTTATTATCCTTTAGTTTTGATCGTCTTTGTTAGACCAATCAGAGCCTGAGATCTCCCTTTACAAAGTTGAGGCAAACTTTTCAATTTCCGGCAAGTTTAAATCAATGCAGATGAGTAGGAGTTATTAGATAGTTTGGACAGATTAATCTCAATAACTTTTTTTGGAAGGAGATATCAAGAAAATTCTTTTTTCACCCTGCTTAATGCCAACTAGTGGAATCAACAGAAAATTTCTGAAGGGATATAGACCAAACAGATTAAAAATTATAGATTTTAGGTTAATATATTAGCTGATCCATGAATATGATTTCTGCCTGAGTCCCATCGGATTGCTTTCCTGTAGAGGTGAGGACAACAACTCCCATGATTCTGCAAAATCAAGACGTCATCAAGCTACGCCTTTGTTTTGAATAAGCAACCTTATTATGCCTTCAACTCACTTATAAAAACAGTTATTTCATTCTTGAATGAATCAATATTTTGAATGAATTGGTTGAGTGAGTGACTCACTCAAATAACCTCAAGTAACCTGCAGAAGAAGTCACTACAAATTCCCAGCTGTTGTGGAAAGTTAGCAAAGGCATATAGTTAGTTATAGAATTGTTAGCCGTGAAAATGAATTTTGTGCTTATCATCACAACAAGGCTGCCATTGACTTGTCACCCTAGATGTACAGTATGAGAAATTTACACTAACTACCTAGTGACGTAACAAGAGTCTTCTTTTGTTTTATTACAGTGATACAAGAAGGTTGCCATAGTGTTAAAATGATATGACCACAGAGTTACTTAAAACATATGGCAGGGAAACCACAGTGTTACTGTAGAGGTTAGACATGGCTATGACAAAGCTGAAAAGTATGAAAGAGATGTGTGCTTCACTGTTATGATCTGATTTTCTGCAGATGTGCAATACGTCACTGCCAGAGATTACACATTATACTTATGTAATTGGTTAGAATTACAATAGTGCACAATAATTTAGAACAAAAGTAATGTTGTCTTGATGCTATCACACTGTAGCCAAAATCACTTAATATCACTATAGAAAGATTTGTAAACAGTCATGTTCACCTCTCATATCATAAGTAAAATGTCTGATTTTAGGACTCCTAATTTAGAAAGCTTTGAAATGCGCCACACAAGAGATCATTTATCATTTTTTAGTGAAGCACAAAGATCTATCGATGTATTCAAGAGCTGAGCTCATAACCAAACCCTCTGGTCCTTAGTAAATTGTATTTTTTTTTAAAGCAGTGAAGATAATTCACAGGGCTTCACTTCAGATTATTCCTCTTGAATTGTATTTTTCCTTTGGCCTTTTAAAACACTTTGGGTGAAAAATGGGGTAGTTCTGGATATCCGTTTGCCTTAAATTATAAATTAGAGCACCTTTATTATTAAAGTAAAAATGAAAAAAGGATGTGTAAAAACATGTTTACATCCTTACCTTGAGGACATTCATGACTCACACTAAAGGTATTCTTAGTGCTGACCCAGTCCAGTAAAATTGCCTATTTTTCTTTTTAATGCTGTATTTCACTAGCCTGCAATACCCATAGCAAGATTACAGACCATGTGAAAGCCACATAATGCCTGTTCTTGTATTGTTTTAATGGAGTCTGTAACCACCAAGACAAAAATCAGTGACATGAAGAAGAAGAAAAAAGATTAACATGTGTGCTGTTCCAAAACCAAATGAGCTGCCTACGTAGGCAGTATTTTAGGGCAGCACAGCTTAATGACTTAATTATACTGCCTCTTAAGATACCTTGTTTTAACCAAATTCTAAGGCAACATCACAACAATTTTTTTGTTGTTGATTATGTCTCTCACAGTGGACATGCACCTACGATGACAATTCCAGACCCCTCCATGATTTCGAAGTGGGAGCATTTGCAAAATAGCAGGGTGTTCAAATACTTATTTTCCTCACTGTATATTCAAATTCTAAGGCAACATCACATAATGAATTTTTTATAGAAAAGGCAAAAATAAACTCAGTTAAAAATAAAATCCAAGAGAGAAACGTTAATATAAATGTATATTTAATTTAATACTATTTTTTTTATTAGATCAGAGCAATACAAATGTTTTATTTTATACAATATTTGTCATATATTATTTATTTGAATGCTTGTTAGAGCACCATTTAGAAATTATGTAATAAAAAATACGAAAAAATGTTGAAAATGAAACATGAAAATAAAGGCTGCAGCCCCTCACGGACGACTGCAGCGGATAACAAAACTAAAATAAAACACAACACAAAATACAGGCCTGGTCCTCTCTCGTCCCTCACTGTCGTCGCTCCTCCTTTATACTCCCTCACTCCTCCGCGAGGGCCGAGATCGCTGCGGCTCACAGCTGGCGCTCATCCTCTCTGATGAGCACCGCCTCGTCCCGCCCTCACGGTCTCTCGACCTCGCTGCTCGCCACAAGATATTTTAATATTCAGCTGTTCAAAATATTCAGAATGAGTTTGCGCTGTTTTTTTGCGACTTCTTCGCCTGTGTTTAGATCAAGAAATTCTGAACTCATACAGAAGATGCGTAATAGTGCCCCCCTAGCGTATAACAGTGAAAACATGGAAATTCTGTGTTTGGCGGGGAAGCATTTTCTCACAAATAATGGAAAATTCTGTGTTTGGCGGGACAAGAGTTAATAGGTGACTCTATTAGACAACTCCAACTCCTGCAAGGACTTCAGATGACGCAGCTCTGAAATCAACATTCACCAATGCTAAATTTATTTTTCTTATTCCCTGATCATTGTTTACTTTATCTTTACTTCAATGAGCATTGTTTCTGCCTTAAATTATTACATTGTTAGCTAACTGTGTGATTTGTGTATGTACTTTTCTGAAATCCATAACTCGGACACAGTCTCCTCTGATAACAAATCACTCAAATAGTAATATAGATGTATGCATTTTCTGTAAAGCTGTTTTGAAATGATATGTATTGTGAAAAGCGTTATACAAATAAATGTGAATTTAATTTAATTAATACATGTAGTGTAAACATGCCCTACAATACACAGGTAAACAAGAACTAAAACAAGACACAGGTGATGATAATCAGTAACTATGGAAACAGGAACTAAACAACAACATACAAATTAAGAGTAACTGGATGATAAACCAAACAGAATGAGACACTCATGAGGTTTCGGTTAGGATGCAGACTGGTTTTGGAACAGAACTGTGCACTGTCAGCCAAATTTTGAGATATTTTTCCATTGAGCAATGCATGTGCTAATGGGAAAATGTAATTTTATTAATTAAACATTATGGCTGGACGTATTGGTTAATTTATTTACATCCTACAACTTGCCTTCAGTTTAAACATATTTCTGATTGTGTTTTTGGCACAGCCGCAGATCTAATTTTGCATATTTATTTGGGAAAAACCTCAGATGTATTGATTGGTGATGGCAGTGGGCTGGAATTAATTATAGCTAATGTCCCTTGACAGTTCTTTGAGCTGGAGTACAGTCTGCACTGTGTCTACAGACTCCCAAACGTCTCATGATTTAGCAGCTTTTTTTTTGTTCTTTTTAATCCTTTCTGCCAAAGTTTAGACCTCTGAGAAATTCTTCTTTATGAAAAAAGGAGTGTTTTCTATGTCTCTGTGCATGCTTCATAAACACGTACTACCTGAACTTTTGGGTTTTCGCGGTCCTGCCGGGAGAAAATCAAGACTCCCTCGGCTATCAACTATTAATGTTGATCGTATATTCTCAATCACCCTGCGAGAGGACAGGTGCTCAGCTGAAATGGGGTGAAAGGAACATTTGGCAGCATAATTGTGAATTGCTCTGAATCACAGAACAGCCACATAACTCTCAGGTTTCGTTCAAATCACAGTGTGCAGGGTCTATGGCTTGCTGTTGTAGTGAAAGTTAGTTGGGTTTTTTTTAACAAACACTGTTTTTGTTTTCATAATAGATGTATTATTTTCCATGTGATTCATGTGTTTTTTCCTTTTTTCTCTTTTAATTTCAATTTAATTGTGGGAAAAAAATGCATATGCCAGAATTATGTTCGTATCATTGAGATACCATTATTGTTTTTGTTAATATTTTGAATTTATTTTAATTTCATATTTTATGTTTTCATTTTAACCCATTTAAGCCCACCGGCAACTATAGTTGCCGCATTGTATAGTTGTCCTTTTCCTTTTGTAAGTATTTTTCTAGATAGTATCCATGTTTCTAATCTCAATGACACACAAGAAAACAACCAAATAAAGGATTTCAAGACAAAAAAAAAAAGGTATTAACTTCCTTCCTGTCACATGAGACTTCCTACCCCTACTTCCAGGAAGCATAGCGAAGACAAACCCTCCCAAAGAAAGGTTATTTTCATGTTTCTAATAAGTATTTTTTGTTGACATATATATATATCTACATAATCGTAAAGGTCTCTAGAATCATCCAAACAAAACAATTCTTACAAAAGATCTATAGTCTTTTGGTACACTTAGTCCAAAGTCCAAGCGGCAACTATAGTACATATAATGGGGAAATGGGGTGTACTGTGTTAACAGGTTACTAAATCAATATTTTTGGTCTTGTTTAGTGCTTTTTGCTTTCATAATATTCCACCTAAAACATAACTTAACCCTTTAACTGACATCTCTACTGTACAGTACACCTTAATTCGATAGTGAAAAATATACTATTTTATGATATAATGTCTTGTAAGGGCCAAAATATTGAGGACCTTTCATCCGGTGTGGAATGGATGCGGGACACAAATTCTTTTTATGACTAGTAGCTTACGATTCCATTATAATGTGGAAATTCATTAACATGACTATATGCATGAAACCATTCAGAAAATTTTGGGCACAATGGGTTAATTTTAATTAAGATGTTAGTAATTTTGTTTTTGTCATTCATTTTATTCTAATAATTGAAAAGTGTTCATATCACAACATATTTTATTTGTACATTTTTTGACAGTTCTTTTGACAGAGTTTCATGATATTCACCTTGATAGTATATTTCATAAGTATCTGCAATGCATGGTAAAAATGCGTACAGTAATGTAATGTGATGTGATGCATTAGTAATGTTATTTGGGTGTAAACATCATTCATTTTACAACTACCAGCATTACTACAAACAATACAACTTCACATTAGTTAATAAAGCATTGTGCGTTAGATATTTCATGCTTTAAATATCTCTGACTCTCTCTTTGACCTCTGTAAATTATTTAAAATGTGATGTACTTTATTTCTACAGGTTGTTTGCATGCAGACGCGCGTCTTCCTAAAGGTTATAAGAATAGCTAATCTCTGCTGTGTTGCAGTTCACCTCTCCCAAAGGCCTGTTCTTATTAGCAATGTACAGTTCCATCTCAGAAACAACCTTCAAATGGAGCAATATCCTGTGTTGGCTAATTATCAAACTCCAGATCTTAATAGATCTTTTGAGAAGGTAAAAGCAAAATCAATCACAAATGTAGCCTGAGAGAATCCATTTTCAGTGGACCAATTTGTCCACCATTTCACATCAATCGCTATCTCCCAGCCTCGTGTAAATTGAAAGCAGAGTGAGGCGAGTGAGTGAGGATGGATCTGGCCGTTTCTAACACCTGTCTTCCTCGCAAATATCACCCAGGGGTGAGAATGAATCAGGCTGAGGGCCCATTTTCCGAGTAGTGGTTCGCTATTGTCAGACTGCACGTAGAACTTTGCTTTTATTCTTTCTATCATCACATACATTTATCATTGGGCCTGTATTACCCAGGGTTGTGTGCTAATGCAGTTTTGAAACTGCTGATGTGAGAGGAGGGCCCTGCTCAAACAGAGTGGAATGAATGTATTTGAGATTTGCTTGGGCCCCAGATGCATTCATTTCACAGACATGCACACACACACACACACACACACACACACACACACACACACACACACACACACACACACATTTTGTTTCCCAGCAGATATTTTGAATAGATACTTACACTAATCTCCCCCTGAAGATGTGAACAATTGGTCATTTACTGGCAGAAGCAATACTATTTAAGCCTGTATAGCTACCTCCCATATGTTTTGCTCTGATCCATTTATCATTTTGTCCTAAGGTGGTCTATAATACCTGGAGAAAGGAAGCATTGACATTCATCTCAATGACAGTTGCAGTGTTACATGATTCTTCAGAAATCATTCTAATATGCTGATTTGGTGCTCAAGAAACATTTATTATCTTTATTTGTGCTGTGTTGTATTTTTTGTGGAAATCATGATCATTTATTTCTGGATTCTTCGAAGAATGAAATGCCAAGTCAAGTCAACTTTATTCATATATCGCTTTTTACAATGCTTGTCTCAAAGCAGCTTCACAGTGTTAAACAGGAAAATAATGCAACAGAATTTGATTCGGCTGTACAGTATGGAGACAGAATAGACTCATTAATAATTCACGCAAAAAACAAGATGCACACATGTGTAACCAATTTCACATGCATGAAACCAAATTCACGTGCACAAAAAACAATTCACGTGCGCAAAATAAAATTATATATTCATAAAATACATTTCACAAATGCAAAACACAACTCGTAGATTTACAACTGTGCACAAAAACTTTTGAATGTTTAAAATTTACACATTCATCCTGTAATGCGAATGTGCAAATCATCATTCACGTGTGTGAATTGCCTTGGATGTGTGTGTGTTTTTGAGACTTTCCTGGCAGCGCAATCCTCCCTGCACAGAGGAGTCGTACTCTTTAGCCAATCAGATTTAAGCTCATCAATCGGCCAATCATAACCGCGTGAGGGCGGGCCCACCTGAATGTTACGTCATCAGCGTTCGACCGCAGTTAGAGCTCATGGCTAAGCAGCAGAGGTGTGTATGTGAGGTTTGATCGGTTCATTTCTGTGTTTACTGAAACTAAGAACTTAGCAGTTTAGAAACTATCACTTCAACTGATCTCTGTGTGAAAATAAACATTTAGTAGTTGATAGGTTTTTATGTACATCTCAGCATTAACTCTTTAGTTAATCACCCACATTATCCTCATCATTTTAATCTACATCACATTCATAAAAGTATGGCCTTTTTGATAGATTTCTATCAGTAGTATTGATGGATTCTTATGATTCTTCATAAAGAATTATGCATATGCACACCATACAAATGTAGGATTTTAGATTCATAAACTCCATAGAAAGCATAACAATGGTTTGAATGATGAGAGATAGTGTATATAAATAGACAAATTAGATATTTTTCACGTGGTCTTTTATTTAACTATTATTTAATTAGGAAAGAGCAGTCACAACAGTGTTTGTACCTGCATGTCATGTCCACCACACATTCAACTGATGATAATAATTTATGTAATGAAGTGCATACCGGTACATTGGAGACCATTTATATTTAATCTATGCTTTGTTTTAACTTTAAGCTGCACATATATGCAGTTTTATTGTTTCAGATTTCCCAGACAGATGATGTATGAAGTTGCAGAGACCAGAACCGTTACCTTACCATTCCTACTGTAACTCTTTCAAAACAGTCATGTTGCATCCCTTCATTTTGACTGTTGTTTCAACAAGAGGCTGAAAGTCATGCATTGTTACTGTATTAATGTACACACTCAAGGAATAAAGCCCTGCTATGCATTATTAAATGTTCTTGTTTTATGTCAGAATTAAAAGATTCAAAGATATTTGCTACAGTTGATGTATACGGTTTATTAATTTGAAAGTTTCTGAATCCTTTGGGAATAAAACCTATATGAAATGACTTGGCCATGATTAAAGAGAGTTTACCCAAAACACTTTTTTTTATTCATTTACTCACCCTCAAGTTGTTCCAAACCTATATGAATTTCTGTTCTGCTGAACACAAAGGAAGATATTTGTAAGAATGTTTGTAACAAAGCACATCTCTGCAGCCATTGACTAACATATTAGGGAGAAAAATACTATGTTAGTCAATGGCTGCAGGGATTTGCTTTGTTACATTCTTCTAAATAACTTCCTTTGTGTTCAGCAGAACAAACAAAACTCAGTACAGGTTTGGAACAACTTGAGGGTGAGTAAAAATATATTTCTCTGTACTACATGCATATATATATATATATATATATATATATATATATATATATATAACATTGTATATAAATATATTCTGTAGTTGTGAGATTGGCTGATTAGCAGTTTGAAGCTGGGTTAGTTCTTCAGTGACAGGGCACTGGAAGCACAATGTCATTGCATGGCTGGTCAGGGATGTTGGTAGTGTTCCAGTCAGTGTCTTCTTTTCTTTTAAAGTAGATAAATGTTTATCTCCAAATGATACATTTAAGTGCAATACATCAGGTGAAAGTTAACAAATGAAATGTGTTCAATCTAGCCGCCACTAGCCCTTTCTCTGTCAGAACACATCAGATTTTGGTTTGATATTTAAAGCAGTCAGCACGCAGTACAAGAGGTGCAGACAGAGGAAGAGCAGGAAGCAGGAGATGAAGTGATGGTAATATCATTTAATTTAGTTTACTGAGTAATCTTAGTAGTATGATGTTAATTGCATCTTTGTCTGATCAGCATAAAAATGCTTTTTTGCCAGGCAAAGTAAAATGAATGCTTCACAACATTGTCCTGTGACATTAAAAACCTTGAGATGACAATACAGCACAGAACATGAAAGTACATGTGTACTGAATAGATTAAGACATTAATACAAATTAAAAAAGAGAATAAGGAAACATGAATTTAGATGTTTGTGACTGCTATCCAGATGTCACGCCAAAGGTGTGTAATCCTGAAAAATACACATGAACAATACGTGTGTAATAACAATTTAACACTGTATACTGTTGCACAAATGGCAAAATATCTTCATCACTAAATAATGAGTGCTCATAAAATAAAATTGTACATAGGGAAAAAATATCTAGCCCGCCCTCACGCGGTTATGATTGGCCGATTGATGAGCTTAAATCTGATTGGCTAAAGAGTACGACTCCTCTGTGCAGGGAGGATTGCTGCCAGGAAAGTCTCAAAAACACACACACACATCCAAGGCAATTCACACACGTGAATGACGATTTGCACATTCGCATTACAGGATGAATGTGTAAATTTTAAACATTCAAAAGTTTTTGTGCACAGTTGTAAATCTACGAGTCGTGTTTTGCATTTGTGAAATGTATTTTATGAATATATAATTTTATTTTGCGCACGTGAATTGTTTTTTGTGCACGTGAATTTGGTTTCATGCATGTGAAATTGGTTACACATGTGTGCATCTTGTTTTTTGCGTGAATTATTAATGAGTCTATTCTGTCTCCATAGTACAGCCACTCTGGAGAAAACGGTGATGGCATCAGCTCATTTCAATTATCATATAGTGACAATGTGGGCAGATCAGTCATTTAGTTTATATAGTTAATTAGATTTATTTGGATATTTAGTTGAAAATGTATTTTATACATGTTATTTTATAACAATCTAAAATAATTTACTATCACTTTATTGTCAGTGTCCCAATTTGTATAAGGATTTAAAAAATAAATAAATTAAAAGTAGGGTAGGCAATTTCGGAAAGGCTAGCAATAGCAAGCTAGCTTTGAAAGCATAAGATCCCACCCTCCCTTCAGAGCGTCTCCAAAGCCACGCCTCCTTTAAACACATGAACCAGCCTGGTCCTTTCAAAGACACAAAACATACGTTTTTGTACATTTGAAGAAGTGCTGAAGCTTAGAATATGGACGTATTTAACATTTAAACTTAATATTATTATATTTTTACAGATAAAAATGTACAATTATTTACGAATCTTTCATAAAATATTTTTTTACAAATATAGATCTTTATAAGAATAAAGATTCAAATATTTATATATATATATATATATATATATATATATATATATATATATATATATATATATATATATATATATATATATATATATATATATATATATATATATATATATATATATATATATATATATATATATATAATAAAGATATCTGTATAGTTTTCCTTTTACCATTTTATAGATTAATATAAAATCCCTTAACAATACCCCCAAACCTAAACATATCAATTTTATACAAAATATAAAGAGAATAAAACATAATGAACAGAAATGTGTTGGAAAATGACAATTTAGTAACAATATAGCATTAAAAAGATATATTGAAAGGCTAATCCTCCACATACCCATAACCATTTATTAAAACAGCATACTTTTATAATTAAAATTATAACAGACACAATAATTTATTTATTGCGAAAATGTCAAACGCGGTACCAAAAGTAGTTCAAATGACGATGTGTTGCAGTCGCAGTCCTCTTTGGCGGTGTATAATAGTTTTGTATGGAGTACAGAGCAGAATTTAAATTTAATCTATGAAAATATTAATCCGGTTTCTCTCCGTGAAGATTTCCCCATTTTAAATGTACATCGACTGAAACACGAAATGTCGCAATCTGTGATGAAGCAGGTGAGAGCCAATGAGCGTTCGATATCTCTGCCGTAAATCATGTTGTAATTCTTCATGAGGGTGCGCGTTTTTTAAACTCAAACTCATAATAATGAGCGCTGGGTTTGACATTGACAGTCGCTGCTGAGAATGAGATGAAGATCGCCTGATAAAAAATCGCCAGTCACTGTCTCACGGCAAACAAACAAAATATAAAATGGTTAAACGATTACAGAAATGTTATTCATTTTAAGGTTTTAAAGTGCAGTCTTGTTTAACATTATGTAATCCTCCAAAACTAGTTTGCAGCAGAAGTCATGAACAGAGCAAAATGTTACTTCATATATTAAGTAGATTAGTAAACTGCATTTAATAAATGCAACTGAAAACATGAATGACATATATGATATGACAATAGAATCAAACCATTAATGCCACAATTGTAATATTCATACATGGGAATTGTTCCCATGGGAATGGGAATTGTTTTAGTGAAGTCAATACAGTATTGTACATTTAGTGTGTATGAAAACGTAAGTAAATGTATGTGTGATAGAACCACACTTTACGTAAAGAAACACGTAGACAGGGTTAAATTACCTCACGTCTCAATGCACATAACATTGGAATAATAATGAATGTAAACAACTTACAGAGCTCTTATTTGTACCACCTGACTGCTACAGATTAATTTAGCCAGTGATGGTGTTAACATAGAAATGCAAAAATCTGAGTCTGAGGACATGAACAGCTCCGGGTAGAAGGTCGCAGGTTGTATCTCGTAATTATGGTTATGACATGGTGTGAACGCAGCATAAGCTCGTTGTTATGGTTCAGAAAGAGCTGTAAAAGGCAGTTGCTGTTTCTTTGCGGCTCTCAGTGACTGTCTGTCTACAACTCTAGCCTCATGAAACACGCTGTCACAATTCGTCCTGTGTGAGTGCCCATGTGAACCACCTGAGGGCACTCCACTCCAGACTGTCACTCCATCTAGGACTACATCACCCATAATCCTTTGCCCGGACTCTTCAACACCCATTGATTACATCCACCTGCACCTCATTTCCTAGTTAGCTCACCCTATATAAGCCTGTTCATTCTGTCAGTCATTGCCAAGTCTTGTTTTGTTATTTACTGCAATTCTGAGCATTTCCCTGGTTTCATGTCTGTCGGTTTTTGGATTTCTTGCCTGTCTCCCGGATTACCCATTTGCCTGTCACTCCTGCCTTGTTTGCCTGTTTGGACTGCTTTCCTGTGTATGACCTTTTTGCCTGTACTTTTGACTACGATTGTGGATTACCCTTTTATTAAAAGCTGCATTTGGATTCTCAACCTTCTGACTCGGAGCAGTTCGTAACAGAAGACTTGGCCACTCATGGATCCAGCAGTAAGGCTCATTCGACTTCGTCAAGGTAACCGACCACTCGAGGACCACACCAGAGATTTTCTGGAATTAGCATACTTTATAGACTTTCCAGATTGTGCTCTTATTGACTTTTTTTGTTATGGACTCAATGATTATTACAAATCAAAACTCATCCGTGATGGTCCTCGAGGGTCACTGATCGAGTTTCTGGACTATGCCCTACAGTTGAGTGGTTCTGCATTCACTGTGGGAGTCGCAGAAGAGGAACACTACACTCCCGCAGTACCCACCAGTTCAGAATCTCATCCAGCCACAGACCAGCGTCCAGAGACGACTCCAGCCACAGACCAGCGTCCAGAGATGGCTCCAGCCACTGACCAGCGTCCAGAGATGGCTCCAGCCACTGACCAGCGTCCAGAGATGGCTCCAGCCACTGACCAGCGTCCGGAGATGGCTCCCGCCACTGACCAGCGTCCGGAGACGGCTCCCGCCACTGACCAGCGTCCGGAGACGGCTCCAGCCACTGACCAGCGTCCGGAGACGGCTCCAGCCACTGACCAGCGTCCGTAGACGGCTCCAGCCACTGACCAGCGTCCGGAGACGGCTCCAGCCACTGACCTGCGTCCGGAGACGGCTCCAGCCACTGACCTGCGTCCGGAGACGGCTCCAGCCACTGACCTGCGTCCGGAGACGGCTCCAGCCACTGACCTGCGTCCGGAGACGGCTCCAGCCACTGACCTGCGTCCGGAGACGGCTCCAGCCACTGACCTGCGTCCGGAGACGGCTCCAGCCACTGACCTGCGTCCAGAGACGGCTCCAGCCACTGACCTGCGTCCAGAGACGGCTCCAGCCACTGACCTGCGTCCAGAGACGGCTCCAGCCACTGACCTGCGTCCAGAGACGGCTCCAGCCACTGACCTGCGTCCAGAGACGGCTCCAGCCACTGACCTGCGTCCAGAGACGGCTCCAGCCACTGACCTGCGTCCAGAGACGGCTCCAGCCACTGACCTGCGTCCAGAGACGGCTCCAGCCACTGACCTGCGTCCAGAGACGGCTCCAGCCACTGACCAGAGTCCAGAGACGGCTCCCGCCACTGACCAGCGTCCAGAGAGGGCTCCGGCCCGTGTCCCGAGTCCAGAGAGGGCTCCGGCCCGTGTCCCGAGTCCAGAGAGGGCTCCGGCCCGTGTCCCGAGTCCAGAGAGGGCTCCGGCCCGTGTCCCGAGTCCAGAGAGGGCTCCGGCCCGTGTCCCGAGTCCAGAGAGGGCTCCGGCCCGTGTCCCGAGTCCAGAGAGGGCTCCGGCCCGTGTCCCGAGTCCAGAGAGGGCTCCGGCCCGTGTCCCGAGTCCAGAGAGGGCTCCGCCTCCAGTCACGAGTCCAGAGAGGGCTCCGGCCCGTGTCCCGAGTCCAGAGAGGGCTCCGGCCCGTGTCCCGAGTCCAGAGAGGGCTCCGGCCCGTGTCCCGAGTCCAGAGAGGGCTCCGGCCCGTGTCCCGAGTCCAGAGAGGGCTCCGGCCCGTGTCCCGAGTCCAGAGAGGGCTCCGCCTCCAGTCACGAGTCCAGAGAGGGCTCCGCCTCCAGTCACGAGTCCAGAGAGGACTCTTACCGGGCCACCTGCTCAGCCTGCACCGTCGCGGGGGTCTCCAAGACCGTCTGCGCAGCTATGGTGGTCGTCTGCTCCGCCGTGGGGGTCTTCAACCTCACCTGCACTGCTGTGGTGGTCGTCTGCTCCGCCGTGGGGGTCTTCAACCTCACCTGCACTGCTGTGGTGGTCGTCTGCTCCGCCTAGGGGGTCTCCAAGACTGTCTGCACTGCTGTGGTGTTCGTCTGCTCCGCCGTGGGGGTCTTCAACCTCACCTGCACTGCTGTGGTGGTCGTCTGCTCCGCCGTGGAGGTCTCCAAGACCGTCTGCACTGCTGTGGTGGTCGTCTGCTCCGCCGTGGGGGTCTCCAAGACCGCTTGTGCTGCTGTGGTGGTCGTCTGCTCCGCCGTGGGGGTCTTCAACCTTGTCTGCACTGCTGTGGTGGTCGTCTGCCAAGCCGTGGGGGTCTTCAACCTCGTCTGCGCTGTGGTGGTCGTCTGCTCCACCCTGGCTGCCTGCGCCACCCTGGTCATCTGTCTGGCCTGCACCACCCTGGTCATCTGTTCAGCCTGCTCCTTCCTGGTCTTCTGCTCGGTCTCCAGGCCCTCTTCCGCTCCATGGGCCTGGCCCTCCATCCCACCCCCTGGTCCGCCTCCGCTCCACCTCCCTCCGGTATTATTATTATAGGAGTGTCTGGAAGCCACTCCTTAGGAGGGGGGCTATGTCACAATTCGTCCTGTGTGAGTGCCCATGTGAACCACCTGAGGGCACTCCACTCCAGACTGTCACTCCATCTAGGACTACATCACCCATAATCCTTTGCCCGGACTCTTCAACACCCATTGATTACATCCACCTGCACCTCATTTCCTAGTTAGCTCACCCTATATAAGCCTGTTCATTCTGTCAGTCATTGCCAAGTCTTGTTTTGTTATTTACTGCAATTCTGAGCATTTCCCTGGTTTCATGTCTGTCGGTTTTTGGATTTCTTGCCTGTCTCCCGGATTACCCATTTGCCTGTCACTCCTTCCTTGTTTGGACTGCTTTCCTGTGTATGACCTTTTTGCCTGTACTTTTGACTACGATTGTGGATTACCCTTTTATTAAAAGCTGCATTTGGATTCTCAACCTTCTGACTCGGAGCAGTTCGTAACACACGCTAATGATGTGTGATGTCTACGTGAGCCAGGTGCGCAGAGGTATGGAAATACATATGTTGACATGACAGACAGGACATTGTGATGATTGGACGAACATTTTCTGGTCCTGAGAATTCCACAGAAGTTATATACATTTGTTAAATATTTAGACCACTTCTATTATTGATTGCTATCAGGATGTGAAGAGAGTGTAAACCAGTATAACAAAAAGTGTTTATAAAAAAACTGCCTACCCTACCTTTACCTGGTCAAGACATAAAGTTTCACAAAGGAAGAATCACAAGATAACAATACTACAAATACACATATATATCTTGTCTGTTTTGTCCTTGTTTAGTGTTTCTTTGTTTGTCTTGTGCTTGAGCACATGGCTATGTCTTTGTTTAAGTGTGCCATGTGTTCTGTTTGCTCCGCCTCCTTGTTTGCTGTAACCATGCCCCCTTGTTTAGTCTGGTCTAGTCCTCATTTCACTAATTGTGCTCATCTCATCCTCATGTGTTCTGGTCCCTTTATATTGTGCTACGTTCCCCTAATGTCTTTGCTGGTTTGTTGCGTTCATTGTGTGCAGTTCCCTTGCTACTTGTCAGTCAGTTAGGTTTCCTAGTCTGATTATATCCTTTTTGGTAAATTCAATTTTTTCTTTGTTCCTGAGTTTTTACTCTAGTCTAGTTCCTGTCTTTATTTTTGGTATAGACTTATTTTTTTAGTTCTGTCTTGTTTTTATTAGCTTAAATTTTATTTAGTTTCTCTCTAGTTTCCTGTAAGAGTGCAGTCTTGGTTTATTTTCTTTGAGGTTTTTTTTTTTTTTTTTTTTTCAGTCGTTTATAGAACTTATAAACTCTATTTTGCTAGCTCCAGTTATTTTGTTTTCTTTAGTCATAGGTGTTAGTTTGTCTGTTTTCTCATTGTTTTTGTCTCTGTGTGTGTGTTGGGTTGGTTCTTGCCCTGTGCCCTGAGTTTCCCCTGGCCACTGTCTCTAACTGCCTGGCAGCCAAGACTGGAGCTGCTTCTGGGCGAAAACATCAAGCCTCAGGTTTCTGGTGTTCCTGCCTGGATTTTCCCACCATCTTTCCCCACCATCCTGGTGTTGCCTCCCAAGCTGTCCTCAAGTTTGTTGTCTACCTGGACTGGTCTCAGTGGTCATCCTCCCTGCCTGCCATCGTGGTGTGTGTCCCATGCCCTGCTTTTTGAACTCACACCTTGTCACATCCTTGTCTTGCCCTGTCTAGAGTCTTCATTGTTCATTCTGCACCTGGGTCCTCCCTCATTCAGCAGCCCTGACATATACATTCAATATATGGTCAAATCAAGAAAAACAATTACAGGTCTCATTTAAAGCAATTTGCAAAAGACATTTAAAAGTGTTTTAAAAGAGTACATTTTCTTCATTCCAAACCCAAAGAGCATAAAAAGAAAAAGCTAATTTGCCAAATTCTGAGTATACCCATGGGACTTTCAGCCAAATCTGAAATGCAGATCTAGTACAATAACTCTTTGTGTAAAAGGTTAAAGATTGGAAATACATGAAGGCAGTTTACCAAACATGCAATTTTCTCCTGTGATGTAGAGACCAAGCCATAGATTTGTATACAATACAGTGATGCACACGTGACTTTGCACCGCAAAGTTTAATGCTGCATTATAAATGGTCTAATGTACATAAAGATACAACTGAATGCATATATAAAAGATCACCATAATTAATTATACACTGTAAAAAATAAAAATGGAAAATGTACTGGTCATTTTCTGCCAATGTCCGTTAACCCGTAAAACACAAACAATGTGTAATTCAAAATACAGGTACAACACCTTAAAAAAACAATATGGAAAATTCCTTCATATTTATACAGTACATTATGCCCTATTTTTACTGACTTTTTTTTACAGTGTAGATATGTACTCTGTACTATTTTCTTTCTAGCAGGGAAATATTTAAGCGATAAAAGAACCGCACATTTGACTTTTTCCACAATGATTCTACTAAAATATAAAATTTTAAACAATGACCATAATAAATGTTTCTTGAGCACCAAATCAACATATGAGAATGGCTTTCCATGAGGGTCAATGCAAGTCATGCTTCTAGGTTAAAAACACAAGACGTGGTCCCCTATTTCCTGTAAACCACCGTAACTCAGTTGTGACATATTTGAGCTCACCAGCTCATTAAGGTACCAAAATCACTCCTTTAGGGTGAAGTGTCTCTTATGTCCAAGCTCACTCCTCTCCAACATTCTGCCTCCACGCTAAATCTTTTCCTATATGCATTAGAAGTGATATAAAACACAAAGGCTGAGTACACGGATGACAGTCAGGTCAGTGCCTGAGAGGGGCTCGTATGTCAGCGTGCCGAGATTGGCTCCAGATGCCGTGAAATGTATTACAGACCAACAGTGGCTTTGTAATGTGAACGTGTGGGATGAGAGCTCTCTGTGAGAGCCGCATGCTTCCCTTTTGATATGGGCGGCAGATGTATGCCTGGGCCTCATGGTAATTGCCTGCTCCATACGTGGTCTGAAGAACCTCTCAGAGCACAATAGGTAGGAGGATACGCTGGCTGCTGGGTCTGTTCTAATAAACCGTTCTAGTGCAGAAGATGTGAGATTTATGCTTCCAACATAGTCAGACTTTTTAAACTTGCAGCAATAGGCTGGACCATATTGTAGCATATTCTGGTTTGTTTGTTTTTACATTTAATTTAGGGGCGGTGTTATCTGAAATAGATTGTACAGAAATCGGTAACACTTTACAATACGGGTGCACTAATATGCATTAATTCATGCTTAACTAATGCACAGATAATCATAAGTTAATGACTCATGAAGAACTAAACCATTTATTAATGATTACTGCATCAGCAACTAATGAACTTGCTATTACAGTTTTTCTCAATTGTTTACACACAAATTCTGGTTCTTGAGACACAATGACCACAACATGTAACTCATTCACCAACCCCCTGAACCAATTCTGCAAAACTACAAGCACAGTTCCTGCTTTACACTCAAATTGCAGTTCTAAAACACACTTTTTTCAAAACACTACACACAATTCTCTGCTTTTTAGTTGTTTATCTCCCTCCATATTCTCCATTCCTCAATCCTATTGAGGAATTTTTTTCTGCCTGGAGATAGAAAGTGTATGACCGAAATTCACAAACGCGTATACCTCTTCTCCAAGCTATGGAGGACGCATGTGGAGATATAGCAGCTGATGCTTTTCATGGCTGGAATCGCCATGCTAGGCGATCTTTCCCCGCTGCTTGGCCAGGGAAAACATTGCTTGTGATGTGGATGAGGTGCTGTGGCCAGACCGCAACAGAAGAGAGGATGCAGCATAGGTATTTTTTATTTAATTTTTTTTACTATAACTGTATACAGTAAATTCTTCTGTTGTTTTGTATGTAGTGTATGTGCAACTTTGTGTTGGTTGGGAACGGGATGTACACTGTGTACATTGTTTTTGCAGGAAAAATTAAATAAAATTTTACAGTGTATTTGTGTGTTCCGAGTATAAAAACAATATTCTCAAATATTTTACAACACACTTTTGTTTGTACTGTCTGAACCAAAAAAAGGCCTAAGTGTTTTACATTCATCATAGTGTTTTACATTGAGCACATCAGTGTTCAGCTGGTTCTTATAAATGTCTATACATATGATGGTTTGTGTGTGTCATTTGAAAACAAAATCCCATTTTGAGAAGAAATAACATTGTTTTGAATGTAAAGTTTCATTTTGCAGGAGAATTGAGGGGTTTTGCCCATTGTGTGTTTTTTTTTTTTTTTGGATTTGTGTGTAGAGTTCTGAGAATATGAGGCATGCTTTCAGAAAATGTGTGTAAACAATTGAGAAAAACTGTAATTAAATGACATTGTGAATTAATTCCCTAATAACATATTATATTAACTAATAATGTAAATGAATGCGTTAATTACCACAATGGGTCAAAGCCATGCATTTCAACTTCCAGTTGTCTGCTTTAATTAATCATTAGCTTTGCAAAGGTATCATTATGTTATGACTTTACTTGTTGAGGCAGATGACTATTTACTAATTGATAAGTAATATTTAATTGTGGTTATGGCTTTTGAATTAATTTTGAGTGAGTTAATAGTCATGTGCCTCAACAAGTACAGTAATAACATAATGATACCTTTGGAAATCGTTAGCTAATTATTAGCAGACAACTGAAAGTTGAAATGCATGGCTTTGACCCATTTTTGGTAATTAACATATGAATTTACATTATTAGTTAATATAATATGTTATTAGGGAATTACAGTTTTTCTCCATTGGTTTGGCACAGAAATTACATTCTCAAAATTGTAAGATTGAACAGTCTTACAGTTCAGCACAACACTATAGCTCACTTGCAAAAGTTCATACCTCTCCCAAAACTGTTCACTCATGTGTCAAAACTAAATTTCCTTCTCATTTAAACAGTCAGTGCCCCCCAAATGTTTTGTTACTATGGCAGAGGACCATTGCAATATCCCTCATGTCCACCTTTCAGTCTTAGCCCAGTCCTTCATTGACAATGGTTACTGTACTGTTTTTTGTCTAGCTAACCGAATACAGTTGTGTATAAAACTGAAAAAAAGAAATAGGATTTTAGGGTAAGAGTAGCCTCCAAGGTTTGAGATCACACATTGCACTCATACTGCTAATTGTAACCATTATCATTCATACACATAAAGTAACTTCCATACATCAGAGTAAAAAGAAAATGTATACAGAATAATATACATATAAACACACAAACAAAAAACTATTAAAATGATATGCAGCCTACAGTATTGTAAATAAAACTGGAGCTTCACAACTAACAGTTCTTCACTGGTCACTGAAAACTGTTCACTCATGCTTCAAAACTACATTTCTTTCACTTATATATAGAATGTGCCACGAAAATGGCAGAGATCCTTCTCAATTGCTTTGGCTCATTTCTTGAAACAGACCGGACGTTCTCAACACTCTTGGTGCTTTTGCCAAAATAACGTGGATGGTTCGGCACAACACCATGGTTCACCTGCAAAAGCTCATACCTCTCCCAAAACAGTTCACTAATTTGTCAAAACTAAATTTCCTTCTCATTTAAACAGTCAGTGACCCCAAAATGTTTTCTCCCTTTGGCATTGTGTAAGCACTGCAAGTCAAAATGTTTAGATGTTTTGTCACTCATAAAGTAACTTACATCCTCTCTACCCCCTTCCCCTATCTTCCTCTCTCTACCCGCTTCCGCTCTCTTCCCTTCTCTACCCACTTCCCCTCTCTTGCCCTCTCTACACCCTTCCCCTTTCTTCCCCTCTCTACCCCTTTTCCCCTTTCTACCCCCTTCCCCTCTCTACCCACGTCCCCTCTTCCCCTCTCTACCCCTTTCCCTCTCTTCCCCTCTCTACCCCCTTCCCCTCTCTACCCCTCTCTACCTCCTTCCCCCCCTTTCCCCTCTCTACCCCCTTCCCCTCTCTACCCACGTCCCCTCTCTTCCCCTCTCTACCCCCTTCCCCTCTCTACCCACGTCCCCTCTCTACCCACTTCCCCTCTCACCCCCCCTTTCCACTCTCTTCCACTCTCTTCCCCTCTCTACCCTCGAGCAGGCAGTTGCCCTTGTTCATTTACTTGGCCAGGTGCCTCCATGTTCAGAAATTGTACTGGTCCTGCATGGTCAAGCTCTTTACATACATGTTTGGCAGCATTCACAATCATGGACAGCACCTGTAAACATACTGTTTGATTGGTCATCTGAGATGTGTGAAAGTCCTCCTTCGTTAGTCAAGTTTTTCACCTGACTGTCAAATGCTGTAATAAATGCATCAAATGTTCCAAGGGATTCATATATGATATTCATGCTATTATGTTCTTGACTAATTTTGACAATTGAACAGACTATTGTGCATGTGATGACTTGTACAATGAAATGACGCTGACACGTTTGGAGCGAACGACCATTAGACTGAGAATCAATAATCAGTTTAGATCAACAAGATCTATTCACTTGTAAATTGTGCTAAATGTAGGCTACCTGTACTTAATTATTTGCAAAGATGTACTGAGACATTGAGTCATGTACTAAGACATTTTCAATTTGATGAAATGAATGAGAAATGCTATCCTGTTGTGAACAATTGCAGAATGGTTTGGAGGTTTGTCCATGTTGTTTTGAGAATGTAATTTCTGTTTCAAGAAATGAGCCAAACCAATGGAGAAAAACTGTAATGTACAGGTTTCCAGACTGAGTTGCAGGGCGAAATCAAATCGCCGGCAGATCAGGCTGGGTTTACCCAGTCTAGTGTAAGTCCTCCTTTGTTAGTCAAGTTCTAGTTTCACCTGACTGTCAATTGCTGTAATAAATGTATCAAATGTTCCAAGGGATTCATATATGGTATTCGTGGTATTATGTTCTATTACGGTGGATGGTGGAATTAACACCATCACGGACTATAAAGGGAACACAATCTCCACTATGAATACCGCTGCCTCTCTCCCGGACGAGCTCAACACCTTTTATGCTCGCTTTGAGGGAACTAACACCGCCCTCGCGGAGAGAGAGCTCGTGGCTGAAGATGCAGAGGTTAGTTTACTCTCTGTAACTGTAGCGGATGTTACCCGATCCTTCCGGCGGGTGAACATCCGTAAAGCCGCGGGTCCAGACGGCATTCCGGGCCGCGTCATCAGAGCGTGCGCGCACCAACTGGCTGGAGTTTTCACGGACATCTTTAACCTGTCCCTCTCCCTGTCTGTGGTCCCCACATGCTTCAAAACGTTCACCATTGTGCCTGTACCGAAGCAATCAAAAACACTCTGCTTAAACGACTGGCGTCCTGTTGCTCTGACCCCCATCATCAGCAAATGCTTTGAGAGACTAATCAGAAACCACATCTGCTCTGTTCTCCCTCCCTCACTGGACCCACTGCAGTTTGCATACCGCAAAAACCGCTCCACTGATGATGCCATTTCATCTACAATTCACACTGCTCTCTCCCACCTGCAAAAGAGGAACACATATGTGAGAATGCTGTTTGTAGACTACAGCTCAGCATTCAACACCATTGTGCCCTCCATACTTGACGGGAAACTCCGGGCTCTAGGCTTAAACAGCTTGTTATGCAGCTGGATCCTGGACTTCCTGTCAAACAGACGCCAGGTGGTCAGAATGGGCAGCAACATCTCCTCATCACTGACTCTCAACACTGGAGCCCCTCAGGGCTGTGTTCTCAGCCCACTCCTGTACTCCTTGTACACACATGACTGTGTGGCAATCCACAGCTCCAATACCATCATCAAGTTTGCTGACGATACGACGGTGGTAGGTCTCATCACTGACAATGATGAAACGGCCTACAGAGAGGAGGTGCACACTCTGACACGAGGGTGTCAGGAGCACAACCTCTCCCTCAACGTCAGCAAGACCAAGGAGCTGGTGGTCGACTTCAGGAGGAATGAGAGAGAACACCGCCCCATCACCATCAATGGAGCACCGGTGGAGAGAGTCAGCAGCTTCAAGTTCCTCGGTGTCCACATCACAGAGGAACTCTCATGGTCCGTACACACCGAGGCCGTTGTGAAGAAGGCTCATCAGCGCCTTTTCTTCATGCGACGGCTGAGGAGGTTTGGAATGAACCGCCACATCCTCACACGCTTCTACACTAGCACCATAGAGAGCCTGCTGACTGGCTGCATCACCACCTGGTACGGCAACAGTACCGCTCGCAGCCACAAAGCCCTGCAAAGGGTAGTGCGCACGGCCAGCTGCATCATCGGAGTTGAGCTTCCCTCCCTCCAGGACATTTATGCCAGGCGGTGTGTGAAGAGAGCTCAGATGATCATCAGAGACTCTAGCCACCTGAACCATGGGCTGCTCTCACTGCTGCCATCAGACAGGCGGTACCGCAGCATCAGAACACGCACCAGCCGACTCCAGAACAGCTTCTTCCCACAAACAATTAGACTCCTTAACTCTTGATCCATCAGGATCATAACACACACTGGACAGAATATCACTCAGCACAACCCACTGTAGATACACACACATTATATACACATTTATTTATCATATAGCACCTATTGTACATTGGATCTCTACTGTGAATAATATTGTATACTGTACATTGTATATTATTATTATTATTATAGCTTAATGTATACTGTTTAATGTATGTTTAGTGTATATTGTTTAAAGTATATGTATAATGTAAGTATGTGTATATTGTTTAAAGCTGTGAGAACTACACTCACATTGTGTAAATTATTTATTGTTTATTGTAGAGTTTACCGTGCTGTGAGTAATTGTGGGCGCATCAGATGATGTAATCTGATGTTGCTTTAAATGTTGTACATGTCATGTCATGACTACTATGTTGCTCGGAACTGCACCTAATAATTTCACCTGCTGTTGCACTTGTGTGACACTTTATGGTTGTGTGACAATAAAGTGATTAGATTTGATTGATTTGAATCAACAATCAGTTTAGATCAACAAGATCTATTCACTTGGAAATTGTGCTAAATGTACTTAATCATTTGCAATTTGATGAAATTAAGGAGAAATGCTATTCTGTTGTGAACAATTGCAGAGTGGTTTGGAGGTTTGTCCATGTTGTTTTGAGAATATAATTTCTGTTTCAAGAAATGAGCCAAACCAATGGAGAAAAACTGTAATACAATATGACACAATTATTTAATAACAAGTTAATGCTTACTTAATCTGATGATAATATAGAATCTTAATTAGTTGCTGATACAGTAATCATTAATAAATGGTTTAGTCCTTCATGAGTCATACATTAACATTTGTGCATTAGTTAAGCATGAATTAATGCATATTAGTGCACCCGTGTATTAAAGTTTTACCCATAAATCTTATTAAGGTAATATCAACATGCCTGCTAATTTATGCTTTATGTGACAGTATTTGTCAGAACTTTTGTTTCAATTTATTAAGCTTGATAAACTGCTGTTTATGTACCCAATGAGAACTTGTTTTTGTATTTCAAGTGGCTTAACATCATCAACATCCAGCGATTAAATAGCTATAAAACGTGAATAATTTTTTTTAGAACTTTTTAAGTCTCAAGTCAAGTCATTCTCTGTTTATTATAAAACCTTATGACTTAAACATCTTCAAATTCATGGAAAATTCTACAAATACTGTAACTCTGTGATTCGGTTTTTGCTATACATTGACCCCATCTCTCATTTAAATGTACAAATTATGTTTATTTAAAACCTAAAAAAAAAACTTTCCAAAAACATTGCAGTTTGGTCTGTTTACATTTTTATTGTAAAACATATTTTAATATTTCATATTTTAATATTTTGTTATTGTATTTATTAAGCAGATTTATTTATCTTATACTCACAAAGGCTGCATTTATTTAATAAAAAATAACAGTCAAAACAGTAATATTGTGAAATATTGCAATATTGCAAAAATGATTCCTGTGATGTCAAAGCTGAATTTTTAGCATCATAACTCCATTCCTCAGTGTCACATGATCCTCCAGAAATCCTTCTAATGCTCAATAAATATTTCTTATTATTATGTTAAAAATTGTTATTATGCTACATTTTTTTCAGGATTCTTTGACGAATAGAATATATTATTTTGTAACAACGTAAAAGACTTTATTGACACTTTTGCTCAATGCAATGTATATTTTATTCAGGACATCAATGCATCAATTAAATTAACTCTACTATTAATTAGAAATGCACTTATGTCACTCAATATGTGTGTGTGCGCGATGATATCAATTATATTCATGTAGAAAGTAGACATGGAAGCAGCTCACAATAGGTTTTTGGAAAACATCTTTACAATATTCCATGTTGGATTCCAGGATTAAGTGGAAAGTCAAGCTTGGTGGTTGGTAGATATGGCTCTTAATCAGTAAGCACAGTGAGGGCCTCCAGATCAGCCGTAATGAACGGCGCACTAATTGGACTCTGGCAACCTCTGTCCTCATCTGGCTGCCCTTATTATGTATGGGTGGAACAGGCAGGAGCCAGGAAGCCCACCACTTCAGAGCACACCGCAACACAAATAAAACTGCACTGATGAGATTAAGCAATTCAAGATGTGTGCGTGTACTTTTTTAGGCAAACAGTAAGAGAGAGACTGTTCCGCTCTTCCGTTGTTGTTGTTGCGTCCGGTTGTCGGGTCCTTGCGTGCACACCTTGCACAAAGCCACATGCATTATGTTCCATTCAGTAAACAGAGCTGTATTGTTTTCATTGTGCCTTTATGTGTCACTCAATAAATAAACATTGTTTCCCATAACTATTATATGGGAAAGATAAATACACAAAGCTAATTAAAAATCTCTAGCCTTGGGACAGTGCTCAGACAATGCTCTGTGATTCATATTTTGGGTGAATCTTAATGCTGGCTAGGAGAAAGAGTGGAAAATAAACGTTTAAAAAATGTGACTAGGACGTTAGACTGTTGACCAGATGAAACCTAATTGAATTTGAATTGTTAATTTTATGCACATGCACATTTCATTGAACCAAGCAAGCAATGTTGCATTTTGGTTGCAGTTATGGAATGCCTATATATATACACCGACCAGGCATAAAATTATGACATAATATTGTGTTGGTCCCCCTTTTGCTGCCAAAACAGCCCTTTGACCCGTCGAGGCATGGACTCCACTAGACCCCTAAAGTTGTGCTGTGGTATCTGGCACCAAGATGTTAGCAGTAGATTCTGTAAGATGCGAGGTGAGGCCTCCATGGATCAGACTTGTTTGTTCAGCACATCCCACAGATGCTCGACTGGATTGAGATCTGGGGAATTTGGAGGCCAAATCAACACCTCAAACTCATTATTGTGCTCCTCAAACCATTCTTGAACCATTTTTGCTTTATGGCAGGGCGCATTATCCTGCTGAAAGAGGCCATAGCCACCAGGGAATACCGTTTCCAGGAAAGGGTATACATGGTCTGCAACAATGCTTAGGTAGGCTATATGTGTCAAAGTACTGTGATCCACTATGTATTCTGACACCTTTCTATCAGAACCAGCATTAACGTCTTGAGCAATTTAAGCTACAGTAGCTTGTTTGTTTGATCAGCCGCCCATGACCACTGTTTACCACTGTTCCTTCTTTTGACTAGACTATTTTTGATAAATACTGACCACTGCAGACGGGAACACCTCACAAGAGCCGTAGTTTTGGAGATGCTCTGACCCAGTCGTCTAGCCATCACAATTTGGTCTTGTCAAACTCGCTCAAATCCTTACGATAATCAGTGTTATTCACTTCACCTCTCAGTGGTCATAATGTTATGCCTGATCGGTGTATATACAGTATATATACAGTGAGGAAGTATTTGAACACCTTGCTATTTTGCAAGTTCTCCCACTTAGAAATCCTGGAGGGGTCTGAAATTGTCATCGTAGGTGCATGTCCACTGTGAGAGACATAATCTAAAAAGAAATTCAGAAATCACAATATATGATTTTTTAACTATTTATTTGTATGATACAGCTTCAAATAAGTATTTGAACACCTGTCTATCAGCTAGAATTCTGACCCTCAAAGTTGGGGGACCTGTTAGTCTGCCTTTAAAATGTCCACCTCCACTCCATTTATTATCCTAAATTAGATGTCCACCCCATACAATCAGTAAGAATACAACTACTAACATGGCCAAGACCAAAGAGCTGTCCAAAGACATTAGAGACAAAATTGTACAACTCCACAAGGCTGGAAAGGGCTATGGGGAAATTGCCAAGCAGCTTGGTGAAAAAAGGTCCAGTGTTGGAGCAATCATTAGAAAATGGAAAAAGCTAAACATGACTGTCAATCTCCCTCGGACTGGGGCTCCATGCAAGATCTCACCTCGTGGGGTCTCAATGATCCTAAGAAAGGTGAGAAATCAGCCCAGAACTACACGGGAGGAGCTGGTCAATGACCTGAAAAGAGCTGGGACCACCGTTTCCAAGGTTAATGTTGGTAATACACTAAGACGTCATGGTTTGAAATCATGCATGGCACAGAAGGTTCCCCTGCTTAAACCAGCACATGTCAAGGCCCGTCTTAAGTTTGCCAAATTGACCATTTGGATGATCCAGAGGAGTCATGGGAGAAAGTCATGTGGTCAGATGAGACCAAAATAGAACTTTTTGGTCATAATTCCACTAAACGTGTTTGGAGGAAGAAGAATGATGAGTACCATCCCAAGAACACCATCCCTACTGTGAAGCATGGGGGTGGTAGCATCATGCTTTGGGGGTGTTTTTCTGCAGATGGGACAGGGCGACTGCACTGTATTAAGGAGAGGATGACCGGGGCCATGTATTGCGAGATTTTGGGGAACAACCTCCTTCCCTCAGTTAGAGCATTGAAGATGGGTCGAGGCTGGGTCTTCCAACATGACAATAACCCGAAGCACACAACCAGGATAACCAAGGAGTGGCTCTGTAAGAAGCATATCAAGGTTCTGGCATGGCCTAGCCAGTCTCCAGACCTAAACGCAATAGAGAATCTTTGGAGGGAGTGCAAACTCCTTGTTTCTCAGCGACAGGCCAGAAACCTGACTGATCTAGAGAAGATCTGTGTGGAGGAGTGGGCCAAAATCCCTCCTGCAGTGTGTGCAAACCTGGTGAAAAACTACAGGAAACGTTTGACCTCTGTAATTGCAAACAAAGGCTACTGTACCAAATATTAACATTGATTTTCTCAGGTGTTCAAATACTTATTTGCAGCTGTATCATACAAATAAATAGTTAAAAAATCATACATTGTGATTTCTGGATTTTTTTTTATTTAGATTGTCTCTCACAGTGGACATGCACCTACGATGACAATTTCAGACCCCTCCATGATTTCTAAGTGGAAGAACTTGCAAAATAGCAGGGTGTTCAAATACTTATTTTCCTCACTGTATATATATATATATATATATATATATATATATATATATATATATATATATATATATATATATATATATATATATATATATATATACGCAAATATTAACCTGCAGGTAAAGTTATAGCACGAGGCTTGCCTCCCCTGAGCCCATTGAGTTTTAACAGGGTGTAATTGAGAATAAATGGCGGAAAGTCATGTAAGAGGAGGCCTTGCCTCCATCGTGCTAGGATTGGATATGATCAGTTATGATTGGATATGATAAATCCCGCCTCTTGTTTTCGTGCGTGTTCTTGAAGCGGCCTAAATGGAAACCATGATGGCGTTAATAGGAAGACTAATTAAAAAGTAAGTAAACAACTCGACCACTTAATCGTCACAACTTTATATCACGTCAAAATCAAAACTTGAAATGGCCTGAAAACATGTCTGTGGGTGTGGGGTTTTTTTGTGAGCAGTTTGGTGAAATTAAGGTATCCTACATCTTTGTGTCTGTGACCAGTGTTTACAAGCTTGATGACAGCTGAAAATAAGTTAACTATTAAAAAGAAAAGCTGAACATTAGTTCACAAATAAAAAAAGATTTACAAGAATTACATAATGAGAATGTAGCCTACAACATGAATCCATTTTCCAAACCGTGTTTTTGTCTTACCCTGAATGATTATGGTATAATTATAATAAGTGTTTATATTGGGACTATTTCAGACCGGTCTGATAGGAACCGCTGCGGAGGAACACAGTCCCTGCGTGACTCGCCATAGACATAAACAGAAGTAGCTCCGGCTGAAATGTTCTTCCGCGAGACGCATGCAGTTCTGTTTATTACAGTTTTTCTCAGTCGCTTTGGATCATTTCTTGAATCATCCTCGACATTTGCAAAACAGTAAGTGCATTTCTCAAAACAATTCGTACAAATAGCAAAACGTAAAAGCCTCTCTTGCTCAAAATCCTTAGTTCATCTCTCAAACGTAAATATCTGTGTCAATGAACATGTCAGTGCCATCAGAATGACAAATCCTTGTGTCATTGTGTACAGATAAGACAGTCAAATTGCTTAGTCATGTTGTCAATATAACAGTGTACTCTGGAGGGATGTTCTGATGTAAACTATGGCTAAAGTTTTGATGACAATTATTGTAAATTGTAGATTACACCTAATGCCTAGTTCAGACTGCCCGATTTTAGCCCCAATTTTGACTCGCCGACAGTTTTGCGAAATTGCCGACAAATGCCCGAAATCATAGGCAAATCGGTGCTCGTGCACGTGAGTGACAATCACGCAGTGTGAATGATCAAAGACATGATCAGAGAGAATCGCAGATGAGTTGCCGACGCCCGCAAGATATTTGGCATGCTAAATATCTGGACCTGTCGGCGATTCAAACTCCTGCTGTGTGAATGAGTTTTGACTGAAAAATACAAGATACAGGGCAGTGGGAGGTTCGGGGAGGAGTTATAGATCATAATACCAGTATTTGCATAGATATATTTACAATTATATCAAACAGAAACAAAGCACAAACATTTGCATGACCAGCCGCAACAGCAGCACATTGCTAAATTATTTATGTACCTCCAACTCTCTTTGCAGAACACAACCCTTGCTCCCTGTGCCTCTCCAACCATTTCCTCCGCCATAATCTTTTTCTTTTTCTCCTTTTTGCTGCAAATCAGCGCACAGACAATTTCGACCACAAGTTTCTGCACTGCAGTCTATATTTTTAATAACCAGTCTCACATGAGAACGCCAGTCTGACGCTTGTGTGATCTTGCGTTGTTTCCTTCTCACTTCTCGTGTGTGTTTGGTTGTGAAACGTAATTTACGAACGGGACAAAGCTGTTGGCGATTCTTCCTCTTGTACAGTCATGCAGTGTGAAACCCCCTGTCGCTGATCTATCGTGCAGTGTGAACACAACAGCAACTGAATGCTGGCCCAGATAGTCATGCAGTGTGAAAAGAGAAGTGATCCGACGAGTTTGAAAATCGTGCAGTCTGAAATCGGCATTATGTGGGAGTTTGATTGAAAGAGACTGGACAAAATTCACATTTACACTTTAACTTTTTGTACTGTAATTTGTTGACAGACCATGTCATTGCGATACAGAAAGGAAAAGACAGCACTGCATAGCACAAAGAAAAAAAAAGCAGAAATGTGAACGTCTAATGGAAATTTAGAGAAATACGCTTGACATATTATGACAACTTGTTCAACCATTTTGCATGTAAAGACTTATGCTATGAACTAATGCCTAAATGTTGTGGAGGGTGAAACTATTCAACAGAGACCCATTATAATACATTTTGATCAACATGACATTAGCAATTTATAATGTAGGAAACAGCAGAGAATCGTACATAATCATTTGCATGGATGTACAAACGCATTTGCAACTTGTTCAAAGAAATGAGAAACTGCTTTTTTGATGTGCACAAGTGGCACAATGATATGAAGATTTGAGAATTTCAATTCTGATCTGAGAAATGTACCAAAGCGACTGAGAAAAACTGTAACCGCTAGAGCCCAAAAAGTTACGGACTGCAGCTTTAAATTTAAAACTGCATAAAAACACTAACTGGATGAAATATATACTTGGTTTTAATAAATAGAACATTATAATTAGTGTAAACATACAAAATAAAAATGTATTGGGTCTCTCTTTTTATGTCATGTTTATTTAACATACTTGATTAGATAGATAGATAGATAGATAGATAGATAGATAGATAGATAGATAGATAGATAGATAGATAGATAGATAGATAGATAGATAGATAGATAGATAGATAGATAGATAGATAGATAGATAGATAGATAGATAGATAGATAGATAGATAGATAGATAGATAGATAGATAGATAGATAGATAGATAGATCTATAAAATCAAGGAACTGCATATGAAAAAAGACATTATTGTTCTTATTATAACTTAAAAAAAAAAAAAAAATGTTTTTACAGCATAGTTGTGTAAGCTGGGACTGGTGCCCAGAGTTCTGATGCCCTGGCCACCATGGCTTTATAAGTTGGCTCTTGTGATGTTGTCTGGGATTTTGTTTTGCTACTGCTTAAACTGTCTCATTAGAAGACAATTTCTGTGTTTATGTTTCATGGTTAGTGTGCATGTGCATTTATTTGTGAAAAAGGCCAGCGTGTGGAAAGAGTTCAGAGTTTAGTTCTGTCTGATTTTTTTTTCCCCCTGTTAGAACGCCTGTCTCATTTTTAAGCCTGTCTGTCAACAGTCCACCATGCTGACAGCACACTATAGATGCTGGAAATATGGAACAGTAAGTGCCTAGAATTACCACTTACTGAAACGAGACATCCATTCAGCCTTCAAAGGCTTTGCAGGAGTCTGTTTATGCTTTAAGATTTTTCTTAGCTGTTTGATAAAGCGTGACGGATAAGCTTGTGTATCATGAGGAGAATATCTCATCATGAAGTATACTACACTTAATATATGTTCAATTATTCATTCCATTACTTAGGTTTAAGACATATATACAGATGAAGATGAAACAGAGGGATATAAAAAGAAGCAAGATACACATGTGTTTTGTCATGTGTTTATCTTGCTTTTATCTCTTGTCCTTCACATGATTGGTTTTAATAAGTTCATACTTTCAAATGTAAAGGCGCACTACAGAACTTTGGCTTCTCTTTCACCATCTGTGGCTGAAACATACAATCGCAAGTTGCAGAGCTGGTTTTATTTTTTGTAACCACTTATGCATGGATAATAATTCTGATAGCTTGATGATTTCCTGCCAAATCTGACTCGACACTCAAAATATAACCCAATATTGTAGGTTTAACATAAGACAAGCACACATTTCTGGACAATGATATTTTATGCACTCGCTCAGTAATGGGACTTTGTTGTTGGTTGTTTATTTACCAAACTCAATTGTACATGGTAGAACTTGAAATTCTGTCATTTACTCATTTGAACCAATATTTCTATGGTCTTTGTATTTTTTATTTTATTTTAAATAAATAAAAGCACCCTTCTGAGATCTAAAATGACAAATGGGACACTCTGCAGTCTCATGGACTTAACGGACAAGAGCACGCAGTGGCCATTGTAAGTCCACAAGACCGAAAGTGCACATGAAGTGCGCCATTTGGGACAGGGCCTATATCTAGCCTGTTCACCCTGGCTGAATCCGAAATTGCCCCCTAAACCCTCATTCACTATTCCCTACACTCTAAAAAATGCTGGGTTAAAAATAACCCAAGTTGGGTTGAAAATGGACTAACCCAGCGATTGGGTTGATTTAAGCAAACATTTAACCCAACCGCTGGGTTAAAACAACCCATTCACTGGGTTAAAACAACCCAATTGCTGGGTTTGTCCATTTTCAACCCAACTTGGGTTGTTTTTAACCCAGCATTTTTTAGAGTGCATGTGCTATGATGTACAAAAATGACTATGAATACACTCTAAAAAATGCTGGGTTAAAAATAACCCAAGTTGGGTTGAAAATGGACTAACCCAGCGATTTGGTTGATTTAAGCAAACATTTAACCCAACCGCTGGGTTAAAACAACCCATTCACTGGGTTAAAACAACCCAATTGCTGGGTTTGTCCATTTTCAACCCAACTTGGGTTGTTTTTAACCCAGCATTTTTTAGAGTGTACGTTAGTCCATTTATACAGTTCACTTGAAGAAGTTAATGAAAACGAGTGAGTGAATTCGGACAGCAGTTGTGTGTACATAGGTTGTACACTTGTTATTGCGGGTGCAATGTGGGATTGAATGAGTGCACTCAATAACGTCCACTATGGTTTCGGACACCACCACAAATGGCTGTCCCCTCAAATAATGCCCTATACGGAGCGATTTCGGATTTAGCCCCTGTCATTCACTGCAAAGTCTTGTTAAGTGTAATGCTGCATGTCTGAGTATTCTCCCTGATCTCTTGTCTCTTGGTCTACTTGCCTGTTCTGTGGATTACCCTTTAGCCTTTAGTCTCGTTTGACTGTTTGGACTGCTTGGTTTTGTATGACCTTTTGCCTGTTTTTGACTACGATTGTGGATTATCCTCTTAATAAAGCTGCGTTTTGGATCCTCAACAATTCAAGCCTTGGAGCAGTTTGTTACTCAAGTCAACACTTGTGGAGCAACAATGAGGAACATAAACTCTAATGTAATATGCATTGAACACCATTAGAAGTGGTCATTAAGATTATTGGACAAACAGAATCACCTTGAGGTTGTTATGATTGGAAAACTAGTTTCAAAGAACTGTTTTTGGTGTAAATATGTAGAGTAAAACTTTATCTTTTCCAGGGTGTGAACTGTGGCCTAGCACGACGACCTCTCAATGGAAAAACCATTTCCAGCTCAGTCACTGCTGTTTGTCCCTCTCACATACAGATAACTAATCATTTCCATCCTGTTTTTCATTGCTAGCAGTTTATAAATGAAACAACGATAACATTTGACGGTTGGTGTTATGTTTGTAAGTTCAGGGTATCATGTTTGACAGTGTGATGGTCAGCTTTGTTTACACATGTGCAAGTATGGTTTCTTGGCTTTATTTTAGCGAGATTTGAAAATGGTTTCTTATCAAAGGTGTGGTCAGAGCAGTGCAATATTTTTGTCTAAAGTAACCGGTGAAATGTAATTTGTGGACAGTGTGCATAGTTTGTGTGGCAACCCAAACATAAAGTAACCTAAAAGCATATTTCAGCAATGTTTACCGTATAGAATTCAAAATGGTCTTTATGTTTTAGTCCAGCTGAGTGGAAACAGACATGGCTCTGGGTTATGGAAAAAGAGATTGTGTTTTGGATGACTGTCAAAATATTATCAATCAATATGACCAATCTAAATATTTTTCCCCCACATTGTACATCTGTCTCACTCTGTGTTATGCTGATATGCCTACTGTGCTGACCCGACGTCCAGATAAAAGCCCTTGACACACAAACAGATCACTTTCCAGACTCAATACTGAACCCACGGCTCGGAGAGGTTCTATAATCTCAGACAGCGCTGTAACCAGTGGGATGTAATTAAAGCACCTCAAGCGGTGCACAAAAGCAGCTCCTCTGGAGCTGAGGACATTGTCCATGTGGTGCCTTAGGTTTTATTTTTTGCATGCGGGGAAAATATGCAGGCCACAGTTGGACTCTTTCATGTTTCGTGACTCAGATAAAAAACTTTCAGGGGTTCAGTTTGTCATAATGTATTCCCATCATTATTTTCCATTCAAATGTGTCCAAATGCATTTAGTATTTTAAGAAGTGAAATTACTAAATCTCCCAATTAACATTAATCTTGCACAAAACATTAGATGACACTTCATTTTAGCATTTACTCTCCCTTTTGAGTGTCATGGCAAAGCATGCTTGGAAATAGAAATCCCAGCCCAGTTTCAGTTGAATTTAAGTGTGTTTAAATTAAAAGAAACAAGTTCACTAAACTCAAAACAATTAAACAATTCAGATTACTTCAAATGTGTCAGTTTTGTTAACTCAAAAGAAAAAGAAAGTTCTAAATAGTAATAAAACTTACTTTGATTGAACTAATTTGTTTAATTTAAGTTTACTCTATCAAACCAATAAATTATTTTGAGCATTAGGGTTTAAAGTCTACTGGAGTTTTTTTTTTTTCGGACTGTTAAACATAAATCTCCCCAAACTAGGTTAGGTGAACTGAACATAATTCTGTGCCCGGGGTTCAACATTTGGTGCTTTTGCCCCTGGTCACAAGTAACACAGTCCTCTCTGTATATGGAAATGTATATGGAGCATTTTACTACAGTGCAGATGCGGCAAGTAATGGTGCTTGGTGCGCAACTTTCTTGCCAAAGGAACACTATAGGCTAACTGTAGCTGAGCATGTCTGAAACTCTGTCTTACGAAAGCCGTAATTATTTCTTGTACTATATTCAGCAAAGTTTAGCATGTTTGGCAGTTTTTTCTCACGATTTTTGAGTTAGTAAAAATGTATAGCTTAAGCTTTCATATTTAAGTCTGAGAAAAGAAAGAAAAAAACAGAGGAGCAAAGACAGAAAAAGAGAGCAGGAGAAGGAGTGAGAGAGTATATTTTGTCCACACACTCAGTGGTAAATCAGCAGTCAGTAAACTGGGCCAGTTCTATTGTTGGTGCCTTGCAGCAGAAAACAGAGTCACTCCTCACATTAGTATTCAGGACTGGACTCATTACAATTCAGACAGTTTTCTTGCCTTCTTCATGTCTGCCTGTACACTATAAATGAACTTTACAAACCCCAGTTATAACAGATCTAATGAATTAACTCTGAATTTAGCACAGGTGTGCACACTGCATAAGATAAATTGTATTTCTTATTTATTGCAACTCAAAAACTGATTTGAAATAATTAGACGAATTCTTATTTTATCTTAGTAGCCTTTCTTTTATCAGACACTTTTGGTACCATGGGGTTGACAAATATGCCTGATAATAATAGATAATATTCTCATTCAGCCAACAAAGAATAAACAAAAATGTTCTTAGTGCACATTTAAATCATTAGTTAACCAATAGTCAAGTTGCAACTACATATGTGCAGGTGTTTGGTTATTTTAAAGCTTGTAAATGACTATCTGAAAGTATTCGGAAAAAGCAGGTTTTATTTCCTTTGTGGGAAAGGGAAGCTTTTAAAAGCTGCATGCCCCTGGCAAACTATTCCTCATGTAATGCTTTTAATGTAATGGGTCTTAAGAGGGGAAGTTGAAAGTTACCAATGGCAATTCTCAAGGTGCTAAATTTTGCATTAGGCTTGAATTTCTTCCTGATAAAACCGACAAAATAAAAAACTTAAGCTAACTGTGAAGGGCTGCCTTGTATCTCAGGCATCAGTGTTGACAACAATAATGTGCAGTAATGTGTTTTCTGAACGCAGTTTTAGGCACCAGTCTCTTTTTCTTTCTTTTATACATACAGTTAGGTCAGCATGAGTTTACATTTATGTTCTTAGCAGATGCTTTCTGACCAAAGTGACTTAAAATAAAGTGCACAAATCATGTTAATGGCTATTTCCATGACAGATAATTGCCATTGATGTGATTTGTGCACTTCATTGTAAGTCGCTGTAGCGTCACAGGCTGGTTAATCTCAGGTCTCGGCTCACAGTAACACACCATTACCTGCCAACACCTGCTGTCTTTCTCTTCCTGAATTCTATACCCCTTGAAAGTTTAGTCCACGCTCACCTACATTCACTCTAATGCATAATGTATTATCTTCTTGCCCTTAAAAATACTCCCATAACACCTCTTTATTAGCCAAGAAAACTACTTTCACTATTTCACTTTCACAGCTAGATAACTGCGTCTTGTAGTTAATATCGATCTAAGGTCATCAATGTAAAATGCATCAAATCTTTTCTGTTTCTGTGATATCTGAAGAGCTTAATTCATTCTCTTTTTAAAGCTTTTTTGTTTGACTTTGAAGTAGAGGTTTTGGTTCAAATCTGAACGTAATTGCCTGTAGTTTTATGCTTTAACCACATATGGCGATAAAGAGGCCACATTTTTAGTCGTCACAAAATACTAGACGGATGTGTCCGAAAGGGCAGTACTTTTGATAAAGTACTTACTTTGTGACCGCTAAAAAAGTACAGTCTATGAATCCGGACATGCTACATGTTGTCACTGTCATGTGACCTACCGCCAGTGTTGGGCAAGCTACTCTGAAACTGTAGCTTTGCAAGCTACAAGCTACTTGTAAGTTAAAGAAGTTAAGTTACATTCAAGCTACCCTTTTAGCTACACTATACAAGTTACTATCAAAAAGTAGCTAGCTACATTGAAACTACTTCTTTTCTTTTTTTTTACAATGACATTGTAACAAATATATTTTTTATGAAGAATGTTATACTATTTGGGGTTTACAAGCAACATAATGCAATGTAATTATGATTACAAATAGTATGGTGAATTCAGGTTTAGATTTATTGAGACACTTTTCCCCCAGTCATTTCAATGGCAAAAACGGTCAGAATCATTTATTTTTGTAAACTATCCTAACTAACAAAGTGCAAAATGGCTACAAATTAGACTAAAGAAGACATACATGAACCGCGTGTATTCAACCCATTTTTGAGCCACAACAATACATTTCTGTCAGATTGTCAGGGAGCTCAATCTGAGAAAAGAACATGACAAATAACAAATTTAAAAAAAAAACTTTAAATACAGCTTTTCAATTTTTTTAGTGTGTGTGTGTGCCGTGGGTGAGTGTGCATGAGTGAGAAAGAGAGAGATGGCTTTACTTCAGTCAAGCAATAATTTCTATACTAAATTTACCCTATACAATAGCCTTCTTATCTGGATTGAAGCAGCAAACATTCAGTGTAAGAGTAAACAAATTGCATAGCATTATTTAATATTTGAATCACAGCTTATATAGTGTTTTGACATCGACAACCCAAATGCATTTTACCTCAAACTTGCGACTAGTTTACTTTCTAAAGTAGCCATCGCTTCTCGGGTCGACATTAACACACTGACAACATTATATTCAGAATTAAAATATTTTTATACCACTTTTTAATGTGCGATTGTGTAAAGGTGTTCACGAGATACCAACCTTTCGCCAACTTGTTTTCAACGTCGAACACTCGTGGAGGGGCTGTGTGCGTGTGTGCGCGCACGCGCGCTGTGTGAGAGACGCGTGAGTGAGAGACACAGGGAAAGAAAATGCAGCTGAAAGTTATTTGCTCTATGAAAGACATCGCTCGTTCTTGTCAGAACCCAAAACGGAATGTAGCTTTTGGTCGCGCTACACCACTACTTGCTGGATAAAGTAGTTAGCTACTGGAAAAGCTACACTGTTTTAAAAGTAACTGAGCTACTGACAAGCTACTGAAAAATGTAGTTAAGCTAGTAGCGTCGCTACTTGTAGCTCGCTACTGCCCAACACTGCCTACCGCTGTCAAATCTTAGTAAAGGATAGTAAAGTGTCCATTGTATGCGCACTTCAGAATCTAACTGGAAGTAGTATGTCATCCAGGTCTTCTGTTTTGTGAATACTGTGAATTCAGACACACTACTCTTTTCACACACTGTTTTTCGCCTACTATAGTAGGAAGCAACTATGCAATGTTGTACTTGACTTGTATGCAATTTTTGGGTTTAAAATGAGAGTGAGTAAATGATGCCAGATTTTTATTTTTCAATTAATTAAGCCTTTAATGCATGAATGCTTTTCCAATCATTATTACATATTCGGGTCTGTAGCGACCCGGATCTATATCTAACACGGATGGATCTCTACCTGTCGCGAACATATAAAACTCTTCTGATATTAGAATAACAACCACAGAAGAATAAAATAATGCATATTCTGATAGCTTTTGGAGCTTGGAAGGGTTCAGTTTGAGCAGATGTTTTATACCATCATCACTGTCCTCGTCAGAGCTCATTTCCGAGTACATTCAGCATCTGGCTCATATTCGCTATCTCAAACATATTCTCAAAATTATAATTTTCTACATCTTCAAAATTAATATTTTGATCGCTGACAGCTTCTTCACCAGATCCACCATCAAGTGACAGTGATACTAATATTTGAATGCGTTCGGTACTTTGCTCTGCTGTAAATCACTGAGACAATTCAAGTTTTGCCGATGATACTTCCTATTCTTTTGTTTTCTGCCTGCGGTGACTATGAGTGAAACGTCACTTCATGATTGTGTATCAGATATTGCCACCTTGTGGAATAAAGGTGAATTGCACTTATTCAGTCATCAAAGATTCAATTATTGTTGTGCAGAAAAAATATACTTACACTGTTACACACCTCGGGTCCTTTTTTTTTCTTTTTTTTAATGAATGGGAAAACAAGCATTCTTTTATCATTTTTATTTCTTGTTATATTGTTTATAATGAATTGATTGAGGAATACTAAGAAGGCTGATATCTAACTTTTAAAAATTAATGAGGACAAGGGTAGTGAATGACACCCCGGGTTACTAAAGACCCGAAGTATACATTTAAGGGTTAACATCCTTTCAAACTCTTGTTTTCTGCCTGTGTTGATATCCTGTAAGGGACCCCCACAATATGCTCTGCTGTCAGGTGTGTCTGGACAAGTTTGTGTGTGTGCACCGTACAAAAAGCTGTAGTATGCCTGAATGCTCTGTCTGTGGTCTAGAGGATGATTCAGCTTTCCATGTGGATCCTCTGCCAGGCACATTAGCTTCCATCTGCTGGGAATCTCATCACATGCTTCTTGGCTTTATGATGGCATGCTGCTCATCAGAACCAGCACTGCTCCGCTGCTGGTTGTAAAAACCTTCATCAAAAGGGTTTAAATCTAGAAACATCTTGCATACCTCTGTAGAGGCTCTGTTGAAGAGTCTGTCATGCTGTCAGCGACAGTTCAAAGGGTGCCAAAGCCTGGTTATGCTGGAATGATTGATGGGAATGTTTGATTGATCCTTGTTGCTGTGCAGCAACCAAAGCTGTCAATCATTTTTTTGTTAGAATCAAAAAAGTTATTTGGCTATGAAAGAATTATGAAATGTTGACAGTTGTTCTCTGTTAACACCCTTGATATGATCCTGTCATCACCAATAAACAACTGTAAGTTAACGCAATAAACTTTTTTTTTACCTTTTGCTTTTTATACGGAAAGGGGAGCCACAAACATTTGCATAAAGGTTTATTGCTTTATTAATTTAATGAGGCTCAGTTAAATGTTCGTCTATCACATACATCTTTCCAGCTAACAGGGAATGTTCTCAGAGATTTGGATAACGTTCTGACAAGGTTCTCTCAAAGTTATGAACAAACATTCTTCCAGTAATGTTAACGGAATGTTCTTTCAAAATTATCGGGTATTTGTTCCCAAAAGTTCAGTTTTTTTAGTTGGATGTCCATTTAATAAACATTCTGAAACATTCCCATAATGTTCAAAAAATGATCAAATGGAAAGTTCCCTTAACGTTTACATAACCAAAAAAAGGTTATTAAGACGTTTGAAAATACAAAGGTCAAGTTTTTAAATGAAGCAAATGAATTGTTCACAATAAGATCTATAACATGCATTTAGAAAATACACAGGATGAATTTTCAGTTCATGCCGTCTTTAAAGGGATAGTTCACCCAAAAATGAAAATTCTGTCATCATTTACTCACCCTCAAGTTGTTCCAAACCTGTATGAATTTCTTTGTTCTGCTGAACACATACAAGACGATATTTAGAAGAATGTTTGTAACAAGGCAGATAGAGCAACCATTGACTACCATAGTATTTTTTCCCTATGGTAGTCAATGGTTGCTCTATCTGCTTGGTTACAAATATTCTTCACCCTATCTTCTTTTGTGTTGCTCAGAACAAAGAAACTCATACAGGTTTTGAACAACTTGAGGGTGAGTAAATGATGACAGAATTTTCATTTTTGGGTGAACTATCCCTTTAAGGACCTCATGAAAGGGTGTCACAAATGAAAATTAGGGTTTGAGGAGCTTATCGAAGTGCTTGTCTTACTTTATAAATACCCAGAGGCATTTTGTTTGTCAACACATGAATTGCTAATATGCATATTTTGTCCCTGGAATAGAAATACTGTACTTTTTTAAATGCATATATTTTCTCATTTTAGCTGTATAACAACATATATGTTGAACAAACCTAACAGATATGGAGTTAAAGGTGTAGTTCCCTTTTTAAAATTTAAATTACCCCATGATTTACTCACCCTCAAGCCATCCTATGTATGATTTTCTTCTTTCTGATGAACACAATCTGAGTTATATTAATAAATATCCTGGCACTTCCAAGCTTTATAATGGCAGTGTTGGGGTCCATTGAGTTTGAAGCTCAAAAAAGTGCATACATCCCTTATAAATGTACTCCGCACGGCTCCAGGGGGTTAATGAAGGCCTTCTGAAGCAAATCGATGGGGTTTTGTGAAAAATATCCATATTTGAAACTTTAAAAATATATACATTTCTAAGATATCTAGCTTCCACCAGACCGCTTTCCATTTTCATCTTATGCAGAAAGTGTATTCAAAATGCTTACGCTACATCCGATGTAATACTTTGCACCAGGTACGCTTTTAAAAAAAAAAAAGGTTCATATGGAAGGCGGTCTGGCATAAGCTTTTTCTTACAAAACCCTATTGATTCGCTTCAGAAGGCCTTTATTAACCCCCCAGAGCCGTGTGGAGTACGTTTATGATGGATGGATGCACTTTTTGAGCTTCAAACTCAATGGACCCAGTCACTGCCTTTATAAAGCTTGTAAGGGTCAGAATATGTATTAATATAACTCAGATTGTGTTCATCAGAAAGAAGAAAGTCACATGATGGCTTGAGGGTGAGTATATCATGGGGTTATTTTCATTTTAAAGTGAACTAATCCTTTAAGGTCTGTTCACACCAAGAACAATAACTATATTAGCGTCCACACCAGCGGACAATATCGTTCTGTTTATTTTAAGCGTGCTTGTCTGCCGCTTTCAATGCTCGAGCTCATTACAGCAGGATGGATTCTGATTGGCTGTCAATGTTTTTATTGTTCATCAGCTGGATAAAATCGTTCTGAAAGTGATTCCAACAATATTGTTTCTCTGTGCCATCGTTATATACAGTATGTGTGGTGTGAACTCTGCTTTTCTTCAATATGGAGAACGATCTTTAGAACTATATCTTTATTGCTATCTTATTGTCCTTGGTGTGAACAGGCCTTTAAAGAGGTAATTCACTGCTGGCAAGATGGACTTTTATTAAAACTTGTGTATGTAGTGCTATATTACAAGAAAAAAACTGAAAAACAGCTATGGTGTTTTTTACCCTTTTGCCAAAAACTTTGACATAATTCACTTTTGATTTTGGCACTCTTTGGATCTGACCGTCCATTGCGGGAATACCTAAATGCGGAAGTTGATCTGGTTTAACAAAAGCCCTGGAGATGTCAAAATCCAGCAGGTGACACAAAATTACTTATTTTGCATCATCTGGCAAACTTTGGCTGAAAAATTAACTGGGTGCAGGCAACACGGAGATAGAGTTCTCATTGTTCGTTTACATATACTATCGACATTGTAACAATACAAATAGTTGAAAATCGTTTAAACTAACAGATTAAAAGCCACAAACTCCCAATTCTATTTCATGGCTTTGTAACTGTTATCTTTCCCACAACCAACAACCTAGCAACCATGCTAGCCTATAAATAGAACATTTAGATAACTTAATTATTCCAAATGTCTTGCAGCCACCCTCTCTCGGTCCCAGACTTGAAGGTCAACACCAGTGAGTCTGCTGACCCACTTTTATATACCAGAAGGAGCGCCCGGCCAATGACTGAAAGGCATTCTGCAGCACACCATCTGCGCACATGGATAGGTCAAATGTCAGCATGCCTTCTGAATCACACCTGGGGAAATTTCTAAAGTGTGATGGATTAGAGAGTATTGCTTAAAACATACGTTAGGAGACCATCGTGGTGCACGGACTGAAGACACTCTTATCAATGTTAAAAACTAATGATTAACTCTATTTACTTAAATATACTCTGTGCACAATTCATGGATGCTATTCCAAAGAAGAAAAAACAACAACTTTCCTTTTCAGCTGACATCACCAATCCCTCTTATTTTTCAATCAAACCATTATTGTAACATACATTTTTAAAGATCCATAATTTCCTGACAGATTAAATCAAGACCCACCTTACTTTTTTCCCCATTGAACTTGTTCGAGTAGGAAATGTGTCAAATTATGAAGTAAAATGGGTTGTGAATGCCAGTTGACCTTGAAAACATGCTCTGTTTGACTGATAGTGAGGAAAAAATGTGTGTGGATATGGAAGAAAAAAGGTTTATTTTTGTGATTTGAGAGTTTTGAGTGTGGAAAAACTGTGCAACTGGGTTATGTGATTATGTAAATCAGATGTGGGAAAGCCATTGGATGCGGAGAGAAACTATGGGCAGCTTGAACAGGCCGGTTATGGGGAACAGGCCTCCATCCAAGCCTCTTAATGACAGTCATTGACCCCCTTCTGTCTAAGACTGCGAATAAAGCCACAAATATGCATACATTCATACAGTATAAACAGATGGGAAATTGAAGATATTCTCTTACAAAAGGTAGGATCTTTTGCCTGATACAAAGAGGAAGCAATCTTTTACACCCTGGAATTTGCTTGCACATAAATTCATGTAGACATGAGCCTGGAGTAAGGTTATCTATAATTTTCAGTTGTTATTACACTGATGTTCTGGGTTAGATTTTATAGTACGTTCTTCTGTTGCTCGTGCCGTTCATCCATTCATTCTTTATCGCACTTCTGTGAGTAATCTGAGATTTCCATCTCTGCTGGAAATAACCATAACTACTTCTGATGTGTTGTGAATGTGTGCAGGTGCAGGTACTCAAGCGTAAAATACAGTTTCTTTGTGCTTTATGGGCATGAAAAACTTTACGCCAAGTCGCTAACTCACATAATATAGTGGATCTTTTCCAAATACAGAATTCATTCATACTTCACATCACACATGTCTTCGAGACCATAGTTGCTCGGTAGGGAACTTGCAAAACAACATTTTTTGCTCAGATAAGGTTACCAAAGTCAAATTCATGTGGACATGTGACTGGAAATGTTAAAGTTATTCATCTGTGACTCATTCAATCCAGGTCTGTCAAAGTCAATCTTGAGTTTACATTTTATAACTTGTTGAAGGTCACAATGCAATTATTCACCTGAGTTCATTATTAGTGGGTATGCATGATGTTTGAAATCAAAGTGTAAAATTAATATCTAGAGGAAAGGTACGGGATATGTGCATTTTCCTGGTATTGGCTATTGAAGGCCTGCTGACTTGCAATTTTCTTGCTTGTGAATGACTTTCACATTCATATAAATGCCTCACTAATGACTTTTTTTTAATTATGCATAATAACCCTTCTCCATAAGTGGTCTGTTATGGAAATACCATTTTCAAATGGTACTCTATTGAATACAGCATTATCAGTTTTAAAAATGGTCTTGCTAAAGGTCAGTTAATTTTTTTATATATGTTTATCTCTAAACATTATTATTATTATTATGAAATTACATTTACAGCCCATGGTTCCAAGCTTACCGATCCTGCAACCATAAATGAGTAATGAAGGAGAAAATGTTATGCCACTCTTTCTAATCTCAGAGTGACAAATACACCAGGTTCTCCCATCCATCACCACATCCTTCTACATTAAATCATTCTGCCTTGAAATGAAATGGTAATATCACTTATGTGGCTGAAGGCCATGTTAAGAAACGGTTTTTAACTAGACGTGATCTTTTTTTTTATTTTTTTATTAAATAAGAATATGTTGTAGCTGTAAATTCACACAACAGTTAACCCTCAGATTTGTATCACTGAATTATTCACCCAACATATTAATTCAGTCTTGTTAATCATAGAAACATTCTGTGAACCGAATCAATTTGTTAAAAAATGCGGATTCATTCAACAAAGCACTTCTATTGTGTTTCTTGGAGATTCACAATTATTTATTCGGCTGTAATTTTGTTGCTGTGACAAAACTGTGTCTAAAACATACTCAGTATTAACAGCTTCTTTCTTTAAATGTTAAATTAAAGCAATGTCACACTCAGTCATGGAAGCTTCAGCGTAGATTCTACCAGGAAGACTCTGATGCCACGTCATTCATTGTTAAAAAATTAGATCTAGCCAGATCACAGCTCGACTGTAACATATGCTCTGGGTCTGTGTTCATCAATGTTGCCATATGGACTCTTATTTTGAAGTTATTTTCTGTGCCCATTGTCCCTATGTTTTCTTCCTGTTTTTAGTTCCTATTTGCCTTGTTACCTAATTTATCTTTGTAGTAACCCTCCTTAGGATCCATAGTAACTTATCATCTACAGCTGTTCATCATTAGCCCTTGTGTTGTCTTTTGTCGGTCATTGTTCTTGCAAGTATCTTTGTAAGCTGTTGCGTTCCTGGTTTTCTCTTGTCTGGACCATGTCTCTAGTTCCCCTGTTTGGATTATGTTCCTGTCTCTGTTTTAGATTATCTTGGTTTGTGTTTTTTGAATAAACTGTTGCTGCACTTGGATTCTCACCTCTCCTCCTCCCTGCTTAATCATCGACACTGTAGAGTTTTAGGGTTACATATATTATTAAATTACATTAGCTCAATAAAATTAATAGGGAATTATGGGTATTAATATTTAGGGATTTATGATTAATCACAACAGGTTATAATCGAATCATAAATCTCCAAAATCACCCAAAAAGGGGAATACATAACCTAGGTATTTATGCAATATATATATATGGTTAACAACAATTTATTGCAGTTAACTACGGATATATAGCTGTATTAAATAATCACAGAATAACCTCTAAGGAGTTGATTCAGAATTCCTCTGATCCGTTCTGTTTAACAAACGAGCAGTACAATCCTTATCAACTTTCACTAGGTCTTCTACCCAATTTTCGGGAAGTTTATCCCTCTGGCCACAAAGGACAAACCATTTAGAGTTATGGTATTAATTAAAGCATTCAATGATACTTATAAGAGCTCGTAGCTTAGATCTGACATTAAAGGGACTCGTGTCTTGTGAGCAACAACAATGACAATCAAAACGTGGAAACAATGGTTTTAATAATGATTGATACTACGATTACATACGACTAAATAAAGGATACATGTATATACAGAATAATGGAAAGTAAAGGAGGAGGATGAGGAGAAAGGAAAGTAAGAAGGGTATGATCGTGTCCGATCCGACACTTTCCCAAACGTAACCACTAGAGCCAGCAAGAACCATCATCACCTTAAACAGGGGTACAATCTTAAAACGCATCTATTATTTCCATAGAATTGATACTTGCATGGTTTCTTTGTGTTGTGTAAAGCAAGATGCGTGCGTTGGCGTTTCTCAGAGCGTTCATGCGCTGAAGCTCTCTCTTCATTTGGTCCTTCCGGAGCTTGGTCGGTCCGCGGGAGATTTAAAGGTGTTTAGAAGCGAGTGTCTTGGAAGGGAAAGTTCATCTCGTCCAAGCTAAGAAGGTTCCTCGTGCGCAGTGATGCACATGCTCTGATGGAGCGTGCCGCTGGCCGTGTAACGGAGTGCGCCGCTGGCCGTGTCGCGGAGCGCGTCAATCTTCAAAGGAAACGACCAGCTTGGCTGGGCCGCGCCGGCTCGCGGGAGGAAAAGAAAAGTCGTCTCGTCGGAGTCTTTGCAAGTTGACTGAGCTCAGATGTGCTTGTGTTTCTGTCCTTTAAAGTCTATTAACCTACGCCCATCTTCTCTGAGATGACCAATCGTTGGTGTGAATTTCAGACGGGAGAGAATTTCTTTGTTCGGACTTTATTACTCGATGGAATGTTCTTGCGGGAAGACAGAGCCAGTAAAGTTTTACTCCAAAAGGACTAAACATACTAACGGAACATCTCATAATCATATACTCTGTACCATTGACTAAGACAAAGAAAGAGGAATCTTTAGACATCAAACATGCTTTGGTTTAAACGCATAAAAGCAGTGTATCTTCTTTACAGAGCCATTTTGAGCATTTAAGATGGCTTTTACATCACATGAACATAAGAAATATAGGGAGCATGCATATACTTGCATATATACTATGCATATACTATCATATATGTAATTTCTGGGATAGTTTAATTAAAGGCTAAATAAAGAGGAATGGTTGTGTGTGTGTGTGTGTGTGTGTGTGTGTGTGTGTGTGTGTGTGTGTGTGTGTGTGTGTGTGTGTGTGTGTGTGTGTGTGTGTGTGTGTGTGTGTGTGTGTGTGTGTGTGTGTGTGTGTGTGTGTGTGTGTGTTATGATCATCCCCTGGCCATTCTCGACAGAAAGGTGAGTTAGGGGTCCGGGGTTGATTGGGATCTGTTTGAAGTTCTCACAGGGCCATCATCGTATCTCCTGGTCACACTCTGGCTGGTCATTAACCCGACAGTGGGGCAATCTAAAGCAATCCAGGGCAATAAAGCGTTTCTATCTTGGAAATTCAAACAGCATTTCATATTAAAGAAAGAGAAGGGAGAACAAAATATAGGTGGTTGGGGGTGGCGGCTACACACACGCACGCCTATATATATATATTTTATATAGCCTAGGCCTATATTATAGCCTATATATAAATATGTTATATATTTGTTAAATATATTATTCGTCTATTTTTTTTTTCAAAATGTAAATTTTAAAAAGCTATTTAATTGAGATTGAGGTGTATATATTGTGACGAGCGTCCTGGTATCTCATCAGCGTCGCCCTGGAAACGGAGGCAGAACACCTGCACTTCCTCATTACTGGCTGATCGGTCCCAGCTGCAGCTTGTCAGCCGGCAGCATTATAAGCCCAGCAGATCTTGCCACAGAGAGAGTTCGACCTAATCTCTCTCTCTCTTTACCCCAGCAGCATGTGACCGGATAGCCGCCATCGAGCACGGACACCCTGCACAAGGACCAAGGAATAGAGCACGGACTGCACCAGCGCACTTCTACACCTGTTTGTCACATTTTCACCAATTGTGTGTCAATAAATCCAAAGTCCTTGTTGTGTGATTCTTCACCCCGTGACAAGTGGTGAAGAATGCGGGCAAGTCAGGGAAGAATCACCGACAAGCAACGTCACCTTCTTTGACTGTTCTCATCCCTTTCTCTGGGTTTATTTTTTCCCCCTTCTGTCACAGGTGCACACTCCTCCCTTTCCCCAATATGGAAGAACTCCTAAAACATCTCACAGAGGTCAGCATCCGCCAACAACAGATAGTGGAACACCTGGCCACTCAGCAAGGACAGACCGAGCAGGAGCTCGCAGCTCTCCAGGCCGCCGCCGCCCCACGCGTTCCACGACCAGATGCCCAGGCACAAGCAACCAAGCTGCTCCCGAAAATGACCCCTCATGACGACGTGGAAGCATTCCTGCAGGTGTTCGAGAACACAGCAACCATGGAGGGGTGGCCGGAGGGTGACTGGGCACGGGCGCTGGCACCCCTACTGACCGGTGAAGCCCAGCAAACATACTTCACTCTCCCCGCCACTATTGCTGACCTGTGTCCATGGAGATACTCGGCACGTCCCAACCCGCCGAGTGACCATCGCTGCCGCTCCAGGATCCTGGCCAGTGGAGGTAGGAGTAATGAAAGACTTCCCGATTCCGGTGTTGATCGGCCGAGACTGGCCCGGGTTTGACCGCCTCCTAGCTACTCTCACCCAGCCTGCCAACCCGGAGAGGGGCCGCCGTAAACCGGCACCCACAAAGCAGCATCATCAACGGCCCATCCTTATGGCCTCGGATAGCGGGAGAGATGGTGAGTCCCTCTCTCAAAATCCTAATCTTTTCCTTGATGTGTTTCAGCAGGTGACGGGAAGGGGCTCATTTGGCCGGGCACAACTGGAGGACTACCGGCTGAAGCATTGTTGGGCCCAGGTTCGGATCCTGGACGGAAAAGAAGTTAAGCCTGGGCCCCATCCTTTCCCACATTTTGTGGTTCAGAAGGGCCTGCTTTACTGTGTCGCACAGCGGAGGGGGGAGGAAAAATTACTGCTGGTGGTGCATCGTACGAAGACGGAGACCGTGCTGGAGTTGGCACACTCACACCCCATGAAGGGACATCTCGGGGCCGGGAATGGATGCCAAGGTGAAATTGTTCTGCCAGGCCTGCCCCACCTGTCAGGTAACGTCACCCAGGAAGCCTCCCCCCAGCCCGCTGATACCGCTACCCATCATCGCCTAAGTCTGCCCGAGACACGAACACATCCTGGTGATCGTCGACTATGCCACCCAGTACCCAGAGGCGATCCCCCTGTGGAAGGCCACAGCAAAAACCATCGCTCAGAAGCTCTTCCTGCTGTCTAGCCGAGTTTGCATCCCAGCGGAGATCCTGACCGATCAGGGAACTCCCTTTATGTCCCCGCTAATGGCTGACCTCTGCCGGCTGCAGAAGGTGAAGCATTTGAGGACCACGGTCTACCACCCACAAGCGGATGGTCTGGTCGAATGTTTTAACCAGACTCTGAAGCAGATGCTAAGACGGGTCGTGGCTGAAGACAAGCGTGACTGGGACCTCATGATCCCCTACGTCCTCTTCGGCGTCCGTGAGGTTCCCCAAGCCTCAACAGGCTTCACCCCGTTCGAGCTCCTCTTTGGTCAACAACCACGGGCCTCCTGGATGTGGCGAAGGAAGCCTGGGAGCAGCAACCGGCAGTTCATCGTTCGGGTCATCGAACACGTAAGGGACATGAGGGAAAGGATCGACCGGGTCATGCCCTTAGTCCGGGAACACCTGAGCAAAGCACAGCAGGCTCAACATTGCCACTACAACCGGGCGACCCAGCCACGGAAATTCCATCCCGGCGATCAAGTCATGGTCCTAGTCCCCACAGCGGCATGCAAATTCCTCGCTACCTGGCAAGGGCCTTACACAGTGCTGGAGAAGATTGGGCCGGTGACTTATCGAATCCGCCAACCAGGCCGGCGAAGAACAGAGCAGCTGTACCACGTCAACTTGCTGAATAAGTGGGTTGGGACTAGGGACCAGCTCGTCGCCCTCGCCTCTACAGAACCCATAGTGGTGGACACCAATCCCCACCTCTCGGCTGCCCAGAAGGGAGAGCTACAGCACCTGGTCGGTCAGTTCTCTGATGTGTTCTCTCCTCTTCCTGGGCAGACCAACGTCATCCAGCATGATATCCAGACGCCTCCCGGAGTCATCGTCAGGCAACGGCCCTATCGGGTCCCTGAGGCTCGTCGGCGAGCTATCGAGGAGGAAATACACCTGATGCTGAAGTTAGGGGTGATCGAGCCTTCACGCAGCCCGTGGTCCAGTCCGATTGTCCTGGTCCCGAATCCAGATGGCACCCTCCATTTCTGTAACGACTATCACCGCCTGAATTAAGTCTCCCAGTTTGATGGCTACCCCATGCCATGGGTGGACGAGCTTCTGGATCGGTTGGGAAGGGCCCGGTACATCTCAATGCTGGGCCTCACAAAGGGTTATTGGCAGGTACCCCTTTCAGAAAGTGCCAAACCTAAACCTACGTGGCACCCGCCACGTTCCAGCATATGATGGACATCCTCTTACGGCCCCACCAAGCATACGCTGCGGCCTACCTGAACGTCGTGGTGGTCCACTCCGTTTCATGGGAGGATCATCTGGAGAGGTTGCGGAGGGTGCTTTCCGAGTATCGGTGGGCTGGACTCACCGCCAACCCCGCAAGTGCCACCTTGCGCTCTCAGAGGCAAAGTACCTGGGGTTCCAAGTGGGCCGGGGACTGATTCGCCCACAGGAGAAAAAGGTTGAAGCCGTACGCTCCGCGCGGAGACTGACGAGGACCCAGGTATGAGCCTTCTTGGGGTTGGCTGGGTCTCACAGTGGACATGCACCTACGATGACAATTTCAGACCCCTCCATGATTTCTAAGTGGGAGAACTTGCAAAATAGCAGGGTGTTCAAATACTTATTTTCCTCAGTGTATATATATATATATATATATATATATAGCCTAACTCAATTATAGCCTACATTTTTAAAATAAAAAATATAAACAAGGCTCAAACATGCGTGTTTATTTTAGTAGGCCTACTGTTACGAACTGCTCCGAGACTCGAAGGTGGATCCAAATGCAGCTTTATTTGAGGGCGATCCAGAGCGTAATTCAAAGTACAGGCAAGGGTCATACACAGACAGGCCGTCAAAACAAAGAAACAAAGAAACAAACAAACAAAACAGGCAGGGACCAGAGGCAAGAGAGTAATCCAGGGAACAGGGCAAGATGTCAAAAAACAAGAAACAAGAAAATCAGGAGAGTGCTCAGAAATGCAGGGTAACGTATAAACAAGACTTCGCGGTGAGTGAATGAATGACCATGGTATAAATAGACAGAGACTAACAGGATGGTGAGACAGGTGAATGCAATCAGTGAATGAGGTACAGGTGAATGTGATCAGTGATAAGTGATGATGAGTCCGGGCAGTGAGTTATGGGAAATGTAGTTTGTGAGTGATCATAGTCTTATGTGGAGTGCCCTCTGGCGGCTCTCAAGGGCACTCCAGCTGGTGACCGTTACATAGCCCCCCCTTTAAGGAGCGGATTCCAGACGCTCCTAAAACTGTCAAGGAGGGAGGAGGAGCGGAGGTGGACCCAGGGGCGGGATGGAGGGCCAGGCCCGTGGAGCGGATAACGACCCGGAGTCTGCGGCAAGATGGGAGGCCAGGGCGGATCAGGCTGTGCAGGCGATCAGGACGAATCAGGCTGTGCAGACGACCAGGGTGGATCAGGCTCTGCATACGACCAGGAAAAATCAGGCTGTGCAGGCGACCAGAAAGGAGACGACCCTTCAGGCAGCCAGGGCGGAGACGACCCTTCAGGCGGCCAGGGAGGATCAGGCTGTGCAGGCGTCCAGGAAGGAGACGACCCTTCAGGCGGCCAGGGCGGAGACGACCCTTCAGGCGGCCAGGGCGGAGACGACCCTTCAGGCGGCCAGGGAGGAGACGACCCTTCAGGCGGCCAGGGAAGCGACCATGGCACAGGAACAGACACCGGCTCAGGAACAGGAACAGACACCGGCTCCGCGGAGACCATCTTGTCCTGAGACACTGGCTCGGCGGCGGCCATCTTGTACGGAGACACTGGCTCGGCGGTGGCCATCTTGTACGGAGACACTGGCTCGGCGGCGGCGGCCATCTTGTACGGAGACACTGGCTCGGCGGCAGCCATCTTGTCCGAAGACACTGGCTCGGCGGTGGCCATCTTGTCAAGAGACACAGGCGTGGAGTCGGCCATCTTGTCCGAAGACACTGGCTCGGCGGCGGCCATCTTGTATGGAGACACTGGCTCGGCGGCGGCCATCTTGTACGGAGATACTGGCTCGGCGGTGGCCATCTTGGCAAGAGACACAGGCGTGGAGTCGGCCATCTTGTCCGAAGACACAGACACGGGAAGAGGAAGAGGAACAGATTCAGGCTCGGCGGGACAAGACTCTTGACGGGCAGACGTGACGTGAAGCTCAGTCTCTGGATCGGCAGAAGTGACGTGAAGCTCAGTCTCTGGGTCGGCAGAAGTGACGTGAAGCTCAGTCTCTGGATCGGCAGAAGTGACGTGAAGCTCAGTCTCTGGATCGGCAGAAGTGACATGAAGCTCTGTCTCTGGATCGGCAGAAGTGACGTGAAGCTTAGTCTCTGGATCGGCAGAAGTGACGTGAAGCTCTGTCTCTGGATCGGCAGATGTGACGTGAAGCTCTGTCTCTGGATCGGCAGAAGTGACGTGAAGCTCAGTCTCTGGATCGGCAGAAGTGACGTGAAACTCTGTCTCTGGATCGGCAGAAATGACGTGAAGCTCAGTCTCTGGATCGGCAGAAATGACGTGAAGCTCTGTCTCTGGATCGGCAGAAGTGACGTGAAGCTCTGTCTCTGGATCGGCAGATGTGACATGAAGCTCTGTCTCTGGATCGGCAGAAGTGACGTGAAGCTCAGTCTCTGGATCGGCAGAAGTGACGTGAAGCTCTGTCTCTGGATCGGCAGAAGTGACGTGAAGCTCTGTCTCTGGATCGGCAGAAGTGACGTGAAGCTCTGTCTCTGGGCTTGACAGGACCAGCGGTGAAGAGGGCTTTGAACTGGACGAGACCAGCGGTGAAGGCTCTAGCTTGGCGGGCATGTCGCTCGCTGTCTCAGGCGCGGCGGGCATGATGCTCTCAGTCTCAGGGGTGGCGACCATGACAGGACGAGACTTTGGAACGGTGGCCATTTCGTCCGAAGACACATGCATAGCAGATGTAGTGGGTATGTCACTGTCCTCCTCCATTATACCCACTGTAAAAGCAGAGCCGCTTAACTGTGCTGCTGGATTCATAGCGGCGAAGTCTTCTGTTACGAACTGCTCCGAGACTCGAAGGTGGATCCAAATGCAGCTTTATTTAAGGGCAATCCAGAGGCGTAATCCAAAGTACAGGCAAGGGTCATACACAGACAGGCCGTCAAAACAAAGAAACAAACAAACAAACAAAACAGGCAGGGACCAGAGGCAAGAGAGTAATCCAGGGAACAGGGCAAGATATCAAAAACAAGAAACAAGAAAATCAGGAGAGTGCTCAGAAATGCAGGGTAACATATAGACAAGACTTCGCGGTGAGTGAATGAATAACCATGGTATAAATAGACAAAGACTAACAGGATGGTGAGACAGGTGAATGCAATCAGTGAATGAGGTACAGGTGAATGTGATCAGTGATGATGAGTCCGGGCAGTGAGTTATGGGAAATGTAGTTTGTGAGTGATCATAGTCTTATGTGTGGAGTGCCCTAGATTTAGATTTAGGAGACTAATCTACTGTAGATTTAGTCGACTAAAACTAGACTAAAACTAAAAACTATACAGATGACTAAAACTAAATCAAAATTTGCTGTCAAAATTAACACTGGTTTGGATGCCGATGTAGGATCGTAAAGTTATGTGCATCAATAATAACGCAACGTTCGCCATTGTTGATGGAAGGCTTGTTCGAGATGCATCGAAGCCGATCGCCATATGACATCAGCAACAAGTACAGCGAGAGCATACGACTCCTTATGTTTTTGAATCACTCATGCTGTATTTTGATATCATACACTGATCGGTCTGCGCAGTGCCTTATGCATCTCGAACAAGCCGTGTTTGTGTTTCCCGCTGCCTCGCTACAGCTGCTAGCGTTGCTGAGAAAGATGAGACGTATAGAGTGACGTAAGACCCGGCTCTGCGGTGGCTCTCTAGCATGTGGAAATACAAACCGGTTCTTAGAAGGCTCATCAGTCGAACCAACTCAGAACTGGCACTAGCACTGGCTCTGAACTAGCACCCGGTTCATTCTGGTGGAAAAGGGGTATTGGGGCCAGATTTACTAACAGCTTGTGTAACCCCTCCTGTTCGAACCGCCCCGCTCCAAGCGGGACTCGAACCCGGGTCCGCCGGCATGAGAGTCGGACGCTCTAACAAGGAGGCTAAAGGCTGCAACCCCTAGCGTCAGTCGCTAGAGCGTCTCTTGAGATCAGAGGAGTGAGGTTTACTCGCACAGTAACTACTAGCTGGCCTCCGTTACACTCAACCCCTAAACCTCACTCCAATCCGGGTCACGGCACCAATGTAACCCCTCCTGTTCGAACCGCCCCGCTCCAAGCGGGACTCGAACCCGGGTCCGCCGGCATGAGAGTCGGACGCTCTAACAAGGAGGCTAAAGGCTGCAACCCCTAGCGTCAGTCGCTAGAGCGTCTCTTGAGATCAGAGGAGTGAGGTTTACTCGCACAGTAACTATTAGCTGGCCTCCGTTACACTCACCCCCCTAAACCTCACTCCCATCCGGGTCACGGCACCAATGTAACCCCTCCTGTTCGAACCGCCCCGCTCCAAGCTGGACTCGAACCCTGGTCCGCCGGCATGAGAGTCGGACGCTCTAACAAGGAGGCTAAAGGCTGCAACCCCTAGCGTCAGTCGCTAGAGCGTCTCTTGAGATCAGAGGAGTGAGGTTTACTCGCACAGTAACTACTAGCTGGCCTCTGTTACACTTGCGCCAGTGCAACCCTCTTTTGGCATTACAAAACTACTGTCAGGATTCACTAAAAACGCACAGTGATAAATTAGCGCTGAAAGGGCGTTGACAGAGTTATTTTTGCGGCTGACCTTATTGCAAATGTATTTGTAGGAGTTTTATAGCGCTCTCACACTAATTTGCCCTGTTTAGTAAAGCTGGCCCTTAATATAAAAGCTTGATCTTACTCTGTGCTGCTTGTAGTTGTCATAGCTGATGTTTCCGTCCATCCTCCCCACCACCACCAGGTTGGCCCTTTCCGTCCATCCTCCCCACCACCACCAGGCCCTTTCCATCCATCCTCCCCATCACCACCAGGTTGGCCCTTTCCATTTGTCCAGGGGTTGGCTCCGCCCCTGCCTTCATCTCCTGGCAGGACCTGCCATTTTACCTCATAACTGGACTAAGGACAGGGCTTACACCAAAGAACTATGTGTATTGTCTTCAATTCTTTCACAAAATAAAATCTATTCAAATGTTTCCCTGCCTATCGAGTCTTTCTGGTAGAAATGCTGGTGATTTGTATAAGACCAACCCCAGACAGCAACATAGTGTCACCCATGTCCGGCCCACATCTGGTACGCGTGGAATCCACATGTGCCAGATGTTGCCCGGATCTGGGCCAACAACATGTCCATGTGATTTTGCTTAAATAACTTTCTGAACTGAAAATTTCTTACAATACAAAAAGACATCTTTTGAAACAAAGGCTAATTTCTTTTTAAAACATCCATGGTAAACCACAGACAAAGGGCCTTACGTTTTTGGAACATATTTATGAAGCACATAATGTGTTAAAAAGTGCTGGTCATAAATGTAAATAACTAGGCAACTGAGTTTAAACCCCATATGTAAATAGAAGGCGGTTCACCTTGGAGTAATGGAGATTTTTCCCACACAGGAAACAGATCATACAAATTTGACATTGACAAATGACATGCACAAATAATACATGTACACGAGGGATAACACCTATTTCATATACAGGAATTTGATATTATACTTTAGGTAATGACATTTCAGCATGCTATTAAACCCACATCAAATTTACATGGTCTATAATTCTTCATAATCTTGAATTGTTACCCATAAGAAAACGGATATGTACTTAGGATTTGTGAGCTCTTTATTGTGTACTCAATCTATACCTTCAAATGTGAAGTTTGTCATTTGCAGCTGACACTGTGCTTCAAATGAATTTGAGAGGCCACACTTCAAGCTTACTTATTCTGCTCTAAAACAAATTGTGGGATTTGCTAAGATTAAATTTGTGGTTATTAGTATAACTACGTCGGTTCTATATCTACAGAAATATAACAACGACAGGAATTTTGAGGTTTCTGTGTATATCCCTAGCGGGAGGCAAACAAAAATTGTTTGCAGATCTGATGGTCACAAATAAGAACGAAAAAAAGGAATTGAGAATGTTCTAATTTTGGAAAATTGTAAAAATACAGAATTATTCCACTGTAATGTTTATAAAACCTTTTCATTTGTGAATATGAAATACAGTATAGCTATCATTATAAATATAAAATACTCTTTTAGTGCTGTGGGTACAGAATTATCTCAAATGAAGCCATGTGGTCAGGAGGGAGTCAAATGGTAATTATAGCCTCAGAAAAAACAAATGGTTGTCTTGTGGCACACCCATTCCTTTAAGACAATTTCAGTGAAAATCCACCAAGTGCTTGAGTTACAAAGGGTCAGTTCCTGTGATTCCATCAGTTCTGTAATAGATTACATCATAGCCTCCTGCTGTTCTGTGAATGGCCACAAAGCCTGTCTAAGTAACCCGGGTCTCGCTATTGAACTAGAATTACATCAATATTCACTGGACCATAGAGCACTCTTTGTGTCCTTAGCAACTACAAGATTGATTTTTTCTCTCTTCCTCGGTTTCTTTTCTTCAATTTCTCAAGTCTTCAAAGGAATCCAAATACTCCCTGCTGTTTGAAGAAAGCAGTACATATTACCCATAAAGCCTGCTTAAACTGTATGGCTGCTGCTAAATGATAAATGTATGTAGGTGGAAGACCTGATTATAGGAGCGATACATTTGCAATGACAGTGTTTCTCCACTTTTGCCAAAGACAATGGCATGTGTTCAGAATGTGGGCCCTCTACTGGATGTTTTAAAATTCACCTCATTTAGGATTGCTTGTATACAGACTTGATAGACTCCAATGCATTACTATTATTAGTAGTAGCCTACTGTTAGTACTAACAACAGCCATACTGAGGGTAGGATGGGGGAAAATGCCCCCCTTTAGAACAATGTGGATTTACTTTTAAATTGTAACATATTTAGATATAAGTTTAGCATGCGAAGGATGATGACACATCAGCCATCTTACCCCAAACTACCCTACTACTAATAACTGACCTGACTGCTTTTAACAAAAGCTGAGTGCAATACACTAATCAACTGAAGAGCTGAGTGCTAAACTCAAATGTATCATTATGGTTGCAGATCTAAAATAATTGATTTCAACACCAATTCTTTCAAAGTGACACATTTGCTTCAAGTTCAAGTGTGACAATGTGTCATTGTCTGAAATAATGAGATCTGCGTAATGACAAAATGACTTCCTTTTGAATTTTCACTCACTTGTCTAGGGTGCACTTTTAGCACATTTTAAATTTGCACTGCTATATTTATCATTAATTGCTCTTACCACAGCAAATTAAATCTGACACAAGATTTAAGACATATTTTACATGTCATAAGCCACATTTTAGGCTGTAGAAGAAATACTTAAATACAGGCATTTAAATGCATTTATTTTACTGTAGAAAAAATCCTGTTAAATTTACAGAACAAAAAAAAAAAACAGCTGTTGCCAGAAAACTGTGCACTGTAAAAAAACAAAAATGTACTGCATATACCAAATGTACTTTGAACCTTAAAATATTATGAATCAAAGTTTATATGTGTGTGTCCCTTGCCATAAACCATCACCCATACAAATAAACAGTGCACAGTGTCATACACACAATGACAAACACCACCAGAGTAACACACTACGGCAGAATAATGCAATAAACAAAATAAAATGTAACATTAAAGTCCCAGTGAACCGGAAGTTGCAACCGACTTTATTTCAGTGATTTGACGTATTTCCGAGAGAAACTGAATACTAAATGAGCAGAACAGAGGGCGTGGTTTGTTTCTGAACGTAGGCGTGGTTTGGATATAGAAACGTAGGCGTTTCATTCAGAAATGGAGGCAGATCTGAACGCAAGTTCAATGGGCGTGTTTAATGATGGCATGTCGAAGCCCAAGCCGTCAATCAGACATCATCAAAAATGGCCTACCAATGTAGAGGGGAGGAGCATTTTCAGATTTTGATTATAGATTACGAAGCCAAATATTTTTTTGATGGATGGATTGTTCACCACAAAACTAGCAATTTGCGCTAACAAAGTAAATATGGTCAATTTTGATTTCATGAGGACTTTAAAGGGTCACTTCAGCGTGGGAAGATGAATGGGTATTTAAACAGTCATTTACGTAGTAGAAATGTGAAATTATTTTTGAATTTGGTGCCTCCTAGACTGAGAAAAGTTTTCTGATCGCATATAAGCTAAACTTTAATAGGAATTCATTGAAAAGTTGAAACACTCACTTTGCTCTGCACCGCTCCGGTTATGAATGGCCGAGCAGAGCGCATTTACATTCTGAGAGTGACCCCCAATTTCCACCGGCTGCGTTACGGCTCCGGCACGGCGGCGGAGTCAATAGGTTTCCATTAAAGTCAATGAGTGTATTTCCACTGAATGCGGTACAGCTGCGTTCCGACTCCGGCGATCCGCAGCCCTCCGCATCAGATACGCAGAGCTTCTATTTTTGCCGGATGCCGGAGCGCTCCGCAGCACTACAGGGCAGAGTACACAGGACAGGAAGTCGAGTGACAAAACAGAACAGCCAGAAACAAAATAAAAGATCCGTTTAATTTTCAAAATAAAATACACCGCGCTCATATTTCCCTACACTACACCTTGAAAACGTCATAATGGGCGGAGACAGGCTTGTTTTAACCCCGTTGACACGATGGATGAAGAAATGCTGATTACTGAGGTACAGAATCAACCCATCATCTATGACCCCTCACATCCTTTTTATAAGGACAACATTAAAAAGGATGGAAAACTGTTCCTGGTTTGGTAGTTCTGTTTATAGAAACTACATATCGCGCGATCACACCAGAATTCGCGAGATTACATGGGGCCTCGTGACTTCAGCTGTCAGTCATGACCGCAGCCGTTCCGCAACAAATCCGGACCTGGTGGGTATTGACGGACGACGGAACACGGAGCTGTCACGCAGCGGAGCCGTTCCGCAGCCGGTGGAAATTGGGGGTGAGAGTTCTGCCCTGTGGGCGGGTTGAAAACATGCGGAACAGCTCCCTCTACTGGCTGTAGTTTTAGCCTCTGGCCAAAAAAAAAATCCTCCGATGACGCAAAATGACGATATTTGCGTCATCGGAGGAATTTTTCCAGAAATAAAATGCATAATTCTCTCGAGAATTATATATAAGGCGGGAAAGTACCATAATTAAAATATACTACAGGGCTTCTACTGATACAAAGCTTAATGCTAAATCACTGAAGTTACCCTTTAACCCCTAAAATATGAGCAAAATAACAGATAACAAACGATGAATCTTGATAGTCTGTTGCATACCTGTTAAAACGGACAAATTCATCAGAGAGCACAGCTATTTTTCTTTATTTAAACGGATAGTTCACCCAAAAATGAAAATTAACCCATAATTTACTCACCCTCAAACCATCCAAGGTGTACATTCTTCTGGCGGATCGCCTTCCGTGTTCAACTTACGAAGAACGTGTTATGCCGCTCAAACTTCAAAATGCTTGCGCTATGTCCAAGTTACGTCATCGTCGCTCCAGTTACGCTTTTTTCGCAAGAAAGTGGTCCGCCGAAAGCGAGATGTATTTTTAAAATATGGATATTTTTCTTTCACAAACCCATCAATTCGCTTCAGAAGGCCAGTGGATTACTTTTATAATGGATGGATGCGCTTTTTTGGGCTTCAAATTTTGGGCTGCCATAATGCTTGGATTAAAAAATATGTTTTAATATCCTCCTATTGTAGCCTATTCGTCTGAAAGAAGAATGTCATAAAGCTACACCTAGGATGGCTTGAGGGTGAGTAGGCTATACCTTTTAAACTATCCCTTTAAAAGGTCTTTAACACGTGCTGAAGGCAACGAATGACAGTTTGGATTGCAGAAATGGCTGCTTTATTTGAATTATGGTAGGCTACGTAAAAAGGAACACCATCAAATTGTATTGTTCTGTGTGTTTTCTTCTTCACTAAATAGGTTCATTTTATGCAAGAAAATTGAATCAAACATTGTGTAAACATTTTATAATGCGTGCAATAGTGTGACTGTCAGACAGTGTGTGTGTGTGTATAGCTACATACCCAGGAGGAGGGGTTTCGCGCACGCGCACTAGAACCACTAACCACACGCGGCTCAATCACGACATTTATTCGGCGTCCACTATGCATCATCTCAACACTCTCGGTGTAAGGACGCCCAAACACAGTAGACCGTACTGTAAATACTATATGTGTCCCATCCACTCTACCTTACAGGATTCTCTCCGCAATAACATGGGTTAAGAGGAGGATGTCTGGATAATTCATTTCAACACTTTGCAAGGATGGGGACTCGGATATTGTTTTCTGGCAGAGGCATTTTGACAAAGACGAAGAGAGAATCCAAAGAAGGGCTTTAATATCATCCTCCAACTCTTTCGTTTCCTTTCCTTGTTTTCTTTTTGAGAGATGATCGCAGAGTTGGTGTGCAGCGCCGTGGCACTGCTCCTGTATGTCAACACACTGGACGCCGATTTCTGCTACGATGACAGGTATGCCAATGAATGAATCGGATACATCTACACGTTCTTGATCATCTCAGGGAGTTCAGCGGTTTCATAGCAACCGGAGAAGGTTGAGCCGAACGTAGTAGCGGCGGCTTTTGTTCTTTTGATTCTGTTACATGTTGCGACAACGCAGGGAATGGCGGCGCGGGCATGACAACTGTCAGCAGATAAACAGCCAGTCGTGCAAGTTTGAAACATTGAGTGTTGTGCGTGTTTTGCTGTGTTTTTTGTTTTCTTGGCAATGCGCTCAAGGATGCGAATCACGTGCTTTCTATTTGTGATTGTACGGAAAGTGATGATGCCTAAGAATATCACAATCTGCTCGTTAATTTATAACAGGGGAATTGTCAGCCCGGGGAAACTGACCGTGTTTGAGCCTGATCATTTCGGATTAGTGTCACACGGTGATATTTAGGAATGGGAATCATGTTCCGATTGCATTTATGATCCTTTTAGTACTTTTGAGGAAGAAATAAGTTCTTCCTCAAAAGTACTAAAAGGATCATAAATGCAATCGGAACATGATTCCCATCCCTAAATATCACCGTGTGACACTAATCCATAATTATGTGAGTTCTATTGTATGCGATCCGATGCATGCTTTGCCCTCAGCAGTCTTCTGCTAAATTGATTAGATCAACAAATGGGCTGTAACAAATGAGAAATAAAAAGTGTTAATACAGACTTTTGGTGACTTTTCAATTAGCCTACTTTTGTTTTGTGTTTTTTTTTTAGAAGCGGCAAGTGCGGGTCAATTAGAACTGTAGCCTATGGCAATATTTCGTTCATTCATAACATACAATTGATTAAACACAGTCATATCACTAACCTATGACTGAAGTCTTACAAACCATAAGTAGCCTACAGTTTTTTGTTCATTTTGTATCAGACATTACGAACGTAATTCGCGGTTCGATGAGTGAGTCAGAATATACCATTAGGAACCACTCCGACTCATACACTCTAAAAAAAAAGGTTCTATATGGCACCAAAAATGGTTCTTGGCTCGTAATCATAGGGGAACCTTTTTAAGTGCTATATAGCACCAATTTTGGTGTTTCAGTGGTTCTTCACCGGTTCTTCAGAGGTTCTTCACCGGTTCTTTGACTAAGGTGCTATATAGCACCGCTACCATATACAGAACATGTTAAGATATAGTGCTATATAGCACCAAAAGTGGTTCCCCTATGATTACGACGAAGAACCATTTTTGGTGCCATATAGAACCTTTTTTTTTTTTTTAGAGTGTACGTGTTTTAAAAGGGATAGTTCACTCACAAATGAAAATTCCGTCATTTACTCACCCATATGGTTTTCCAAACCTGTATGAAATTCTTTCTGCTGAACACAAAATAAGATGTTTTGAAGAATGCCGGTACAGTCAAACAGTTGACAGTATCCAGTGACTTGCATAGTATTTTTTTTCCTGCTATGGAAGTCAATGGCTACTGTCAACTATCTTTGAGAAATCTTTATTTTTAGTTCAACAGAAGATAAAAATAAAAAATAAAGAAAAGAAACTCAGATGTTTGTAACAACATATGGGTGAGTAAATGACAGAATTTTAACCGACTCATCATTTGTTGGGGAATCGGACTGCTATGGCCGCTCTGTATGGTTTTGATTACACTAAATAGAACAGTTAATAGGACTAATTTGTTTGGGAATTGGACTGTACTGGTGTCGACGTCTACTCCCCTATTTGACTGTCTAAACCTAATCCTAATCCTAACCCTACCAGTAGTTTATGGGGGAATAGACTTTGAAGTAAGACCAGTCGCAATGGATGTTTTTGATTTAATAAGTAGAACCGATTTATGAACCAGAACGTCATGAAAATATCATAAATCTCTGTTCCCATTCCCAACCCTAGTAATATTAAATATGTGTTTCAAAACAAATATCTCAACACTTGGTCCGGTCATTTGTTTTGAATGGATGGCAAAGCCAGATTTCCATCAACCCCCTCACAGGGAGAACGGTAGCTCTTCATAATCTATTCACCCTTCCACCCCATGGGGAAGACAAATTTATTTTCCTAAGTAGCGTTAGGGCATGCTATAATAACATTAAAGAAACCTAGAGCTGCAAGACAGTTACGCGCAGTTGAGAAGCAATAATACAGAGCGCAATCAAGCCATGAACGCGTCAACTGTCGCCAATTGTGAAATGAATGTGTCTCCAGGGTTAGATTCCTAAGTTTACAGTGACTAATTTATTTAATTAGATGCCTAACAACTTTCTTATGCTATAAGAACCATAGGCTAGCCATGTTTTTCTTTTTTGACTCACTTGACTATCTCAGAAATGTGTGGAATCTTTAAAAAATGGGGTCCATTGTTTTCCTCAGGTCGTCAAGACATGCATTTTCCTCATAGCATATAATTATTAGAGCAAGTACAGTCCTCTGGGTAATAATACAAAAGTACCAGTTACTACTTGTATAGCATACAAATTGTGCACTATATTGGTATTATGTAAGCTGCAGTCTGAGCACATTTTTCAAGCAATACCCTCTGTTTTTAAAATGCCTCATGTCCGTAATTAGTAGCAGGCGTCATTTAAAAACTGAAATGGCATTTTGTCTCACAGCGTTCCCTGAGGTGGAAGGAACGCCGAAACAAGTGTCAGGCCGGTCCTGGGCAGTGTTACACACCCTGTGCTAGTTATCGTTTAATTTGCGCTGAGAAAGAGCAGATGTGAGATGGTGGGGGACGAGAAGCCTTTTTTTGAATCCTGATATCACATGTGTAAACGAGAACCATCTCCTAAATCACTGCACTGACCTCTGTTATTGAACCACAGGCTTGTGAGGACCAACATTGGTAACATTTAAAAGAGCACTATCAGATATCCCTAGTCGTATAAGGGCTTTATTAAAAACGGGAGGTTGGCATTTCATTTTGGAGCATAATAAAAGCGTTGAGGAATGGGGGTTATGATTTTTAATGTGGAGACAGGAAACGGTGCACTTAGCAAAAGTGGTTCGGCACATATATATATATTGCATCCAGAGTAATGCACAAAACATTCGCTTCAAAATGCTGGCTAAAAAGCTGAAAAATGTGAACTTTTGATGGCAAAGGCAGCATGAATTATATGTCTAGTCACTTTTTAGGCATGACATGTAGTTTCATTTTCAGGCAACTCACGGCTGTTTCTTGTTGGAAGAAGTTTACAACGGGAATTATTGTCTTAAGGATTATAACAGAATTCTAAGTGGAAAAACATTTCATTCCTGATTTAAATAAGTTGCCTTTTAAAAGTGCATCTGCATTTCTTTGTCTTGTGGTTTTATATATGATACACTGTTAAATCCATTTATGAAAAGACAAAAGCTGCTGTAAATCTAAAGGGAAATTGTCCATCTTATAATACCAGAAATAACCATTACTACATTTTATATTGCTTCCTCATTAAAAACTTCAGCTGCTTCCTCCATTGTTATCCGTGAAGCGTTTACTCTGTTGTGACATACCATCACTCAGGTCTATTAGCTGTTCAGTAAGCTTTCCTTTAGTGCTGTGTGTCCCAGCGTTCCCCAGGGAGCTCTCCGTATCTGCTCTCTGTCTCCAAATCACACCCGACCCTGACACCTGCGTCGCTGAGTGGAGGCCATAACTTGTGGGGCTCATATCTGTGATGCCATAATCCCCACACCCAAGAGCAGAGATTGAGAAAAGAGTGGAGCGATGCCAGGGCTGAGTTATGGCCTCATCTCCGTGGCCTGCTGTGAACCTGTCCAGAGGCCTGATAGATGAACTCGCATGAGGAATCGTCGTCATTCACCTGAAATTGAGGGCAAACCTATTGCTGTTTCAAGTTCATGCAGGCTGTATTTATTTGGGTTTTGTGGTTTTGGAAAGGAGAAGGCTTTGAATTGGATGAAGGAGTTCCTAAAATGGCTAATTCTTCTTTTTTCCTTTCTCATGTCAAGTAGCATCAGATAAGTTTTGACAAGTTCCTCCACAAGTACTTATGAAGACAGCAAAATGCAATGTATTTATCTTCCATAATGTGACATTTTTCAGAGTGTAAAGTAATGTGGAGCTGAAAATAATGTAGAATTGGATTTGTTTAGACCGTGAAAAGTGGACCTCGGTAGACTATGATATTGTTGGTTAATAGTGATTTTTCCCTCTCTGTGCAGCCTTTGCTGTGAGTGTATAGGGTGTGTGTGTGTATAGAGGTGTGTGTGTGGGTGTGTCTATATAGGGTATACATGATATATGGTGTGTGTGTGTATGTGTATATATATATATATATATATATATATATATATATATATATATATATATATATATATATATATATATATATATATATATATATATATATATATATATATATATATATATATATATATATATATGTATGTGTATGTGTATTAATCTAGTAATTTACTTATTGTGAAGATAATGCAAAAAATGAACTGTCAGCTCTTGTTAAGACAGAGAGATTTAATATTGACAGAAACCGCATTATATTACTACACTATAGCTATGCCAAGCTATGGCATATCTATGTGACATTTATTATGGGTTAATGTGAATATTGTTTCAAGTTTACTTCAATTTAGTGTTGTTATTTTTACGATACCCTTTTTCCCTTCCCTCAGGGTATCGGCCGATACTGAGTACTGATCCGATACCTGGGTGTGTATCTGTATATACAGCTGGATATACTACTAGCCCTGTATAAATTGCTAGAATTATTTTATGGTGTGCTTCAGACTTATCCCTTAATAAAACATGAACAAATACATGGTGAACTACTGTATTTATTACAGTATTTTTATTATCTGACATGCATTTGACAGTAATATTATTTATTTTTCTTAAGCGAAAAAGAACTTCAAATGCAGCCACAAATCTAACACTGCAAACTGAAAAAGGTATTTTAGTTGTACAATATAACTAAAACAGTGCAACAAATAAATGTAGGAATATATATATATATATATATATATATATATATATATATATATATATATATATATATATATATATATATATATATATATATATATATATATATATATATTAATTATATATACAGGTCCTTCTAAAAAAATTAGCATATTGTGATAAAGTTAATTATTTTCCATAATGTAATGATAAAAATTAAACTTTCATATATTTTAGATTCATTGCACACCAACTGAAATATTTCAGGTCTTTTATTGTTTTAATACTGATGATTTTGGCATACAGCTCATGAAAACCCAAAATTCCTATCTCAATAAATTAGCATATCATGAAAAGGTTCTCTAAGCGCGCTATTAACCTAATCATCTGAATCAACTAATTACATCTGGGATTCCTGAGGCTTTTAAAAACACAGGCACAGGCGTGTGAAGGAAATGGGCTACAGGTGCCGCATTCCCCAGGTCAAGCCACTTTTGACCCAGAAACAGCGGCAGAAGCGCCTGACCTGGGCTACAGAGAAGCAGCACTGGACTGTTGCTCAGTGGTCCAAAGTACTTTTTTCGGATGAAAGCAAATTTTGCATGTCATTCGGAAATCAAGGTGTCAGAGTCTGGAGGAAGACTGGGGAGAAGGAAATGCCAAAATGCCTGAAGTCCAGTGTCAAGTACCCACAGTCAGTGATGGTCTGGGTGCCATGTCAGCTGCTGGTGTTGGTCCACTGTGTTTTATCAAGGGCAGGGTCAATGCAGCTAGCTATCAGGAGATTTTGGAGCACTTCATGCTTCCATCTGCTGAAAAGCTTTATGGAGATGAAGATTTAATTTTTCTGCACGAAAACCTGCTCACAGTGCCAAAACCACTGGTAAATGGTTTTAATGACCATGGTATTACTGTGCTCAATTGGCCTGCCAACACTCCTGACCTGACCTGAACCTCCTGACCTGAACCCCATAGAGAATCTGTGGGATATTGTGAAGAGAAAGTTGAGAGACGCAAGACCAAACACTCTGGATGAGCTTAAGGCCGCTATCGAAGCATCCTGGGCCTCCATAACACCTCAGCAGTGCCACAGGCTGATTGCCTCCATGCCACGCCGCATTGAAGCAGTCATTTCTGCAAAAGGATTCCCGACCAAGTATTGAGTGCATAACTGAACATAATTATTTGAAGGTTGACTTTTTTTTGTATTAAAAACACTTTTCTTTTATTGGTCGGATTTATGTATGTATATATATAATATATATATAATCAGAATCAGAAAATAATCTCTACAACAAAACAAGTGGAAAATAAGCAACCAACTAGGCATTATTATTATTAGTAGAGACGTATTATTATTACATAGAGACGTAGCTAAATCTACTGTACAGCAGCCTAATATATTCTGTCAATTTAAAATGTTTTAAACCAAACTTTTATTTTGACGGGTTTCCATAAAGATATTTCAGTGTCTGTGTTCCTTATATGACAGTTTTCCCAAATGAAATGGTAAATTCTCATGCCGTGACAGTTTATGCGTTCGTGTCCTCATATAGTGACCATAGACTGTGAATATGGACGTAGAGAAAATGGGGGAGGTTGCAGCTTGATAGTAACGCACGGCAGAGATTACAAAGACAGCGAGCGAGCGCAGGCGCCCGCCATCCACACAGAGACGAAATACTGCTAAACAGCTGACATAGCCTACTGCTAACGCGTTTTCATTTCTTCTTCGCTGCTCTAAACAGTGGTTCCTTGTGCCAAAACAGCACAACTTCCTGTGTTTGCAATGCATTCGGAGCACCAAAGAAGAACCGCGCAGTGGTTAGGCAAAGCTCGTGGTCATAACTAGGTCTTGTTTAAGAAAATGGTATCGGATCGGTACATGGGTTCAAGTACTCGCCGATGCCAGAATTTTTTGTGGTATCGGTGATATTTCTGATACTAGTATCGGAATCGGAACAACTCTATATTTTTTAAAAACATGTTAAAGGGTTAGTTCACCCAAAAATGAAAATTCTGTCATTACTCACCCTCACGTCGTTCCAAACCCGTAAGACCTTCGTTCATCTTCGGAACACAAATGAAGATATTTTTGATGAAATCCGAGGGCTCTCTGACCCCTCCATAGACGTCAATGCAATTAACACTTTCAAGGCCCAGAAAGGTAGTTGTTAAAATAGTCCATGTGACTCCAGTGGTTCAACCTTAATGTTATGAAGCGACAAAAATAATTTTTGTTGCCCAAAACATACGAAATATCGACTTTATTCATCAATTTCTTCTCGTCTGTCAGTCTCCTATACGCAGTTTACATTGTAAATACAGTGCAGTGCTAACGGCCAATGCTGTTCATGTGAACACCACGATGCATGTGCGTGATGCTGATGCTGGAGCTAGCCAATGGTGAGTCGCCATTCCGCCTTAAATATCTTAATTTGTGTACGGAAGATGAACGAAGGTCTTGCGGGTTTCGAACAACATGAGGATGAGTAATTAATGCCAGAATTAAAATTTTTGGGAGAACTAACCCTTAAAATGATAAAAACAATGGCTCAGATTATACTGTCTGTAATGTTGAATGGCTATAATTATTAATTTCATCCCCAGAATTTGAGGAAAGATCCATTAAATACTGTAGAGACATCAGTAGCATTATTGGTGTCGGTGATACTTGGCTTCATTCATAGTACTTGGTAAAAAGATGACATTTATTAAAAACATACTGTGTGTGTGTGTAATACTTGCGATACTGACCTTGTATCGAGAGGATATAAAATATTGATACAAATGCTTAAACTAGTAATTTTCTTGTAAAAATGAATGTGAAAAATGAACTGATAACTCTCTTTCAGACAGAGAGATTTAATATCGACAGAAACAGCATATTAAGTCACCTCCCCACTAAGTCTTCTCCATTAAGCAATTTTCAGAGTGGTTCTGCTGGTAGTTAGGCTACCAAGCCTGTTTAGCTGAGGCGGCAGGGATGAGCTGGTGTGCGCTTTAAATAGTCTGCACTGTTGATTTGGGTTTTGTGGTGCTGTCTGGCTCTGTTCTCCTCAAGCGCTGCTGGAGTGTCCACCCTGTGGATCCGACCGCACACTTTGGCTCTGTGGTGATGTCGAGATCCAAGGGCGGCAACCCGGACTCGGAGCATCTCTCTCCTCAATCCGTCCATCCCAGCAGTACCCTGTAATTATCTCAGAGAGAGAAAAATTAGAGCGGGAGACACACTACGGCTCGCACCACCCCTACACGGCCCCCTTTTAATCCTCCAACAGCTCATTCCAGATGGTCATGTTTGCAAAGCATTGTGGGTGTATTTTTTTGTTACTCCTCTTCTGTACTTTTGTTTGAGGAGGATTCATGTGGAGTTTGATGTAGACATCAGAATTCCAGATGACTACGATTATGCCATCGACTCAAAGAGTCCCTTGCGAGAAGACGCTCTGATCATTGGCATATTGTGGTCAAGTGCAATGTGACTGTTCGTACTTTAGTCAGACACTGTAGAGACTCTTTGTTCGTTAGTCTGTTGTGTTTTCTGCATTGCGCTTTATTAATTAGTGCAATGTGTTTCCTTGTGAGACTTGTAAATGGTTGACTTTCGGGATAAGATTAAAACCGAGGCTCATCAATTTTTATGCACAGACAGACAGTGCAAAACTACACCAAGTGCGTGCCAGTGGCTTGCAAGTTTAAGAGACTTCAAGCTGTGGGTTAAGTCATATAACTTCAGGGAGTATTTTGGCACATCCAGAATGAGGGAAACGTATTGCCTCATCTTTTGGTTTGAGTAGAGATGTCATAAAATAAAACACCAGATTGAACAGCCACCTGTGCCATTTCACTTAAAGCTGCCTGTGAAACAGCTGCATTCGCTTTCTCGGCATTATAAATATTTTTGCTTTAAGTTCATAATGGCGTGACCAGTTTTCTGCCATTTGCATGAGTGTATAGATGGAATCGGAGCCCAAAGTTAACACTGTCATAGTGGCAAATGCTAGTTAAAGTGGCTTTGGTCAGCAACCTGTAACCATTTGGCTTGTAACTTTATTAGGAACCGCAACATAACTGGTGTAAATCATGACATGCGTGAATCGACCCTGACATACAGACTGTCTACTTAAGATCTGTGACGCATGTGATTTATGACAGTCTGAGTGGAATTAAGCATGTTTTTATATAATAAAAATATTTGTCTACTTTTTTTCTATGTAGAAATGAACCTTTCCATTGCACTAAAGCATTGAAGTTACACATTTAATTTGTATTTTTCTAAAGTCTGCATTATTGTATTGCTAGACTGGAAATCATTGCCCTCCGAAACACCTGAATTTGCACAGGATTGTGGACCGTTAATAGCTGTGACATGTATAGACGTTTTGTGAGAGGATCCTCTTGGACCATTCTCTCTCTGTGATGTACTCTAACCTCTGAGTTCTGGGTCAGCGGCCTTCTGTCAAACCACAAACACTATTAAACACAACCCGCTCTACTGTAGTTGGCGTTTGTGTGTGGGGTTTTGGTGTCTCCCACTGAGTAATCTGACTAACAATTACTATGGCCATGACCTCGTAAGGTCAACTTTCTCAGGGCTGTAACCTCAAACCAACCATTTCTCCAATTTACTGCAGTCCTGCTGTGTCTGGGGTTTAAACTGACTGAAAAACACCATTCTGTATTTCTCAGGGAGAAATACCAGTGCAGAGTTGTACTCTGAAATGTTCTATAAAGGTATGTAACCTAAAAAAATTGCTTTGAAAAAAGTTTTGAAACACATTTTTTAAAGAGTTTGCTCTTGTGTAGACCTGTAACTTCGTGTGTGTGTGTGTGTGTGTGTGTGTGTGTGTGTGTGTGTGTGTGTGTGTGTGTGTGTGTGATTTTTGACATAAATATCGATGCAAGGATCCAAAGTGTCAGTGCTATATTTTGAAACAAAGTTTTGTGATTCATGAATCTGAAATGAAGTAGGGATTGGAACAAAAGCAGTTTTCAACATTTGTACACACTGAAAAAAAAATGGTGTACTAGAATTTAATCAGAAATTACTAGTAAATTTCACAAAGATACAAGTAACACATAGAAATAAACATGAAATAATACAAGTGCATGGAATACATGGTATCAGGGGAAAAAATGCAAGTGATCGTGACAACGCCTCCATAGAAAGACTCAATTTTGTTTTTAGAACATTTTTGTTTTATTTACAACCTAAAGGCCTGTTCACACCGGGACGATTTTTGCGCGCGTTTATCGCCGACGTTTAACGCCTCGTGACTAAACAATGGGCGCCTATGTGAGTGTGCACACCGACGCGTAAAACGGCAGGCGTAAAAGCGTCATTTAAAAAAAAAACGCCTCGGGTTCGTTTTTTTATTTTGACGCGGCGCGTAAAAAACTGTCCGACCAATGAGATCAGCGCTTTTGTTCACGTGCCTGGAGCTGCTGAAGTGACAGTAAAACACGACTTGGTGGCGCTCAAGCACAAAATCGGTCTTGCCGAGCACACACTGATACGACGAAGAAGTAGTAAGTAGACAAAGAAGAAGATAGGCTGCTAATGCTGCTTGCCAGTTAGCAAAAAGTGTGTGAATGGTTTTGCCATAGACATAATATATCTGTGGTTTTGGCAAGCACGTAAATACTGTCTCTCCTCTTCTTCTGTGTGACAAGCGAGTGTCAGAAGCGTAAAGTGCCGCAGCACCACCTTGTGTACCGGGAGCGCATCTACTGAATGTGCACGTTCACTCGGCGCAACGCCAGTGGAAATCGCTTGGGTGTGAACACTCAAGACGTGCCGAAAAACGTCACGAAAAACGCTGGCGATAAGCGCGTGCGATATTCGTCCCGGTGTGTACAGGCCTTAACTATGGCCAGGGTTCACAGACAGGGTTGAGATTAAGCCAGGATTAGGCCCTAGCTAAATTAGGACAAGTATCTTTTATGGGGGGAAACATTACTGATGTGCACCTTGAGACAAAACAATGGCAGTGACATATTTTAAGATATATCAGAGCAAGTTGTTTTCAGTTACAACAGCTCAAACATGCATTTTAGTCTGGGACTAGCTAACGCCTTGTCTGTGAAACCGGCCAATTAAGTTTAACAGTGCATAGCCATTAAGCATCAGATCAAGGCTCTGAATTCCTTGTCAATATTTTGAACTCAAAATTATGCTTTACTATGATTAATGATTTGCAAATTACTTCTTTATGGACATCAAACATTTGGAGCAAACTTTTTTTTTTTTTCTTTTTTTTTTTTTTTTTTAAAGCAACAGCTAAAATACTTCATGCAGGTGCCTCTTGATAACCGTGTCCATTGTCCAGATGGCGTCTAGACTAAAATGTCGGGATTGGGAGCGAGCCGAGGTTTTTCCCCTCTCTACTCAATCGTCTTGGTAAGCAGCAGAAGGGGGGGCTATCCCTCCAGCTTGATTACTGAAGTGAAGCCCTGTCAGAACAGACTGAAATTGGATGGCCGTCATCCCACTCCATTGGCTCTCTGAGGGAGCAGCTTCTCTCTCTGTGATTGCCAGGGCAGATGATTGTCATTTGTGATGTGTGAGCAGAAATGAACTGCAGGCCAGTGCGGCCTGACCCATCGCTGCCCATAGGGGCTCTAAAATGGGTTGTTGGTCACAGCTGATGGCCTTTCAGCCCTTGTAAATCAAACAGGCCTGGACAGGCCGTAATCAGGGCTGAAAGAGGGAGGCCATATGTACGGCAGGTTTACTGCACAGTAGAAGACAGCAGTGCAGATTAACTTTATTGGACATGCTGTAGGATCGCATGGCTACCTCCAGAACCGTGCTGCTTCTTTGTGGCTGTCATTTAATTAAAACCTAACAGATTATCTGTCTAGATTCATTATTTTGGCCGCCTTCTTTCTGCCCCCTTCAATTGTTGAACTAATCACATTAGCCACTAATTAAGGTTGAATTAAACCTACTTTTAAACTGTATGCAAATTAAGGTCAATCATGTTCTTACCGTTGTCCTATATACTAGGGTTACACAATAAAATGAAAAAAAAAGCAAGTTAAATGCATAATTGATAATATTAAACAAAAATTTAAATAATACTAAGATTATTATTATTTATAATGTATTCTTTTTTGGTCAATTTCTTCACCTTCACTTTATTGTCAACTTTGAGTTTTATTAATGTCAAATTGACAGCTAAATAAATAAATTAAATAATTAATTAATTTAAAACTTTATGGAAGTCACAACTAAAATGGAGCAAAACTTCATATACAATGTAAATGCAAAAACAGCAAAATAGTTTTTGTGCTCCATTCAATATAAGAGCTGTTGTTTCAGTGGGATTTTGTCTTTTTTGGGTTTTCAGGCTGTATATGAGCAGCAGAAATATTAGACGTCCGTATATCGCAGTTCAAATCAAAGTCAAAATATTTGTCAAAGTAGCACCACCACTACAAACACTCTCAGAAATTGCATTAGAGACAAGAATGAACTTTAAAAACTTGATAAACAACAAAACTTGGCTGTACTGACAGAAAGATGGATTTTATCTGTGAATTAGTGTGCATGCTTCAGGGGATATTTAGATGGAAGCCATTCCACCGAATGTTGATGTGATGTTGTGGCCTGATCATTGAGGTCTCAAATCATTTCCTTTCATTTCACTAGATGGGAAATGGCCAGAGATGAGAGCTTTGATTTAGATCTAAAGTTATTGATGGATCTAATGCCATGTTCCTGTCCTGTGCTGGCCTGCCTTCATTTTAATAGGATTAGCAGTGCCCTGTGGATTTTGGGGGGTGCTGTGTCAGTAAAGCGTCTGATCCATTTGAAGCACAAAACCCCCCTGTTGCTAGCGTCTGAGGAGGATGCTATAGTGCACTTAAAAAAAATAAAGCAAGCCTCTCTTTTCCTTGGTCTACCTTCTAGTGTCTCCTGTTCTGCGTCTGTGCCTGCAGAGGAAGCTGGGACATGACCTGGCCAAGAAGCTTTTGTGCTTTGTGGTGAGCTGTGTGGTCTCTATTCACTCATCCGCCTGTGCACACCATTAGCGCTCACTGATGAGAAATAAGCCTCAGTTGTGTTGCCCGTTGGCTCAAATGAACAATGAAGTGCTCGTTTTTTCTCTCTGCTTGGATCAGGGAATAGATGCATTGCCTTTGTGTATCTATCAACCTGTCAGAAACAATTCTGATAAGCCCTGCAACCATGTACGTGCCAGAACAGACATCTTCCGCTGAAGACCAGAGCATTATTTAGTTGTTTTTCAGTTTCTGTTGTTTTTACTGTATAGGGTATATAGATCTTATGCGCCAGATTACCAAGCATGCAACAGTCCTTAGAATTTTGTTTTAAAAATAAATTTATTTATTGATGAGTTAACAAAAGATATCATGAGCATTTTAATGTTTGAAGCAGATGTCATAACAAATACAAGGAGACTGGGAATATTTTAAAATGAGTGGTTCATTCATAAATCTGTAAAATCTTACCTTCATGCTGTGGAAATATAAACCCGAAGACAGAACACAATGAGCGCAGTGCTGAAAAGGGGCGGTGCTACATAGTCTATAGTCAGCTTTTTTTACTGCTTGTTCATTGGATTAATTGGAATAAATAGTTATATTAAATCCGAATATATAGTTATAAGCCTGAATATTAGGGGTGTAACATTCAGTGATGGGAATAATGGCATTATAGATAAACAGCGTTACTAACGGAATTATTTTTTTCAGTAACGAGTAATCAAACGAATTACTGTTTCTCCCGTTACAACAACTTCAAAGGTAGCGTTCGCAAACTGGAAGTATAAGCACCACTTTTCCCTAATTGAGGTGAAAGGTAAGAATGTTTATGTAACGTGTAACGTGCCCAGGAAGAGTCTCTCCACGTCGGTGGCCAGTAATTCTAATCTAATGAAGCGCCTCACATCATCACACATGCCGCCACAACATTAGTGGCTAAAAACCCAGGTGATAACGTGAGCTCCACTACCAAAGGAGTAGTATAGTACTGATAATATTTACACAATATTTACACTATAGTAGGCCTACTGATAATATTTACAATAATGTATTGAATTTGATAGATGTCTCTCACATTGTTCCACAGCAACATTACAATAGTTTACATTAATGTAGAATGTTTTATAATAATAATTTATTCTATTTGGTGTGCAATTTATTAATTTAACATATTTAATATTGGGGCCAACCAAGTTATTTGACATATTTGAACATTTGAGAAAGAAAAAGTAACACAGTAGTTACTTTCCCTGGTAATTAGTTACTTTTATAATGATGTAACTCAGTTACTATTTATAAGAAGTAACTAGTAACTTTAACTAATTACTTTTTTAAAGTAACGTGCCCAACACTGCTAACGATACCCTCATGTCACAATTCGATACATATCACGACACGATATTATTGCGATACTCAAATTAATACTTTTGGTATTACATTGGGGCGGAAATTAATAGGCTTGGACTGCTGGAAACCCAATGCACAGGACAATGGTAACACCAGAATAAATATATTCATGATTCTGAAGCTAAAAATACAGAATTATTTTAGACAAATATGCTTGCACTCGGTCACCGACTAGATATATTTAAAATACTATAGGCCACTTTTTACTGGTAACATAAGACATTTGGATTTTATCAGGACCCACAAATATTCCCCCATTGCATCATTATACATTATATTCAACATTATATAATGTTTAATGTAGTACTGACTCTAAAACTCTGTAAAAACAATCTCACACAGTGATTATAACTATATATTCAGATTTACATTCATATATTCAAATTTGTATCTATTTATTCAGACTTATACACACATACAACGTACCCATTTATTTCAAATGCATTGAATTGGTAAAGATCATATCAGTATTAGATCATATGGCCAGATTTTCAATTGTTGCATTTACTGCTTCCTATAAGTAGCAGGGAAATGGAAATCATTTTACTGAGACTTTCAGTAATCCAAAAAGTATTCCCTCTTTCTTTCTTTTTATAGATCTTTAAATATTTGCACAAATCTTGTAATGCATTTATGCAAAGTCAACACATGATGTTGTTTTTGGCTCAAGCTCAGTAAAGCTTTCATTTCTCAAAGGTTTCTGTTCCACGGTCCTTTTCTACACTGATCTTATCATTGAGATTACCTTTGATTCAGCAATCCTGTGGCCGGCTTTGCAAGCCAGAGATGACTTTGCCAACCTCATATAAGCAAACTAGGGCATGTGAGCCGTCTGCTTTCCATATGTGACATCATGCCAGATGGGCAGTGCCCGTTTTGGTTTCTTACAGAGATCAGTAGGATAGGAGGATTAGATTCTTGTATTTAGTAATAAAGGCTTTAGAATATGGAAGTCCAAATATAATGATTTGCACAGGATGTCCTTGTGTACCTACAGTCTAGTTTCCTGTAGATAGGTATTTTAATAAAAAATATTAGTATAGTTATTTGACTGCTTAAAATGGGTAATTCACCCCAAAATTAAGAGGCCGTTTACACAACACCATTTTCAATTAAAAATGTAAAACTTTTTGTGTTGGCCATTTATTTACAAGAAAACGTTTTTTGGGGCCTGAAAATTCTAATTGAAAATTGAAAATGAGACCATTATGTGTATAAAAAAAAAAAAAAAGCAAGTTTTGAAAGCAGTGACGTCATGTGCATGCGTATTACGTGTTCAGTTTATAGGCATGTACTAGCCTATAAATGGTCCATATGGACGGGGATCGTTTTGACAATGGCGTCATCTGTATACAAAAAATGCAAAGGAAAAATGTTTCAGTTTTTAGTACATCATTGTCGTGTAATCCCATTATTTGCCCACCTTCATTTCTTTACAAACTCGTATGACTTTCTTTCATAAATGGAAAAGGTTTTAGCTGTTCTTCTACTAACGGAATGATTTAAAAGCCCCCGCCGGTGATACCGGTATTACTGGTGTTGTCACACGTCAATTAAATGGTGGGAAAATTTCCTCACCGTCACATTCCTAGTCCTCTGATAGCTTTGCGTGAAAAGTTATTTTCATATTTGCTGCATTTCTTAAATCTCATTAAGCTTGCATTTGATTCAAATTTGCCCTGGTGGTCATGAAACATGAGCAAATATTAAAATTTGCCATGACGGTCGTGAAACATGCGAGAACCTGTGAAGTTTGACACGTCACTGATGAATGTATTTGAGAACTATGGTAGAGGGAAAGATTTTTGTAAGTGAATGATGAGTGATTTTATTGGTGAATAATTAATTTAAATTCATTGATTTTACATTTCTAATTGATACATACTTTTAAAATGCGGCATGTCTGTAATATTTTCTTTATAAAGTCAGCATATATACACTCACCTAAAGGATTATTAGGAACACCTGTTCAATTTCTCATTATTGCAATTATCTAATCAACCAATCACATGGCAGTTGCTTCAATGCATTTAGAGGTGTGGTCCTGGTCAAGACAATCTCCTGAACTCCAAACTGAATGTCAGAATGGGAAAGAAAGGTGATTTAAGCCATTTTGAGCGTGGCATGGTTGTTGGTGCCAGATGGGCCGGTCTGAGTATTTCACAATCTGCTCAGTTACTGGGATTACTGGGTTACTGGGCCGACTGATTCAAGCTGATAGAAGAGCAACTTTGACTGAAATAACCACTCATTACAACCGAGGTATGCAGCAAAGCATTTGTGAAGCCACAACACGCACAACCTTGAGGCGGATGGGCTACAACAGCAAAAGACCCAACCGGGTACCACTACAAATAGGAAAAAGAGGCTACAATTTGCACAAGCTCACCAAAATTGGACAGACTGGAAAAATGTTGCTTGGTCTGATGAGTCTCGATTTCTGTTGAGACATTCAGATGGTAGAGTCAAAATTTAGCATAAACAGAATGAGAACATGGATCCATCATGCCTTGTTACCACTGTGCAGGCTGGTGGTGGTGGTGTAATGGTGTGGGGGATGTTTTCTTGGCACACTTTAGGCCCCTTAGTTCCAAGGCCTACCTGAGCATTGTTTCTGACCATGTCCATCCCTTTATGACCACCATGTACCCATCCTCTGATGGCTACTTCCAGCAGGATAATGCACCATGTCACAAAGCTTGAATCATTTCAAATTGGTTTCTTGAACATGACAATGAGTTCACTGTACTAAAATGGCCCCCACAGTCACCAGATCTCAACCCAATAAAGCATCATTTGGATGTGGTGGAACGGGAGCTTCGTGCCCTGGATGTGCATCCCACAAATCTCCATCAACTGCAAGATGCTATCCTATCAATATGGGCCAACATTTCTAAAGAATGCTTTCAGCACCTTGTTGAATCAATGCCACGTAGAATTAAAGCAGTTCTGAAGGCGAAAGGGGGTCGAACACAGTATTAGTATGGTGTTCCTAATAATCCTTTAGGTGAGTGTGTGTGTGTATATATATATATATATATATATATAAACCGATGACAATCTAAATTTAGAGCTCATTATAGTGATGTGTGCCTGCCTTCACGTTGCTGTCTGCATGTGGTCTCTCTCAGTTTGGTACGGAGTTGTTAATTGGCCCCATGGAGGACACGTCTGAATGTCTAATGCAACACTTGCTGTTTGTCATCAGTTTTCTGTCTTTTAACATCCAAAAGACATCAAACCAACTTACTTTTTTCAATCTGTGATCTGTGATACCAATGTGTCTGAGGAGACCAAGACAGCCTGCACTGAGATGCATGTTCTTTTTTTAGTTTTGTTACATTTTAGAAATGAGAGAAGGAGGGAACAAATCAAACCCAGCAGCAGTCACTGAGGCTTCCTTTGGCTGTGAGTGATCGCTTAGAACATCTTGGAGGTTGAGTCATTGCTTTTGGAACAACGTTCATTTTGTCCTACTTCCAAGTTATCTCTTCTGTCATCACTGTAATGCAAACAAACATCTCTAGCTCTGACATCAGCAGCAATATGGCAGGGGGAAGAGCATTTGTAGAGCAGTTTATGGGACAGACTGAATTAGGGTTTTCAGAACACTGTAATTTTAGTAGTCAATACCAATGCAAATGAAATTACACAATTTAGAAAGAAATTAATGCTAAATTACTAAATAATCAAACCCTCTCTTGGGGGATAAAATCAGGAAGATGTTTAAGTTATTTTTCTCACCAACGATGCAATTATTTGATTCATCTTACATTTAAAAGCTACAATTGTAAAATAATATTATTAACTGTTTTCTGTTTTAATGTATTTTAAAATGCTTTTTTTATGTGAAGTTGAATTTTCAGCAGCCATTACTCCAGTCTTCAAAGTCAAATGATCCTTTAGAAATCGTTCTAATATTCCAAATTCGTGCCGAATAAATATTTTGGTTGCACTTTACTTTATTTGTGCACTTACACGTACTTACAGTGTACTTGCCTAAGAAATACTGGGTAATACAAGCACTGTAAAAAATGTAAGGCCTCTCCCATTCAAAATTTTCTAGTGAGCGATCACATCAAAATTTTTCAATTGGCCAAATTGAATTTCTGTGAATTGAATTTTATCCATTGTGGCAACAGTCTGTTAACATGGGCTCAATTAGAAATAATATGTTGAGCCAATGGAAAAATGTAATTTACCAACACTGTAAAAAATGTCAGGCCTCTCCAATTTAACATTTTCTAGTGACCGATCACATCTAATTTTTTCAATTTGGCCAACTAAAAAATTTTTATGTGATCACTATAAAATTTTGAATTGGAGAAATGTTTTACAGTGAAACTGTGAGGTTGGTCCAATTAAATATTTTAAATTGTAGTAACAATTGTTTATTTCTTACTGTCCCAAAAGACAAAAATGACTAAAAACAAATATATTAAGCAAAATACAGAACACAGACAACAGGGTTGACATTTTATCACATTATTTTATTAACAAATAAATTCCAACACAGGATATGTGGTGAAAATACCTTATTTTCAATAAGGAAAAACTCTGAATATTCTAAATATAAAAACCTGAAAATAAAAACTAACATTAATGACAAAGTATCCCTGCATCACATCTGGCAAATGACAGAAAAGAAGTTACTTCATTATATAATAAGGATGAGACGAATTAATGGACGCATAAGAAAATCGAGCTGAGAATTGATATTAAAAGGCAATAACTTAAGCCCTGAAAGAGGCCGACGCCAAATGCAATCTCTCCGGCACCGTGTTCAACGGTTGCATGTATGCCGCACTTATAACACAAATTACTTAATTTACTTATTACCTATCATTTTAGACATATAAGACATGAGGAAAATAAAACTATTGGCTACCATTAGACAATTATGTGGTAAACGAGAACACACTCATGAAACCAATGAATGCATGAACTCATGATTATACAAAATGTCTTTTAAACTTTATACCGGGTCATGAAGCAAAACTCTGGAGAATAATGTCCGTGCTCAATGCTCACCAACGTCTTGTGACGATGAATATCTCTCTATTCTCTTGGGAATGTTTGTTTCGGTCTTCAGCACCGTTTGGCTCTGCAGTCTGCTCGCGCTCCCGCACTACGCATTTGAAATTTCCACATGAACGGTTATCCTCCAGTGCATTTTGCGCATGCGTATAGTTTTTCGGACGTAGGACTTCACTTCGACTTCATAGATTGACTGAGCGCATTTAAATATGTTCAGTGAATATACAATTTTAATTTTGAGTGTAGACCTTAAGTTATGATTAGTACAATGCATCTTTTTGCATGGGGATAATTATTTGGAAGTCATTTATTGGGCCAATATCAATTTTCAAAAAATTTTTTTTTTTTTTACAGTGAGGTTACTACATGGGTTAAGGTTAGGTTTAGGGGGTATGTTCAGGGTATTATTACCCCGTAATTGTAATTACAATAATAAGAGCATAGTATGTACATGGGGAACAGGACTGTAAAAAGTGTGCTACCAAATATTTCTGCTGCCAGTTGTGCTGCCAGAAATGCAATAAAGAACAGTGTAACCAATTTCAAGCAATATAACATGTAAAAATGGAGCTAACATTAAAAATTGCACAAAGTAAACAGTGATCGAAGTGATTTTTCAGGAAGCGGTCTTTGTGCTCTTTCTTGATATTATTGTAGTATATTATTTTGCAATATTATTGCAATTTAATAGACACACACCATTATTTGCATTGTGCATAGCTTGACCCTACATATTCAATCCATTCAGACTTGTGTTTTTATTATTAACTAACTTTTGACATTCCTAGACTGGATACCATTCCATCATCCACTGTTTGTGCTGAACTCTGAAATGCCTATATAAGGTTTAGGCTGCTAATTTTTATACTTCTCACACTAAAAAATAATAGTAGTTATAATACCAGTCATAAAACCAAATGGAAAGTTGTCATGTTTTATATCCACAATGCTTTACTGTGAAAAGATGCCTAGTCAGGCATTTCTCCAGATAAAGAAATGCTTTTGTGTATTGTGTATGTTGCAGGGCATTGATCTTGAGTAAACAGAACTACAGGAAGTTTTCCTTTGCACTTGAACTCATGCACTGTTTAGTTTGCCCAGTGGGACATCAGGCAGAGTGGGGTCTTCCTTTCCTGGATGGGGGAGTTAGTGGAGGTTTATTTTTGGGTCTCAAAGGAAATTTAGTTTCTGAGAGAATACATGTGTAAGGAGATGGTGGTCTAGTGGGTTAAACCACTGAACTGATATGCAGAAGGTTGCTGGTGCGATCCCAGCAGTCACCACCAGTGTGTCCTTGAGCAAGGCACTTTACTCCACTTTACTCCATTGTCCCTGTAATACGGGTACTGTAAGTCGCTTTGGATAAAAACGTCTGCCAAATGCATAAATGTAAATGGCCAACCTGTCAAAAAGACACATTTACAATGATCCTGTGACAAAAATAAAGTGTGATTCAACGTTGTTGCTTCTGAATATCTCCAATTCGAAAAAAGCCTTTTTAGTCTGTACTAAAAATCCCCTTTCACACAGCAATACCGGTAAATTACCGTAAAATTACCAGAATGACTTTACTGGTAAATACACAAATATGCTGTTCACACAAGCAATGGTGTTCTGGCTTTTTGCCGGTTAGAGACGTTCACACATCAGCAGTAAAATACCAGTAAATTCTGTGATGTCAGTCATCGGAAATTATCCTTAAACGCTGCGCCGCTGTCTTCATCCGCCCACATGAGGAGAAGAGCTTTTAGTTTCACAATCTGTCCAATTTGACATCTGAGTGACAGGCATAGGGGGTTGATCAAACAGAATGCGTTTTTTGCTCTTAAAAACATGAGACTCGCATATCCAACTGCAGAGCCACAGTGCTGATGAATGGAAAAGAAGGCTGGGTCTCGAGCCCGACACATTGAAAAAGCTGCGAGACGTGCCACAACGGTCAAAGATGATTATTCAGCACATATTTAAATAGAAAAACTATTAAAAACCTTACTGTAAACAGCGTGTAGTAATCTGATTGGCCCAAATCAGACTTCTTACGTCAGTGCGTTCTGATTTCATACATGAATGTTTCCGCGTTCACACAGAGCACATTACCGGTAATTAACTGGTAATGTTACAACTTCCCTTACTGGGAAATTGCCGGAACCAATTTACCTGTATTTTGAAAAGGTCCTGTTCGTACATGATTGTATGCGTGAAAGGGGCTAAAGACTAGCTCAGTCTAAACAAAGCATGGTTAGAGTTAAGTGTTCAAAGAATAACAAACTAAGAACTGAAAAAACACCCTTGATGACTTGGTGAGGATCTTTACATAATCAATAAGTAGATCCTCATAAGGACGTCTGGACCACCAGATGTAGCCCACCAGCTTCACTGCCATGTTGAAAATGTCAACATGTCTAATTAAAACCATTTCAAATGATGCGGAGCCTCTTCATCTTATCGAAGATGTTTGCTTTTGCGTGATTGACTGCTATAAACGTTTGAGGCCCATGTCAATGGTTCTCATCAGAGAGACAAACACAATAACTTAAAAGTTTCCATCTTCTCATCTAGGGCTTAAATAGAGGAACTGTTTGGAAACTCTCAATTGTGCTGGCCTGTCACTGTCTGTGGTTGATTTAGTTAAACCTTGTGGTATGGTTCAACATTACACAATTTATTTGGAACTATTACCTATGATCCTCCTCTGTTTGAGTGTGCAAATGTTTTAGTATAAAGGCTAAACCTTCGGAACTAAGTTATCATGGCCACTCTCTCATATATATCTGTTCAATGTAGCTTTTTAAGCTTTGGTACATTACAGCCATTTACTAGTTATTGACCATAACATAAAATAACTATCTGTACACCTTTGACAGAGTCAAAGACTTTTGAGATCAGGATCTGAACCCGTTCCGTCTGCACACCACTAGGCTATGGCTCTGGCTCGATCATGTTTCTAAAGGTCAGAAATCCAAAGATCTTATGCAGTAATGGAAGTCACTCTGTCAAGATGAGATGTTGCTTCCTGGTAATGCAGTTTGTCTGTGATGGACACAAGTGGGTTTTAGTGTCTCGAGTCACATCTTAAAGCATTTTGTGTCAAATTACAGCATTACCAGTTCATAGCAAACCCCTGCATTGACTGCAAAAGCACTTTTCACATTTATTACAAGAAGCATTGATGAAAAGCTTGACAGATGTAGATTTTGATGTATGCATTGTTTGCAGATTGCCATAAAATTACATCATCTGTTGGTTGTAGCATCTACTTTCCAGCCCTAAATGCCATATAAACGTAATGTGTCTGGGAAAGGCATCTTTCCTGCACATTTCGTCTGGGGAATGGTTTGTGTTTGTGTATGCATGTGGGTGTGTTAATTGTCTCTATGATTAATAATGGTTGTCTGAAGTAAGATGAATTGGCAGGCTCCTGCCCTCAAATGTTTGTTGATCTTTAATTGCACAGTAATGGCCTGACATGAAGAAAAAAAAAAGATCTCTGGTAATCATGAACTTAGATTCAAATGTAATCACATCTTGCTCCTAGCTTCAGAAGGCAATTAGCCAAAAAAACAGGTTTTGTTAAGAAAAGAAAGACCAATTTTGTCTCGCAAGCCTAAGAGGACATGTTTCCAATGGGTGTTGCTTAGTGATGCTCATGCTCAAATGGAGCTTAAGAACTAGGCGGTTTCTTTTCCAACCACATTACACTGATCTTGAATTCATCAGTTTACCCATGTTGCATCCTCTGTATCTTCTGCTGATTTCATCAAGAGACAGTTAAGTGGTGTTTTTTGGAGAACTGTGAGTCGATCCCCTAAGACCAGAATCCTTTATTAAAAAAAGCAACCCTCTACAATGCGAGTAAATCGCTCGCATATGCAATTAAATCTTCACTCTGGGCGACTAAATGTCTATCATTAGCGATTGGCTAATAAATTCTTATATTTTACTCGCCATTGTGTATTAGAGGCTAAGTATACAGGTGCTGGGCATATAATTAGAATATCATCAAAAAGTTCAAACTTGTGAAACAAGCAAAAAGTGAAACTTGTATATTATATTCATTCATTACACACAGACTGATATATTTCAAATGTTTATTTATTTTAATTTAATTTAATTTTAATTTTGATGATTATTTGATGATTATAACTGACAACTAAGGAAAATCCCAAATTGGCCCCCAGATGTCCCAAATTGTCCCCCAGATGTCTTCAATATTGAACCTTTTCACAATATTCTAATTTTCTGAGATACTGAATTTGGGATTTTTCTTAGTTGTCAGTTATAATCATCAAAATTAAAATAAATAAACATTGAAATATATCAGTCTGTGTGTAATGAATGAATACGAATCATGTTCAGCTTCCCAAATAACCCAGCTTTAAGGAAACAGTGGATGCAGTTTGTTTTCCCGGAGCAGCAGCGAAGTTCTGCAAGTGTGTTTGTTTGTTCCCGGTCATGAATCGAAACCGCAGGCGGTGAGTGAAACTGCATCAAATGTCTGTGTTTTTTTGGCAATCGGTGCGTAAGTGCATATAATGTAAACAACCCGAACGTATAGTGAATCGAGTTATCCATGGATAATGCCATGATGTATTTTGTGTGTGTGTGTGTGTGTGCGTGCGCGCACACTCGTGACTCTTTAGCTCCTCCCACTGCACGCCTGCACAAACTCGGCTGTTTTCGGAAAGAATCGGTACAGCGCATCTGTCTTTTATAAATATGATAAAACTAAAGACTCTTCAGAGATATAAAGGATGCAATACTACTCTATAGGTACTCAAGATTAACATGAGACTGGCAGAAACTGTGCGCGTTTTGTAGCTTTTAAACACAATCTAATCTGGAAGGCAGCCATTAAACAAAGATCATCTTGCTTTGTATGAATAGGATATTTACATTTGAGTGAACAATACAAACCCTGCAATTCTTACTGACGCTGATGACTTGACCGGCACTGTGGCTGGCTGCAGATTTTTCCATTCTTCCCTTCACCCAAGCGGGCACGTTCAAGTCGGCGTTCCAGTCTCTTTGAAGTATCTGAAGTTAAATTGGATGGTGTCTGCGCAGCGTAAAGAGCATTCAAGAGTTATTTGTCTTACTTAGACCGTATCTGATTTATAGTTGAAAGATCCATTGAAAATAGCAGTTTCCTCTGAAATCTATATCCTCAGAACCCACGGAGGCACTTGGCTTTTCACAAGGTTTGGTTTCAGCTCGTGTAATGGTTGTCGTTGGTTAATATCACAATTTAAGATCTGTTTAAATGCTTTAATCATCCATTGGCCAGGATTGTCTTTCTTTTGGGTCTGGTCTTGACTCGGCTACTTGGCATCTACTCAGGTTGACTTGGCTTAAATAATACTGTACTTTCAAAGGATGCTTTTTCAACTGTTTAACCAAAAGGATTCACCCTTTGCATATTGGAAAACATATTATACCATTATACATGTCAATCTACAGAGCCCCTAAAGGGACCTTTGCAAAAATAAAAAAAAGTATTGACTTTCCCAAATTGTTCCTTTTAAGTTGCAAGTAAATGAAGGCAACATTTAATAAGCAGTAGTGCCGATTGAACGGCAGCTGTTTCGGGCTCAGACTTTCATGGTAAACCGGAGTAAAGGTTAAATCCCCATAGAGTCTGGGTCTGAGAAAATCCTTAATCTCTCCTATGATTTTTACGCTTGTACACCGTTTCATAATTGTGTTTATAAAGGAAGAAAAACAACAACTTGAAACATCTTGATTATCTTTGCCACAGGGTTGTGTCTGTTGGAACAGACTGAACTAGAACTGAAACCTGTTGTGTAATGCCGTTACAGTCACAGGAGAATGTTACTTCTCATAAAGAAACATGCAGTATTTGTTGAAAGTAAAACTTGTTGAGCTTGAAATCCTACATGAAGATGCTGGCTTGAGATTGGGAATGTTTTGTTCACATAAAGTGTGGAACTCAATAATGTAAATGTAATTTGGTTTGTCTCAATACTGAAATGTCACTAGTTTTTTTCTTTCTTTTGCTCGTTCTTTCTTTCGCTCTTTCTATCACTTTCTTTTTTTCTGCTCTTGCTATCTTTAATTCTTTAGCTCTTTCCCTCTTTCTTTTGTTTTTTTCTTTCTTTCGCTCTTCCTTTCTTTCACTCTTTCTTTATTTCTATCCCTCATCCTTTCTTTCGCTCTTTCTTTCTTTTGCTCTTTCTTTTGCTACAAAACACTATTATCATTTTTGATGTCCATGGTATTATTGGTCCGTAATCAGTATGTGATTTTGAAGTTGTAGCTTTAAAAGAAACATGAAACGCTCGCACAGTTCTTGCAAATGCTAATACTGTTTTTCTCCAGGGGTATATTGAGGAGAGCTATTGAATTTATTAAGACCGGGACAAGCATTTCCATCTGTGAGAAATGAATGTGAACTTCACAAGCCCCTTCCATGAATGTTCTACATCTTGCCGTGAAATTCCCTGGTCACTATTTGAGTTCTTCACTCACAGCCCTACACTTTCTTTTGTCTCTCTTTCCCTCCCACTGTTTGAAGTCATTTAAGTGTTCATCTACAGAGAGCATCAGGGATAGTTCCGACAAACTCAAAATTATCTTGAAGCAGTTTAATAAGCTCAGACCTTTAGCGCATTCACTGTCTAACAGTATTTAGGTACAGAAATTGAATAATCAAATGTAAAATAACACTGCATATGTTTAAACTGACAGGACCTAAAACATTTGCAAATGATAAACTTTCACTCTATAATGGTTAAACTTAGCCTGACAACCCAGACCCACATCAAGACGTTGGGTCTGGGAACACACCATTGGCGGGGCTCAATCCGAGGGGCGGGATAAACGGTTGTCTTTCAAATTCCCTCTACACGCAATAGGATATCCCTACAACCAACCAGAGCGCTATCAGTGGTGAGACAACAATCACAAGTGGGTTGTGGCTGAGTCCCGTGCGTTTTCCCACCAACGGAGTTAGTTGATAGATTAATATTTTGCCGTATCCCGGTCGGCAAAACTCCGAACACATCTTCCTTTTTTAAGAATGACTTCAGTGCTGGAAAGTAGCAGGGAATTCACGCGGAACCGTCGCAACTCTGCCGTCATTATGTTAAGCCCGCCCACCGACTCGATACATGATGTGATTGCTTTACTAGAGTTTGGTTTTTCATGCTCGCAAGCCAACGACCCTGGCTTCAAATTACATTTGCTGCCGCTAGGGTGCCTCTAGATTTATAGGTTAGGTTAAACTTGCAATTAATCCAAGAGTCACATGCATTTCGAACTGTGGGGCCTGGTCCAGATGGATCAACTACAATCCCCATACTTGACATCGCACATCCTGCGACGTGACTATCGTGGATGTGCACATTGTGATTTCGATGCTAAAACGATATATTGTGCAGCTCTACTTGGTGTCTGCATATTGTGCAGCTCTACTTGGTCTCTACTGAGACAAATGGGAGGATGATGATTTTGTTGTAGATGTTAACTGACAGAGATTGAAATTAGTTTTGTCTGTGAGCAGTATGATGTATTGAGATTTCGTGAATGTATTTGGAAGAAAAAAGTGAGTAACATACAATAACACATGCCGATCATCATGACAACAGTAGCATTTTAAGCCCTGCCCAGCTACAAGGGTGCATCTGAATTGACATTGGAAAACGTAAAAAAAAACAAATTTTTAGACCTCTGCCATCCGACCATTTGGAAGTTGCTGTAACTGCCAAACTATCTCTATGTCCAGATATATTTGATGTTAACTCTTTCATATAGCTGCACGTTTGAGGTAGTTTTGTGGTTTGTCACTATTGTATGAAGATAGTATTTTGTTTGAGGAATTACTGGGTTTGGCAATCCTGTCATGTCGATAATAGGTAGTTGTGAGGGAAATTTATATTTTCGATACCATCTTTCAGCTCTCCTTTGCTATTATGCCTTCAACTCTGAGTGGATTTATGGGTATTCATAGTCAGTGGTTCCAAAAGTGTAATATAAGCCAGTCATTGTCATTTCAAAAGAGCACTGATAAACGTCTTGACAAAGAATCATGCCAAGTCTTGATCCTGCATGCTTATTTACGGTTTGCAGAGACATTTTCAATGCCACATATTCATGTTCATACGTTTTAAATAAGCAGTTCCCAAAGAGTGGGATTATTGTGCAATTGTAACGTAAGAAGGATCGTTGAACCCATTAGGATGTGTTTGTGGTGTTAGCTTGGCGTTGAACATTGACTCGACCAACCAATAAAACCAATGCTGCTTTTGTATCAAACAGATTTTTGCTTCAACATTGATTCCAAATTTGCAGCTAGCTATAAACCGCAAAATGTCCTGGTTTTTGAAGTCCCTAGATTGTGCTTTTTTGGGGGGATGGGGATTATTTTGACTCAAATCGATATGTTGAGATAAACCTCAAGTGTCTATCCGGTGCGTACACATCTGCTGTGAGATTTCGAAAGATTGTTTATTTTTCTTGATTCAAAGCTGTTTAGATTCTTTGTGTCATTTTATTGGATCAGTGGTAAAAAAATGCTATTGTTTCTTCTAAGTATGTGCCTTTTAGGGATGATTCATGTGGCTGAATGATGCATTTTGGCCGCTACTGGGTCATTGCTGAGGAAAAGTACATCTATTAGTTTCTGACTTGGACGTTGGCCAGCAGTGAGCGGTCCTTTAGGCTTTTGCACTCTATATTGATCAAAGGAGGTCATCGCCATCACTGTTCCCAATAAACGCTTGGACTCGGGCATTCTATCCATTGTCCTCCATTACCTAATTGGAAAGGATAAATCAATGGCAGTGGAGCTGAAATCGGCCAGATTAGTTCCTGTCTGTTCTGCCGCTATTGGCTCTGATTGTGCGTGAGGTGACGGATGCGGAGGCCATCAATTCAGCAGAATAATTAAGGCGCTGTCTGTGTTCTAAGCCATTTTAACTGTGATTGGACTGCCTGGGGCAAACCATCTCCTGGCCGGCCTTCAGAGAGAGTCCTCCTCAAAGACACAAAAACACTTTCAAATGAATGTTGAAGGACAGCAGCCCTGTTTGTCCAACAGGCAGACAGCTATGCTGAGGACAGGGCTGGTAATTAGGAAGGATCGCTGTAGTGGATCCAACTGAGCTTTTAATGGCAGCTAAATGCCACAGGTTTTTTTCATGTTCAGTGTAGAGGTCTACAAGGGCAGCACTGAGTAGCACTGACACCTCACAGCAAGAAGGTCCACAGTTCGAGCCCCGGCTGAGCCAGGAGTCATTTCTGTGTGGAGTTTGCATGTTTTCCCTGGGTCAGCGTGGGTTTCGCCCACACAGTCCAAAGACATGCATTGGATATGCCAAATTGGCCATAGGAGTGTGTGTGTGAGAGTGTGTCCCAGGTCAAAAAGGGAATACGGCATAAAACCTGTGACAAATCTAAAATGTGTGTGCAGATAATTCAGATGAAGAGGACCCTGCAAAAGAGCAGTACTAGCTATATTATATAATATAGTGCAGAGTTCTACAAACTGATGAGTGTTGGGACATACAGTGAGGACAATAAGTATTTGAACACCCTGCTATTTTGCAAGTTCTCCCACTTGGAAATCTTGGAGGGGTTTGAAATTGTCATCGTAGATGTATGTCCACTGTGAGAGACATCTAAAAAAAATCCAGAAATCACAATATATGATTTTTTAACTATTTATTTGTATGATACAGCTGCAAATAATTATTTGAACACCTGTCTATCAGCTAGAATTCTGACCCTCAAAGACCTGTTCTGCCTTTAAAATGTCCACCTCCACTCCATTTATTATCCTAAATTAGATGCACTTGTTTGATGTCGTTAGCTGCATAAAGACACCTGTCCACCCCATACAATCAGTAAGAATACAACTACTAACATGGCCAAGACCAAAGAGCTGTCCAAAGACATTAGAGACAAAATTGTACACCTCCACAAGGCTGGAAAGGGCTACGGGGAAATTGCCAAGCAGCTTGGTGAATAAAGGTCCACTGTTGGAGCAATCATTAGAAAATGGAAGAAGCTAAACATGACTGTCAATCTCCCTCGGACTGGGGCTCCATGCAAGATCTCACCTCGTGGGGTCTCAATGATCCTAAGAAAGGTGAGAAATCAGCCCAGAACTACACGGGAGGAGCTGGTCAATGACCTGAAAAGAGCTGGGACCATCGTTTCCAAGGTTACTGTTGGTAATACACTAAGACGTCATGGTTTGAAATCATGCATGGCATGGAAGGTTCCCCTGCCTAAACCAGCACATGTCAAGGCCCGTCTTAAGTTTGCCAATGACCATTTGGATGATCCAGAGGAGTCATGGGAGAAAGTCATGTGGTCATAATTCCACTAAACGTGTTTGGAGGAAGAAGAATGATGAGTACCATCCCAAGAACACCATCCCTACTGTGAAGCATGGGGGTGGTAGCATCATGCTTTGGGGGTGTTTTTCTGCACATGGGACAGGGCGACTGCACTGTATTAAGGAGAGGATGACTATGGCCATGTATTGCGAGATTTTGGGGAACAACCTCCTTCCCTCAGTTAGAGCATTGAAGATGGGTCGAGGCTGGGTCTTCCAACATGACAATGACCCGAAGTACACAGCCAGGATAACCAAGGAGTGTCTCTGTAAGAAGCATATCAAGGTTCTGGTGTGGCCTAGCCAGTCTCCAGACCTAAACCCAATAGAGAATCTTTGGAGGGAGCTCAAACTCAGTGTTTCTCAGTGACAGGCCAGAAACCTGACTGATCTAAAGAAGATCTGTGTGGAGGAGTGGGCCAAAATCCCTCCTGCAGTGTGTGCAAACCTGGTGAAAAACTACAGTAAACGTTTGACCTCTGTAATTGCAAACAAAGGCTACTGTACCAAATATTAACATTGATTTTCTCAGGTGTTCAGATACTTATTTGCAGCTGTATCATACAAATAAATAGTTAAAAAAGCATACATTGTGATTTCTGGATTTTTTTTTTTTTAGATTATGTCTCTCACAGTGGACATGCACCTACGATGACAATTTCAGACCCCTCCATGATTTCTAAGTGATTTCTAATGTGATTTAAAGTCGAGTTGACATTGACTAAACGCTGATGACGTAATTAATAAAAAAAAACAAGAGATGGGAATTATTTGCAACATGCCACAATTTGCAACTAGAGGCTAAAGTTTGTGAAAACTTTGATGTTGTCTTGAGAAGCCTGAACTTGGTCGCCTTGTGCACAACTGCAGAATGCTGCCCTCAAGGCTATTGTTCCTACATAACTTATTTTTATCAGCTATTTTGTCTATGGGTTGTTACATTTCTTACAGATTTCTGCTAATTCTAAATCAGATAGGGATAACGTAGTAGATTACATTTATTTGAATGCATTAGTGATTGAGCGATTGCATGTGTGATTAATCCTACCTGTCCGTGTGACGTCTCTATACTAATGGTGAAGCTGTGGGTTTTTTAGCATTTAACCTATCAATATTGAGCATCCCGATGGTAGGAAGCCAAAGCAGAGTCTGCAAAGTGTATCGAGATGGCGTTAAATTACCTTGTCTCAAATGCACATAACTTTACATTAATGATGAACTTAAACCGCCCTGACTGCTGCAGATTCATTTCGGCGTCGATAGTGTTGCCATGGAAAAGCATAATTCCAAGTCTGAGGACGTGAACCGCTCAGAGTAGAATGTCACAGGTTGCAATCTCTTAATTATGGTAGTTATGTCGTGAATGCAGCATATGTTCTTTGTTTTAGTTCAGAAAGATCTTTAAAAGGTGGCTGCTGTTTGTTTGCGGCGCTCTGTGACTGTCTGTTTACAACTCTACATAGCATCATGGAACACACTGATGACATGATGTCTGCGCGAGCAGGGTCCATGGAGGAATGCAAATTAAGGCATAATTAAATAAATAACTGAAGGAAATATATATTTACTAAACAAATTGAATCAAAAAATATGATTCATACTATTTTGGTTTCTCTACCTTTATAGATTTAAAAAATTATAAATCCAGTGAAAATACAGGTATCGGTAGCAGCTAGAACCAAAAATAAAAGTATCGGTATCTGCCTTCTTTCTGGAAAAAGTGGTATCGGTGCATCCCTATTTTTATGTTTATACATTTATAAGTTATCTTTTGCTTGAAAGCCCTACTGAGAGGAAGTGCTCTATCAAGTTAAACATAACTAAATAGAGAAAACTCCTTGGATAGAGTCACTTTGTATTTCTGTATTCAGCACAAATGCAAACCCAACTGAATGTAATTCAACCATTTGATCCTTTTTACAAAGGCGGCTTATGCTGTTTGCTGCTTTAATAAAGTGTATGGGCCACGGCAAACAGTGCTGGTCCCTCACATCCAGCTGCCTCCGTAAGTGATTTGATGGCTGTGTTTCATAAGTGATTATAATAGTTTCTGAAACCTGACAGTATTGAAAATGATCTGAAGCTGGTAAGGATAAAGTACTTTCACACAGTGGCTAGTGTTACAACTGTAGAGCCCATATACAGTGTCTGCACAGCCAATGTGCTTTTTGAAACCATATGCTGGACCAAATGCAGTGCACTTTTTAACTGTTTTGACCAAATTTGTATAGTCTCAGTAGTTGTTTGAGCATTGCTAGGTGGTTTCTCAGGTGTTCTTGGTGGAGAAATGTGCTTGTCATGAAGATGCATTTAACAGTTAAGATAGTCTTTAACAGTCAAGATGGTTGTCAAGTGTGAGGTATTCAAGTGTTTAAGGGTTTTATTCCTCTGTAGACTAAAATAAGGAACTGTTAAAGCAGCTGCTTTCTTGGAAAAAAAACAGATCCAGTGTTTTCATGCACTGAGCCTTAACATACCTGGCAACGTCGCCTTCCAGCAATAACACTCACAGCCAAAACAGGGTTTGGTCAATTGCACCTACACTTTTCAAATCATAAAATCTCTATATGTGTATTATTCTTTAGGTTTAAGAAGTCCTGAGCCAGGGAATGGGAGGAGAGGGGATGAGGAAGTCGAAATAATACTCTGCTTTGCACCTCATAAAGAATGGAGCTTGCATGTGAAGTAGGGTTATCCACAATCCTAGCTCACTCGTCTGCTCCGAGTGTTGTTTGATGTGATAAAGACTTGTGAGAGGAGCACAAATCTTCCACACGCTCGCAGCTTTTCACCACCTTGTGTATCAAAGTAGAAACACCTGCTTGTTGGTCAGGATGCCCATTGCAGTCTTAAAAGGAAACGTTTGTGGAAAACTTTAGAAAGAGTTTAATTTACTATGCGGACAAACTCTCTTTAAGTTAAGTACGATTGGATAAAAAGACAAAATAGTGTTGTCTTGGCTGTATGCATGTAGAAACAAACCTGTTGTCAGTTATTCAGTAACTATTTATGAGGTACCTGATGGGTACTGAATTAACATGTGACTTGCTCATAACTTGATATTTATATTGTGGCAGGTTGTGGGTCCATGCAAAGTCAGCTTTTGAACAAACAGAACTTTTATTTGTTCAGTTAAACACACCTCATCAAACAGGGTTTATACGGTGATGAAACGCCTGTAAATGTCATGGAATTTTAAAATAGCAATTTCCAGGCCGGGGAAAGTCTTGGAAAAATAAATTCAGACATTTTTTGAAAAAGTCAAGTTCAAATTGTGATGATATTGGTTAAACAAACTACAATACTTAACGTTCATTCGATCCATCCGATTGCGGCATTCCCATCAGATTTCGTTTTGCAGCGTTGAGCATTATAACCCAATCACACACGTTTCTGTTGAGCTTAAGAATGTGTTGGCCAATCAGAGGCGTTCAGATTAGTCATTGCTGAAATGAAGAGTTTCGTTCAGTTTGTGCACTCTCTGGCTGAATTCTGACTGAAAGTGCAGTTTAAAACATTAAAATGTTACAAATAAATATTGTATTGTTAAGTATTAGTATTTAGTACTACTTAGTATTTTTTTATATTTTTATTAGTGTGCTGAAAGTTGTCAGTTTCTTGGTAAAACTAAAAAATCTTTATAGCGTCTTCATCCCATTTAAACATCATTGGATGTTTTTATGTGCATTTTTAAATGCGCCTTGGCACTATTGCATTTCGTACCATTTAGTTGTCTCAGTCTACCTATTTTTTTGAATGCAAGAATGTTTTTGTAACTCTTTTGGCTCATGCAGACACCCAAAACTTATCAGAGTTGGTTCAGAATAACTAGAAAGCTGTCTAATTTTTTCAGGATTTCAATCAGGTAACCCACGACTTGATTTAGAAAAATGTGTAGTTTGCACATCATCACCTTTTAGTTTGTAGACGATTTATGGGGATGAATTATGTTAGCAACACATTTCAGCTTGACTTCAATCTATCTATCAATCTGTTTTTGACATAAGCACCATCTTTTAGCAGTTCTTTTACTGTGGTAGAGTTTTGGGTATGTTTTACCTCTCCTGTTTCCATAGCCTAGACATTGGCAGGAAGACAGAGCGATGCAGGACATTATGTGCTGAGATTAGCTGCATTCGGCCACAAATCCCAAATGCTTGTGGCCGCTGAGCAGAGCTGAATGTGCGTTCTGTGTGAGGTTTTAACCCAGTTTGCGTGACTTGAATATTTAATAAGAGTTAAGCTCTAGGAATGCGCACACTCGATCGGACTCCCCTGGTCTCGCTTCGGTTTTCTCTCTCTTTCCCCTCATTTATTTCATCATTCTACAGAAGCTTGGGGGAAACACCCCCATATGCTGAAGTGCTGATTTAATTCATTCAGTGCATTAATGAAATAGAATACATGGGCGTCAACAGATGTCATGCTTCAGAGAGTGTGTATCTGTGCTATACGTGTCTTAATCTGAACTTGTTTATTTTTGCAGTACGGCTGGAGTGTGGTTAGACCACGGCAGCTATTCTCTCCACAAGGCTGTTGAAAAAAAAAGAAGAATGTTTATGTTATTTAATTGTGTATATAATCTTATTTAGTATGTGGTAAGGCTCTTTGCAGCTTTTAAATAAAATTGCCCTGCATAATATTTCCTGAATGAAATCCAATACTTGTTTCTTACTACTTTTGGTGTGCTGATTACAAAAATAGTCTGTTTTGCTCTAGCACATCACACTTTCTCACAAAATATGTCTTATGTAGCATTTTTGCTTTTGTCAGCCATTTGTATCCCTTAATCACCTGAAAAACTTCCACAAAAACATGATTCTTGTCTTCCTCTAAGCCACTAATTCTCAGCCAATTCTTGATTTCAAGCTTAGAATGAGTGACAAGAAAATGCTAATAATATATATACATATACATATTTGTGTGTTTGTGTGTGTGTGTGTATATGTACATATATTAATATAATTATATTCAAAAGCTTTTGATCTGTAATATTTTTTGTTTTTAGAAGTCTCATATACTCACCAAGGCTGCATTTAATTTATAAAAAAAAAAAAACGAAACAAAAACCAGTAATATTGTGAAATGTTATTAAAATGTAATGTAACTGTTTTCTATTTGAATATATTTTCAAATGTAATTTATTTCTGTGATGCAAAGCTGAATTTTCAGCATCACTACTCCAGTCTTTAGTGTCACATGTTCCTTCAGAAATCATTCTAATATGATGATTTGCTGCTTAAGAAACATTTATGATTATTATCAATGTTGGAAAATGTAAAAAAAATAATAATAATTCAGGATTATTTGATGAATAGAAGGGTAATATTAGATTTTTTTTTCAAGATGTAGGGCTGTGTAATTAATGTAACATTCTTGAATGTTTTTTAACCACTTTCAACATCATTCCCTCAGCTGTATATGTGATCATACTTGATCACAAGACGGGTATGGGATTATCCCGATTAACCTGACAGAGAGCTGTGGAAGGCCCTGAGTGCGTCCACACATCCTGCTGAGAGGGGCTTAACCTCTGTACCTAGAGAGTGAGTCGCATTAGGTGATCTGTACATATTTCAAGACTCATTGTTAAGCTGTGTGATGCAATACAGCCTAAAGACATTTGACACTGCACCGGTAAATCTCTTTGTCTGACTCTCAGACTTAATGTCATCTGTGTGCCAGTTGTCACAGGGTTTGCTTTCCTTTCTATTTTTTTAGGTTAGGTTTTGGTGCAAAGCCTGTTTGACATGAGAGTTTGGTTCATAAAGCTCAGGTTTGGACCTCCCAGCTCAGTCTGTTTTACTCATTTGAACTTTAAGATGACATTCAAACTTTCCATTCGAATTTGAACAATCTAAAAAGGCAAAAGCAATCAGAAATTCATGGGTTGAGTTTGGTAGTTTCCTCACAAATATTATTTTGCTTTTACTTGAGAAAATCTATAGATCTTTTACATTAAGAAGGTGAATTTTATTCTATTTTCCCAGTTGTCATCTTTATGATATCTGTTTTCTCTATATCAGTGCCTTTACATACTTGGTTACGCAGTCATTCTTTCCATTTTATTGTCTAATTAACCTTGATACGTCTTGTTGAGAGGGTTTTCTTTGACCTGAGCTTAACCACGCAAATCAGATCACACTGAGCAATAATAAACACAGATCCAGTCACATATTGACCTCATTGGATTGATTGACACGTACTAAATCTGAACGTCACCATCTTCCAAACATCACTTTGACATGTTAGTCCTTCGGATGTCAATTTATACTCAATTCTGTCCTTTCCGTTAAGTGTTGGCATTCTATTGTATGTATTTACGTTTCTGTGTTTTACTAGAAAGAAATGTCAAGGTTTCTTGGAAAGATTTTTATAGGTGTGGTCAGGCTAGGGTTTTTTTTTTTTTGGTGCTAATTTTGGGTGAAAACTTTGCTTGTCAGGTGTTCCAATCCAAAAATGTTCATATTTTTAATTTTGTATCGGCCTTGGATATAAGCATATGCTGGAAAAGCTGGGTTGGCAGTGAAATATTAGGCAGAAAAATCTTCGACATTAGGCATTCTTAATATTTAATAATGTTTTGTCTGCCTCTGGGCTCAACATACAGCAGTGTTCTTTTTGATAGGATGAAATGCACTGGAGCAAGTTTGCTACAGTTCGTTTTTTTTCTCTTCTTCATAGAAATAAATTACTTTTGACTTCTATAAATAAGGGTCACACTTTAGATTAGGGTCCAATTCTCACTTATGACTTTCTATTAGCTACCACTTTTGCCTCAATAAACTCCTAATTACTGATTCTTAATAGTTAGTAGAAGTTAAGTTTAGGTATTGGGTAGGATTAAGGGATGTAGAATATGGTCATGCAGAGTAAGGCAATAATATGTGCTTTATGTACTAATAAACAGCCAATATCCTAGTAATATGCATACTTATAAGCAACAAGTTAAAGGGGATGGTTCACCCAAAAATGAAAATTCTGTCATCATTTACTCACTCTCAAGTTTTTCCAAACCTGTTTGGAAGAATATTTGTAACCAAGCAGATCTCAGCAGCCAGGTTTGGAACAACTTGAGGGTGAGTAAATGATGACAGAATTTTCATTTTTGGTTGAGCTATCCCTTTAGTGAGAATTGGACCCTAAACTAAAGTGTTAGCAATATACGTTACCTTTTTAAACAGACTAGGATGCACAATATATTGGTAACAGGTTACCAGCCTTTATTTTCTACTTTTATAATAAGAATTTTTGAATTTTCTGGTACCAGTTATTAGAAATGTAATTACCGGTATGCTTGCTTATTTCCCTTATATTTCTAGATTTAGATTACTTGGACGTCATTGGGACGTTGAAGTCGGCATGAAACGAAAGTTGGAAAATGATTGTCTTCACTTTCATATTGTGATGTATATCTGAGTAAAACAGCTTTTTGAACAAGAAAAATATGGTAGGGCATGGCTTGATTTTGTCTGTCGAGAATTGATTGGATTGTTTGACTGAAAAACATCAGAGAATATGTCGCTGCAAGTGGGAGGGTAAGATTTTTTGATTAAAGATTGCGAGGGCACATGAGAAAAAAAAGTGATTTTAAATCATTTATAAAAATTCTGCAATATTCCATTAAAAATAAGAATAGTCAAATTTGATTTCATGGTGAGTTTAAATAAATAATATTTAAAGTTAATGTTTAAAACACCAATAATTTATTAATACTGTTAACAAATCTCAAAAATTAATATTAATTTTTCATGCTTTAATTTTCATACTGTTTTGCTATTCACTTATTGTTGTATTCACTAGCATTTAAACCAACAGATTTTAGTATTTTATTTCTTTATTTTAGACAAACATCAAATATAGCCTTAATAATGCCATTTATCATTTATTGGACATAAGAGTTTATTGCTTACAAAAAATCCAGAATTTGAATATCAGTGCATTCCTAACACAGACACATTAAAGGTGATGCAAGCACAGGAGCGTGGTGATAAATGCAAGGACAAGGCTGGCAGGTGAGTCTTATCCTCTGTCCTTAATGAGAGGAAGTTGTCTGTAATTATCATTTTGGCAGTGACGGAAATGTGCATAGGATCTCCAGAAAGGCTTTGATGCGGTAACATGTAGAAGATTACTTGCAGCCGCTATCTGTTTCCCAGACTCACAAACAACGTGTGCCTATAAAACAGATTTTTAACCGACCCGACATGGCTGTTCAATGTTATTTGCCTATAAAAAGAGCTCGACCCAAGCCCAAACTAGACACAGAGCACATGATGTGTTGTATTCATTTGTTCATTGTGATGAGAAAGTTCCTTTGTGGTGACAAGACGATTAGGTCTGCGCTGAAGGCAAGCAATGTATGCACAAACAAACAAAAACACATCTTGAATTCAAGTAGTTTTTTTCACGCTAGTTGAACATATCAGTGACACTTTTTGTCATATGGAAGGTTTTTTTCTGCGAGGTTTGTTTTCTTTGTTCTGTATTTGGGAAGCCACCCCGCCGTGTAGTTTATGTCCTTACTTTATGAGCTTGCATCTGTAATGTCCCGGAGAGAATTTACTGCGACAGATTTCTACAGGGTGAGCAGGCTCGATTCCCAGCCCTCGCCCCAGACCTCCCAGTCCCTGTTTAAAGGGGGCGCTTCATACAGGCAGTCTGGAAGTCACAAACTGTATCGTTTTAACCCTTAAATGCATGAATGTGTCGTCAATCATTATTACATATTTGTGTCTTTAGCGACCCAGATCTATATCTAACACCGTTGCGATAATATAAAACTCTCCTGATATTAAAATAACAACTACAGAAGAAAAAAATCTAGCATATTTTGGAGCTTTTGAAGGGTTCAGTTTTATACCATCATTACTGTCCTCATCAGAGCTCATTTTCCAGTACATTTAGCATCTGTATCTCAAACATATATTCTCAAAACTATAATTTTCAACATCTTCAAAATCAATATTTCACCTTCTTCACCAGATCCACCATCAGGTGATACTAATATTTGATTGTGTTTGGTACTTGCTCTGCAGTAAATCGCTAAGCCATTTCAAGTTTTGCTGATGATACTTCCTATTCTTTTGTTTTCTGCCTGCGGTAACTATGAGTGAAATGTCACTTCATCATTGTGTGTCAGACATTTTGTGGAATAAAGGTGAATGTCACAAGATGAAATTATTGTTTTGTAGGTAAAATATACTTACACTGTTACACACCTCGGGTCGTTAGCGACCCTATACAATTTTCTTTTACAAAAAAATGTATGGGAAAACAGGCATTCTTTTATAATTGTATTGTTTTTTTTTCTTGTTATATTGTTTATATTGAATTGATTGAGGAATACTAAGAATGTTGATGTCTAACTTTAAAAAAATGGAGGAGGGTAGTGAATGACGTCCCAGGTCACTAAAGAACCGCGGTAAATGATTTGCTCTGACATTTGTGTAAAAGTCTTCCTCTACTATTGCTTTTAAGACTTCACCACCCCAACCAAATTTTTAATGCATCAGATGTTCTTCTTGTTATACAATCATAATACTGTGTACTTCAGTAGATGCAAGGTGTATTAAATTGCATGCTTTTTTTATGCCTTTTTTTCAAGGCACACTCTCATCTACTGTACAGCTGGAAGACGGACATCCATAAAAACTTTTAATTGCTAACAGTAGTTGGCTGTCCAGCTTTCTCCGAGCTCAGCGTACAGCGTTCATGCCATCATACAGTAAAATAATGTCTGGTATGAGAAGGTGTAGCATTTTGTTGCATGTGCTTTGGAGAGAAATTATATGAGAAATTGATAAAAGTGAGAGAGAAAGTGAACAAAATCAAATATTTTTTTTTTCTTTCAACACCATAACATTTAAGAAGCACTTTGTAAACCTTCATATAGTGGTTTTCACTGGTATGTTGAGTATCAAATCCTTATCTGTTGGTTGTAGAAAAAAAGTAAAGAACTATACAAAGAGATATTTTGAGAATGAGTGAAGTGAATTTTGAGGAAATGATGGGCACATTTCCATCAGAAAAGAAGTCTGGTGTATGTTTGTGCATTGATGTGGTTCCAGCACTTCAGCAGCAAGAAATTCTTGTGCTCTTTGCTCTTTAAACGTGGCCCCTCATGTCATTTTGATTTAAAATGTGGTAAACGTATCCACATGAAAGCACCGCTGGGTTGCTGTTAGTTGTCAGTGCACTGTTAGAAACTTTGCGATAAGTCACTCTTTCAAGCTGGCAGTCCACTCAATACCTGTTATTTTGGAAACGCTGCTTTTTGCAGTGAAGTACTTTTTGCAGTGCCAATAGATGCTAATTATGTTTTATTTTCAGAAATGCAGTGCATTTGGTTCAACTTCCAAGCCTGGTTGCCAGGGTGTTTGAGGTGGTTGCTAGGTGGTTGCATTTAGAAAAGCCTTTAGCCCCACTTTAAGTATGAGCAATAGTAATAATGAAGCTTACCTTTTTCTTTAGGGGGCGTTTACATGACATGAAAACTTATGCGTTTTGGCTCATTTATTTACATGACAACGGTGTTTTGGGGGCCTGAAAATGCAAGCTTTTGAAAACAGGTTTTCATTATCGTCTCCATGTAAACCGAGAAAAATGTGAATTTGTGAAAACGGTGATGTTATGCGTATTATGTGTTCAGTCTATAGGCGTGTTGTGTTTCTTTACAAAGTGGCAGTGCCAACTACTGGCCTGGCATGCATAATACAGCGTTTTTAGTTGTTTTCACAGATCCGTGTGAACGGGGATCATTTTGACAACGTTGTCATCTGTATGGGGAACAAGTAAAGGAAAAACTTTTAGTACAACGTTGTCGTGTAAATATACTCTTAAATTCCTGTCATGCTATGGTTTTTTTATTTTATTCTGGAGAATAGGTTAGTTTAATTACTGTAATTACATTTAACAAGAAAATTGACTAGCTTGCTTCTTTGTCTGTCTCTCCTCCTCATAAAATAATTACAAGCATATGATGTCACTTCACCAATGTAGTGCTTCTTTAAAAGGCCTGTGCATGTGGCACCCTGGAAAGCCTTTTACCGCTGAGAGCCTTTGAATCCTTTCTGCTGGTGCTTTCTAGGTCACTGTGTCATTTGTTGTTCTTGCACTCCTGTTTATAAAAAAAAAAGGAGGGTTAACCTAGAAGGGGGGATGGGCAAAACATTTTACCAATAGGGTTTTTTCTTGTCTAGTTTGCCCACTCAATCCCCCCAAAATAGGCATCAATCTCAGCAGCTTGACCCAGAAACACACCTCTTTCTCGGTTGCTAAGCGATTAGAATCCACAATGAACAATTAGCCTGAATTAAAGATCATTTAGGAACATTCTGTTAACTACTGGCATTAGTATGCTCTTGGGCCGACGTTAATAGCCAGATGTTACACTCTTTTTTTCCAGTGTTATCAGTCTTTAATGAATTATTTTTAATATTTCACTTAATTTAATATTTGATATATTACCCAGCTCTAGTAAGGGCTAATTTGTGATCTTCTCGATAGCAGAGCTTTAGCTTTTTCACATCATCATCCGTTTTTTTTTTTTTTTTTTTTTTTTTTTTTAACCACTTGATTTATTCTCATCCCAGTTATTTTTATTAACTAGAGAGTATACCTTTTGAATAACATGACCTTTTCATGTTCATGACCGTCTCAGTACATAAATATACTATCTTACATTTTTACTTGACTTGTACAGAATGCATTTATCAACCTATACAGATAACTTTTCACAGACCATGTTATGGAATGATGTTCCCCCAATCACAGTCCTCCTTGTACCCAGATGTTTATGAATTCCTGATCAGAGCATTGCTTTTGCAGGTTATCTGCATTCTTTACTAAACAAAATTCCTGCTGAAGTTATAAAGTGCGGGGAAGATTAAATGAGCCTTTCCCATCCAAACGCTTTAAGCTCTCCAATAAGAAAAGGTAATGTTTCATGATGTTTTGCTGTAGCTTGGCTGAGCTTGAATGTTTCTTTGCCTGAGCTCTCAGATAAGATAATCTAATGTTTAGACAGCTTAAGCAATAGATTGTGCAGTGGTTAGATGTGGCTGTCAACACTAATTGTCTTCGTGCTGAACATTTGTATCCCTGGAGTGATAAATCTGGTTAAGTTCAGAATTCCCTTTCGGTTTCTTCACAGTTTTCTTTGACAGACAGACAGACAGACAGACAGACAGACAGACAGACAGACAGACAGACAGACAGACAGACAGACAGACAGACAGACAGACAGACAGACAGACAGACAGACAGACAGACAGACAGACAGATAGGGCACAACCGGTGCAATGCGACGCCAGGAGTGACACAAGTGTTTTTTTTTTTTTGCTAGTTTCAGCCCGACGCAGTTATTATTTTCACATCCAGCGCCACATTGCATAGCAAATGCACTCATGCTCATCTTATCTTCCATGGGCGTGCTGGTCTGAAGCTGAAGTGTGTTCAGGCGTATTGTTGGCGTGTTGCTATTTTGAGGCAACTGAAAATGACCGCGCCATTGACCAACAAAAACCTGGTCTAAATTCAATAGCGCAATCATTTTTGTGTTAAAGGGTTTGTTCACCCAAAAATGAAAATAATGTAATGTATTACTCACCCTCATGCCGTTCCACACCCGTAAGACTTCCGTTCATCTTCTGAACACAAATTAAGATCATTTTGTTGAAATCTGAAGGCTCAGTGAGGCCAACCATAGGGAACAAAGCAATTTACACTCTCAAGATCCATTAATGTACTAAAAACATATTTAAATCAGTCCATGTGAGTACAATGGTTCAATATTAATATTATAAAGCCACGATAATATTTTTGTGCCCCCCAAAAAACTAAATAACGACTTTATATAGTGATAGCCAATTTCAAAACACTGCTTCATTAGGCTTCGGAGCGTATCGAATCAGCGAGTATAGGCAGGTGCACAATGTGCGTACACTCTGCTTGTTACATACACAGGGACACGCAGCAGCACATAAACATGCTTAAATATTAAAAATAAAAGGATATCTCTCTGGAGAAGCGTTCAGTCTTACGCTCGCAAATTCCACCATGTAAATAGCGAATCCACGTATATGGTGCAAGCTCAACTGGCTTTTAAAGGGAATGGGAGATGAGACTCTTATTGGTTTATTGCATGTTACCCCAAAACACACCCATGACTCATTAAGAGACTAGGTACAACTCTTTTAGACCATGCGCCTGGCGTGCCGACCAAACTAGCAAAAGTGGATTTGGACACGCCCTAAGTTCACCTGCACTTTGCGCTTCAGACCATGCGATGAGATCGCTAAAATACGAGCCATGATTGTTCGGCAAGTTAATAGATTATTAGAATGACTGACACTGACATAATATGCATTCTATATTTAATTTCATTTTTGACAAATGTGTGGTTTAAAAGTGAATTTAAGTGTGAATTTGAATCGAATTGACAAATAAACACTACTGCTAGCATATTTTCATCACCATTTTATTGCATAATGGGCTGCTTGTATTTCCCACATTCAGAACAAATGCCCTCAAGCTAGTCTCCATGCTAGTAAACACCCCAGACACATGGTCTTCTGTCAGCAGTGGTAACAAGCTGATGACATCTGTGTGCATCTGTTTATGTTCGCAGTACTGCCTGTTGCACATATAGCAGACTGCAGACGGCGTTCAAGAGGAAGTGTAAGGCTGTTATCTCAGAGCTCACCATCCTTCACACCTTCCTTCCTACATGACACCGCTGACGTGTACATGCATAAACACTTTGACCCTAATTCTTTAAGAGGAGCTTTCCTGGGTTGTGCTTTGTGACCTTGTTCTGCGCATGGCCAGGACGGGGAATGCAGCGACAGACTGACGTACACTGATGTAGCTGTTAAGAACGTGTTTGAAGATGTTTGGTCTGAGCCAGTTGAGACTCCATCTGTTGTATTTTGCCTGCTTTGACTTTAAGAAAGTTATGATGGCACTTTAACAAAATGTCAGCTGCATTCATCAGAAACTGATTCGAATGAGAAGTGACTTGAGTTTGCAGCTTTTGAACCTCTTCAAGCCCAAAATAATATTATTTAATGCAATAAGTTTTGGCAGAAGTAGCCATTGAGCAGCCAAAAAGTCTGAGACCTCAAACGTTGTAACACTTGAAGCTTAACATGTTTGAGCAGTGCTTTCTGAAAAGCATTTCTTTAAATTCTGATTGTTTTGATTTCTCTTTATTAAAAAAGAAAACATTAGATTTCCCATTACTTCCATCAGAAAGGAACATATTTCGGATTTTCAGTTCTTCAGTACTTGCGTAGATCTACTTAGTTGCACTTAGTTCTATGTGGTGCCCTGTAGGGGTGTAACAATATTTGTTACAATATAATACAAAAATGCAACAATATCTATAGTCTGTATTGTTTATAATTCACCCAAAAATTACTGTGAGAATTTTTTTTTACAGAGTTTAACATTTACAGAGTTTACAGAGTATATTACATATGTTGAATATAATGTATAATAATGAAATGGTTGTATATTTGTGGGTTATGTCTTTTTGTTACCAGTAAAAAAGTGACCTACATTATTTTAAATGTATCTAGTCAGTGACAAAATGCAACCATATTTGTCTAAAATAATTCTGCATTTTCAGCTTCAGAATCATGAATATTTTTATTCTGGTGTCTCCATTGTACTGTGCATTGGATTTCCAGCACCAAGTCCAAGCCTATTCATTTTCACCCCCAATGTAATACCAATTTTATCATTTTAATCAGCAATACATTTTTTTGTTTACCTTTTACCATGTGTCTTGTAGTATTGCAATGATATTGTATTGTGAGTTCCGTATCATGATATGTATTGAATCGTGACATGACGGTATCGTTACACAGCTAGTGTCCTGCTGTACGTGTCTTTTGTTTTGTATGGTAACTTGTGACAGTTTGAGTTTTGTTTGGAGGGTTCACCAGGGTTGTACAAAATGCATAATTGAATAATTGGCTTCCGTTTAATTCATGTGTGAATTTTGAATTAGCTACACCCCATAGAAAATGGAATTTGAATCTGAAATTACTGAATAGCTGTTCAAACAAATTCAACAAAGTTTTGGGAATTTTGGGAAATGTTATCTGTATATGCCTTCTAACTATCTTTCTTCAAACATTTTCAACAAGGCTTTATCAAACAAACATTCAAAGTTTGATTTTTGCAAACTGATTTTAACCCCCCCCCCCCCCCCCCCCCCCTGTTGTATTCAGGATGACACGCTACATTACATATTCAAACGTCTACTACCTCAATTAGAAATTGAAAGAATAAAATAAGGAATGAATCTGGAATCTACTGGGCATTCGCAATTCAATTCTGAAAGACACACAAGCCTGGTGTTCATGTGTCATTTACATAAGGTAAACACTGACTTGCTTATTAGTTTTCTGGAAGACTCTATTCAACTAGTAGAAATGAGTAGTTTTACAAGCCCTATGATAGTCATTGCACTATTCCTGTTTTCTCTCCCCATTCTCCACTTTGCCACCTGGAACAGTTTTCCTCTCCCCTGAGGTATTTTGAAGTGCCTGCATATTGCGACGCATTCAATAGCCTCCTCAGTGACGATGAATGGGCTTAACTATTGTTTCTCAGGGCTTCTCTTAGTTATCGGGCCTATTTACCCACCGAGGGAGCTTCCGTCGTCTCGTAGGCATGGGGAATAGTCAAGCTGTTACTGGCTGAGTAATGGACCACACATGATCGAAGCTCACACTGTTCCTCTATTGCCGTGTGGGCAGAGGAGCACCTCTCCTTCTCCGCCTCTCCCTCGTTCTCACTCTCCGCCGCCAGTTGAGAGCCTCAGTTGTTTCTTTGTGTCATCCATTCATAGGGTTGGTGTATTGGGCAGAGCTGAGCCTGGTTCTTTGTCCTTAACGTTGGGAGTACCCTCCCTCAACCCCCTCCCCTAATCTTTCTGCTCTCCATCTACAATCCAACAATAGACCACTAGCAAGCATCTCAGACATGCCACGAATGTTAGTTCCCTTTTGTTGGTTTTCGTTTGCCCTGATAGAGCAGTGAAAAGCAGGCATTTTAATTTTAGACACTGACACTCAAGGTTTTGTCTCATATCCGAGAGTTGTCTGCAGTCTGAACTGAGAATGTTATCCATCTCTTTGTGAAGCCTAGACACATAGATGCTTCAAAACGTCTTGCATAAGTAAACTATTCTTGACATTCTTATATTATGTACAGACACATTTATGGCGCTCAAGCATTTGTATTGCTCGAACAGCAATATTTGATTCCAAGAGAATGCATAAACTGCTCAAATGTATACATTGAATGCAATTTAAGTTGCTTTGGTTCAAAGCATCTGCCAAATACATAACTGTAAGTTAAAATGTTGTTGTTTTTTAGATTTCCTAACCAGACCCAAATCAGATTTCCTGATTTGAATAGATTCTGATTTACAAGCTCTCGACTTGTTTCAGTTCCAATTAATTTGTGTGTATTTCAGTTATAATATCCATTTTTCTTACATAGAAAATACATTTTGTCTTCTGTCTTATGGTGATGATACACGGGGCAACTTTTTGAGCGATTGTTGCTGGGCAATGTTGCCGTCAACGGGCAACGAGGTGAGACACAGGACCCACGACCGATCTAAAGTATTCTGATATATTCTGATAAATTTGTTGCCCAGTCTCAATGGGAAAGTGCCCATAGCAACATCACTCGGCAACATTGCCCTGCAAGCAATAAGACTTTTGAATGCAAGTCAGACTATGCTGGTTGTCTCATATGTTGGTTTTTGCTTTCCTATATAGAGGACAACTACATAGAATCACTTTTGTGGTACACATTCTTTTTATTGTATCACATTCGGTACAGACAGCAAACTCACATTCACAGCTTGCTAAAATGTGATTTATTTTGCTGTGGCGCTGAAGAATCAGCAGCAGGAGAGCATTTTCAATGTCAATTGACTACAGAAGTGCATAATGATCCATCTAGTGTAGGTCAGACCGGGAGCTTTATTTTCAGTGCTCTATGGAATGAAAGGAGCCTGACCTTCTTCAGATGGTTGCCATAATCACATCTGCTGTTCTGCAACTTAATATACACCACTTAGTTTCATATTTTTCCATGACTTGTGTTTCAATCATAATTCCTCATACATGTGAAGGTCATTTTCTGGTTAAAACAAAGAACCGTTTGATGTGTCTGCAAATTCTTGCTCTTGTCTTGCATCGTTGGGGTCTGTAGTAAATGACTGTTGACCTAGTTGCTTTTTCCCCACTAAAGTAAAATTTTTGTGAAAACTTAATAGCTGACGTGAATAAATGCACTGTAAACATGCAGTTTTTATTAGTGCAAAAGTTGTGTTACTTGTCCGCTGGCCTGAATCGACGGATATATTAACGGATGTATTGAAAGTTTTTTTTGAATTATGAAAGCAATCCATTTGCAGGTTGATTTCCCTCAAAAGTATAAACACATGGCTGTGATGATTTCAAAACTTTGCTTTGGTTCAGAATCCCTTCCGGTGCAACATTGACTCCGATGGCTTGAGTTTGGGGGCGTGACTAACTGTTTGCATGAAAAATTGCAGACGGGCGTAGTGTTTGGAAAACATTTCATTTTTTTGTAATTACATTTGGTGCCGCTATTTGCACAGATTTGACTCTGTCTCTTTAATTCGGATTGAAGAAAATCTGTGCGTATAAACAGTTACTGATTAGGATGTTTATGAAAGACCTCTTTTATGAACTTTATCAAAATAATCTCATCATAAGCAACACAGAAAACCTCTTTTTCTCATGCACAAGGCTGTTGCTAATCAGGAAATACATTTTGTTTGAAGACTTCAAAGACGCACACTTAACAATGGGAAATGGCCTCCTCCTGACAAATGTTTGTGCTTCTTTCCAGAGGAAATGAAAACACCTCTGTAACGCACTTTCAGCTTTAGGTTCATGCTCGTACGTCCTGTCATCTGGAGGAATGTAGTAAGCGATTTGTCAAGTAGGCCTCATCTGAAGTGCTGACTTCCCCAATACCTCAGTTTTATGTTAAACAAATGATTTCTGTCATCATAATTTTTGCGAAGTCAATCATACACACATTTTAGCCATAACTGTGGCGTGTGTTTTAGCTCCTTGTGAGTCAGTAATGTATTGTGTATTAGGTCTTTTTCCACATTAACGACAGCATAATGCAATTATAATGACGAGTGCGTGGTGTGCCACTGGCCTCATTCAAAGCAAGGTATTTGCTATGGCCTGTCTGTTGGGATTCAATTCCAGAAGACGGTGGAGATTTGGCTCAGAATGGTATTGATTGATGGATTGTACTCCGAGTATTCCTCTGTTTCTCCATCTCAGGCAGTGAGGAGGAGGGCATGGTGCATGAAATTTTAGCTTTTTTCTGATGGGTTTCCCCTCTGCGTGGTCAGCTGCAGTCGTGCACTGAAGATCTCTGGGGTTCTGATTCATTGATACCATATGATGAACCAAATATTTTTGAAAGCAACCCAAGCAGTGAAATCTGCTAGTTATTTTTTAAATGATTTAGAATTGATCAGTCTTGGGTGGTAATTGGTAACTCGAGCTTTAATTTTAGTGATGCTTGGCATTGTTGGAGAACCGATGTCTTTCCTTTTGAGTACCTACAATGATTGAAAAGTCAATTGCGAAATCAAAAGGCTATAAAAACAGAATTGCTTACCAGGATGGTGGTGTGGTTTCTGTGATTTTGTGACTATAAAGTTTAAAATGCATAAATGAGCTCCTTTACAAAAATGCAAATTGACACCATGTGGAAGACAAAGCATTTAAAAACAGTTAAGTGGCTGGTTGGGTTCCTTTTAAGAATGTTTACGGGGTTACCAGACGCTTTCGTCTCACGCAATAGCACCGCTAAATATATTTTGGTAACACTTGAATTAATGTCATGCTTTAAGGGGAAAGATTTTGTTGTATTTCATTTTATTGCAAACTTTTCCAGCCCTCATTTTCCTTCCAGCCAGTAATTTAAGAAAATCCTTAGTTTGTTTAAAAAGTCAAAGGCCAGTCTGCACTGAATGAAGCAATTTGGATTGTTTTCCGGAAGCTTCATCAGGGATTCTTGCTTTTCACTCTTCACTCTTTCTAATTTAACGGTGATATGTTAAACATTTTGAATATTTCCAATTTTTATAATATAAAATATCAGTGTATTATTTATTATTATAAGTATTATTATTGAAACACATTATTATTAAAACACAGTATTTTAACATCATTCAATTATATTTCAGCATAAGAGCCTTTGTTTTAAATATATACATTTTCTTGGGATATTTATCATTTAAAGGGGATAAGTAAGTTTAATTTTCATAATATTTAATACCATATAGGCATGTATGTATATTATGTATGTGCGTACGTACGTACGTACGTACGTACGTACGTACGTACGTACGTACGTACGTACGTATGTATGTATGTATGTATGTATGTATGTAATGCCGATTTTAGACTGCACGATTTTCAAACTCGTTGGATCACTTCTCTTTTCACACTGCATGATCTGGGCCAGCATTCAGTCTCTGCTGTGTTCACACTGCACGATGGATCGGCGACAGGAGGTTTCACACAAGAGGTGCATGACTTTTCAAGAGGAAGAATCGCAGACAACTCTGTCCTGTCTGCAAACTACATTTCACAAGCAAACACATAAAAGATGTGACAAGGAAACAACGTGAGATCAAATATGCTTCAGACTGGAGTTTTTGTGCGAAAACTGGAATTGGTATTAAAAATGATAGACTGCAGGAACCTTACAATCCAAATTGTCTGTGTGCCGATTTGCAGCGAAAAGGAGAAAAAGACAAAAGATTATGGTGGAGGGGAGACACAGGGAGCAAGGATTGTGTTCTGCAAAGAGATTTGGAGGTGAATAAATTCACATAGCAGGATTTTGGACTCATCTGCGATTCTTGACTCATCAGCGATTCTTTGATAATTCACACTGCGTGATTGTCACTCGTTTGAACAAACACCCAATTTTCCTATGATTTCGGGCATTTGTTTGTGATTTCGCAAAACCTGTTGGTGAGTTAAAATCGGGGCTAAAATCGTGCAGTGTGAACTCGGCATTATGTATATGTGTATATTTATATATACATACATATATACATGATATATGTTTAAAATATATATATAACATCAACTGTAACTGATGCACTGTGACAAGCTCAGTGAGCTATATAATAAAATTAATTCTTGAACGAAAATGATTGGTAAAAAATAGCTGTGGAATTCAAAATGGATTATATTACTCACTATTTGTGTGTACTGTTTTATGCTTTTTAAAGTATCACACTGTTAGCTTAGCAGCATGCTATCATAAAGTTCTATTGAATTTGTCAAGCCCATTTTTTGCTGCTTGTGTAGAGCCTTCCAGATCCCTCACTTTTAAGGTTCCATGACTGTTAAGATAATGCCTATGTGGGCAGCAAGGCAGCTGTTCTGTCTTATGTTATGCACAGAATGCATTATCGGACATGCTGAAAGGAAGATGCGTTCAGTGGCAGGAAGGGGGTGTGGTCAAAGTCAAGGTCTCATGTATGTACTGTTGGGGGTCATCTGTGATTTCACTCACAGGACACACACACGGGACAGTCAACATATGTACCTTCAATTATGAGCAAGCCCCCTAATGTTCAGCTAATAACTTGTGCGCTTGAACAAGAGGCATCTGTGATAATAGTGTGATTGCATCTAATGAGATCACACTGTGTGCCACCATGAACAATCCTCTGTGATTGTCTATAATTAATGGGGAACATGTGGAATCACGCATGGAAGTGTGCTTTGTGCTCCAGTGAGCTCATTAACGAAGGGAATTTTTTTTGTATGGTTGCAGGACAGTGGGATAGAGACACTGATCATTATACAGATCAGTGGATAGAGAGTTGTTGGGATTTTGCATTGTAATTTAGGAATATTATTCATGATTGTGGCTGTTAATTTCGTTGATGAATAATTTTCATCATAGTTTTTTCATTGACGAAAACAAGAGGACTAAAAACATAAAGACATAAAAAACGTTTTTGACGACTAAATGAAAAGAAAATCAATTTTCAACCTTTTTCGTCAACTAATAAAACACGGATTGTTAGACCTACCTGACAAACTTAAAGCATTGTTTATTTAATTTGTATCTTTGTTCTAATGTATTTAGGCTATTTGTTCTATTTGTTTGATTTTAGTTGGATTTTAGTGGATCTTAGTTGGATTTTATGGTTTTTAGTCAACTAAAAATATAAACAATTCAAATCACTAAAAAAAGACTAAAACTCAATCACATTTTTGTCCGTCGGATTTAGTCAACTAAAACTAAAACAATTTAGATGACTAAATTTATATGATTAAAACTAAATCAAAACAGAACGACGCACAATTTCTCTCTTTCTGAACTATTACTGTTGTTTTATTGGCCCATTGTTTAAATTTTAACTTAATTAAGAATCATAAATTATTACAGTAATTCAATTGAAATTTAAGCCTTCAACAACAAAAAAATAATAATTAGTTTAAACTGATTTGTCCTCCTCTTGTTTTATGAATGCTTCATATAATTATGAATTTTTACCATTTGAGTTTGTCCCATTTTAGACTTTGTTTAACATTGTCTAATTTTAAATTGTATGCCAGGGAAAAAAAACGTCTTTATTAAAAAGAATTAAACACAATTTTGAGGTTTTATTTTTGATTGCATGCATTGAAATGAATTGACAAGCACTATCAGGAACTGTTGTACCAAATTTACCATGCAGCATAAGTGTTTTTTTTATTACTTTTTTCATTCATGGACTACCGATTTTCCTAAAAATCTGTGAAATACCATTCATTAAGTATAAGTCATGCACATCACAGATCACCCTAGAGATCTTTGAGCTGTTGTCAGCCTCATCTAGATTGATTTGCGATCATGGCCTCTAGTTGATAGATTACCTGGTGTCCTCCAAAAGGCCGAGGTAATCAGTATCCCTTCCAGCAGATCAGACTTATGATGAACAAAGGTTTTTGGGGTCACGATGGAGGAGAAGATCTGGAATAGCCATATGCAGCAGGCAACAAAAAAATAAGTATTATGGTCTGAAGGCATTGGGAGCTGTGTGTGGGTGGCAAAGTGGTTTTGGCTGCCAATATTTTACTGAAGATGCTCAGATTTGGTCGGTTGAGTTGCTGGCATACACGGTCTTTGTGCTGTGCTCTTAACTGTAGTGAGTCTTGGCTAACCAATAGCGTGCCATGGCCTGGCGCGGCCCGTTTGCTGGTATGCCTCATAAAAAAGGACTGCATCGCATCCAAGCAGGCACTCCAACCCACAACTGCAGAACATCCGCCACGTGTCCGTAGACCAGGAGTCTGTATGCTCCAGTGGAGGAAGCAAAGCCAAGTTAAGATGCAAATGACACTCAGATGAATTCATTTCATTTAATTCCTTTCTCAAAGTATTTCGGATGATTTTTGTCTACAATGCAGATGTTCTTTTTGAAAATTTCAGAGATTTGCCAGACTATTGCACATAACTGTCCGGAAAGCCAAGACACCCCGCTGACAAGGCAACAACTGAGAATGTTGCTGGCACACCAGTCCAGAAATGAAGGGGGAAAAAAATATCTTAGGAAGAAAAGGGAAAAGAAAAGCCTGCTCAGTGGTCGCAGTATATTCGCTTCCATCTGAAGACTGTGTGTGTGTGTGTGTGTGTGTGTGTGTGTGTGTGTGTGTGTGTGTGTGTGTGTGTGTGTGTGTGTGTGTGTGTGTGTGTGTGTGTGTGTGTGTGTGTGTGTGTGTGTGTGTGTGTGTGTGTGTGTGTGTGTGTGTGTGTGTGTGTGTGTGTCTCCACGGTATACATTCCCATCCCTGTACCACATGTTCCTCTCTGCATTCTTTCAGCTGGTTCTCATCCATCCAATGTCATTCTCCTCATTTTCCTTCCCACGTGCTCCTGTGGGTCAACAAGAGCCGCACGAATGATAAACCATCCCATTGGTGGTCAGGATAGGCCGTGCACTCAAACACAACGAGCAGGCCGCCCACTCTCTCTCGTTCGCTCCATGGGAAGACAAAGAAGCTCCACAAACATGCAGGAACAAAGTCCAGCTAATTTATTGCACTCCGGCCAGAGGGACTCAAGCCGTGACAAACAGCCTCCTGTTGAGAGGCCTGTGTACCGTGGCCAGAGAGTGGGCTGAGTATTCAGACCTGGGTCAAACTCTATATAAAACAAAGGCTCTTTCATTTACCAGAGGATTCACAGAGCATGACACATTTGGCAGATTAGGCTAATTGATATTAGATGGATGACATTTTGTATCCATTGTTGCAGCTAAGTAGCATTTGACAAAGCTTATCCTGAGAAATTTGGAGTTTGTTATCATTGTCGGAGAGTAACTAAAATACATAGTAGCAGTGAACAGTAGCTCATCTGTTTTCAAAACAGTGGCGGAGTAGCAATATTTTTTATTTATTTTTATGCAGTTTTATATTTATTTTATGTTTTTAAATATTTAATAATAATAATTATTATTATTATTATTATTATTATTATAGCATTTTCTGTGTATTTTGATGCAGCTTGACAAGTATACATCATAAAATTACTAGTATAGTGTTCGATTTCTGCTACACAATTTTCTTTTAACCTAATAATTCCATAAAAGTAATTTATTTAGTGGCCTTTTAAACCAAATGTGTAAACTGTGACAAAATTATAACTATTAATTTTTTTTTACCCATTTAGTTAGCCTGACAAGCCAGACCCACATGTTGGGTTTGGGAACACACCCGAGGGGCGGGATAAACCGTTGTCTTTCAAATTCCCTCAGCCCGCAATAGGATGGCGCTACAACCAACCAGAGCAATGAAGAAGGTGAAGCGGAGCTAGTTGATAGATTAAACTTTCGCCGTATCCGATCGGCAAAACTCCGAACACATCTTCCTTTCTTAAGAATGACTTCAGTGCCGTTCTTTCCTCAAAGAAAAGCTTAACTCCAAGTCTTCCAGAGTCGTGGCCAAAGCCGATTCGAAAGGCCGCTGCTCGCGAGCTTCTTTGTTTACCACAACTCTGCCGACATTTTTAAGCCCGCCCACCGACTCTATACAACATGTGATTGGCCTAACCAGAGTTTGGTTTTTCCAGCTTGCAAGCCAATGGAGAGTTGCTAGACGACCCTGGCTGCAAATTAGATTTGCTGCCGCTAGGGTGCGTCTAGATTTCTAGGCTACCATTTAGTGGCTTAAAGGCACAATATGTTAGACTTGGATTAAAACCACTAGAACAGTGTTATATAGATTTTGTTGACTTGTGTACTTACATTATCCCAAATGTTTCCAAGAATGTTTAAATCCAGAGTGTTACCCTCCAGAGTTTTATTTTGTAGAAACCATGGAAACACCAAAGATGCTGCGGCATAATAAAAGCTCCACTGTTCTCGAGCTGTGTGTCGCACTTGTCTCTCATTAGCAATTGCTCCAGCTGCCTCGTTCGGCTCCAACGGCTTTAAGCGCCACCGTGCTTCATACTAGTTGCGTTAATAAATCTTCAATACATTAGTTCATCCATGAATAGGATTTCTGCCCGAGTCCCGTCGGATTCTTTTCCACCAGCTGTAGAGGTGAAGACAACAACTCCCATGATTCCGCGAAATCAAGGCTTCATCAAGCTACGCCTTTGTTTTGAATAAGCGACCTCTAGCGGTTGAAATTGCACATTATACCTTTAAGTGTAACTTGGCTACTGTTTTGTTAGTTAGCTACCATTTTTAGCTACCATCAATGGCTTGACTGGAGTTCAACTATATTGAGTGATGTATAGCTTTGGCGAATTACGTTTTGAGTACACTGGTTGTGGGTGAGCCAATATTAAAGTGTGGAGTGGGAGCTTTGTTTAGTATTTTCTAAGGTTTAAGGACCAAGTGCCGTTTGCAACAAACCCTGAAGATTTCAACTGCAGGTCGGCAGCATGTGTGCAAGTCTCTCATGTAGTTCAACAGTACATTTGTTTTAACAATCTATTTGATGACTATTCAGAAAATCTCTGTTCAGCACATTTGTAACCTTTATGCAAGATGTATCTTGTGTCAACACCGATGCCAAACAGGTGGCTTAGTTTGCAGTCTGAAGTGCTGACCGGGAGGACGCACATGCCACTTTATGATCCACAGGAAATTAACTAAGCTCCAAGGATTTGACCTGATACAGTACAAAGCTTGCGCACCTCTGTGAACAATGGTTTTTTGCAAGATCTTGCATGGTATTGCTTAAACTCTTTTTTTTTTTTCTTTCACTTTTTTTTTCTGTTTTGGTTCTTGTTAATACTGTAAACCATAAGAATCCATTTAGTGGTTTGCTATGTAGGGCAAGTGTCACATTTTGAGCAGTTGAGGTTTTCCTATTTGTTTTAAAAGAAACACTATGCAACTCTAGCAGTTAAAAAACAGAACTGCATGCATTTTGCAGAAGAACATTGTTTTGGTTGTGCTTTGTTGTGTGGATGAATATGGTTATCCTACTGCTCATAAAACATTCACTACTACTACAGTTTAGATGGAAGGAACCTCAAGCTGACTATCTGAAGACATTTATTGTAGCTATATACATTAATAGACACTGTACTTCCTTAAAAATAAATTCCAGTTACAATGACCATTTAGAGAGCTACATATAGCAATTTATCTGTTCAATAGAATATCTTACTCACCTGTTTAGTTAAAAAAACTTAATCTCTGCGTTGCTTTTACAAAATTTTGAGTCCCTCAGTTCCCGCCATCTCTGAAAAACCAAGCCAATGTTGATTTTCGTTTTATTACGAGCTCTGTCGCATTCTCTTTTTGCAAAGAGAACACGCACGGACAAGTTACGCAAGTACACAATTTAGCAAGAAAAAAATAGAGCATGCTGGTATATTTTTGATTTGAGGAAGCGGTTTGTCCTATCGTATGCCCTCAGATTTATGAGAGTCTAAAATACAGGCATGTTATTTCATTGGCTTTCATGCCTTCTTCTTGTGATAATCGCTAACCCCTTAAATGCTCCCTTTTTCCTAGAGGCCAGGCATTTATTTGGGGTTTAAATAGAGCAAATTCCTATAGATGTTCCACTAACCATCCTTCTGGAAAATCTGTTACCATCCATGAGTATATTACAGAGCAGATGTTTACGGTGTAACTTATTCACTTTTGGCCAAAGCTGCTCATGTTTTGTATATAGTTGTCTGCTATTTACAGCAGATATTCTGTGCACAGGAAGTGGAGGAAGGAGTGACTTCTTTTTCTTCTCATCCTATTTTTTCTCCTCCTTTTTCTTCTCTATTTTCTGCAATTAATTTAAAGGATTTTTGTAGGTTATTTTACAGTTACACATTTGTTTTTCAACTAAAGCACAAGTTTAATTTTAACTTTAACAGTCTTTTTGTTATTTTGCATGCACTGATGCACTTATTTTAGGAAATCTAATTAGTTAATGCTGTTATCTAATTAATAGAGTTCAATTACAGCATAATGATCTCCTCATTGTACAACAATTGTGATAGTGAGTCCTGTAGAAGCAGTTTTTCCCAAGAGCGGTGGCATGATTTAATGAAATATGGTGGCTGCTTTTTCATCATGCTAATTTAGTGGGAGCTCACAGAACCATGTGCTGAGTATGCTTTTTTTTTTTTCCTCCTTTTTTTTTGTCAATAAAGCCTAAATGGAAATGGCGCTTTCATTGATTTGCCATTAGTGGACAATTGATTAATTCATGCCATTAAAAAGTTAAAGTGGCTGCTGATGTGTGCATATTATTTTGTGAAAATGGTTCAAAGATGAGTGTGTGGCAGGTACCTTTTGAAAGTGTCATAAATTGGATCATCCTTGAATGTATAATATATACTTATTTCTTTAACGATAAAAAAAAGGGGGAAAAGTCTACACCCATTCTTTTTTTTTTTGCTTTGACATGGTTGTAATATGGCTATTGTGGCATTTAGATCAACAATATCCAGCCATGACCATGTTGATTTCATGGTGACCCGAGATGGTTTGTTCCGTCTGCAGAGCCCCCGACCCTTTCAGTGTGTGTCTGCTCTACTATTTGTTGAAACCCACCAACTGAAAGCCTTTAGTCCCACTTTGTCTGACTCTGACCCTAATTCAATAATACACCAGCTGACATTTGACTAACTTGCAGACTGACATATTGAAATACATTGACTTAGTTTACTATGGTATTGATTTTGTGTTGTTTTAAAAAAGAAATGGTTTAAAGTGTCAAGTCTATTAGTTAATATCTCAAGAGAGCACTTTGTACTTCACTAATTCCTTGACATTTTTCTGTGTGTAAATTGGTGACGGAATGCATTTTTTTGTGACTTTGAAATGTCAATAGTTTATTTTTCTTTCTAGGCGTATAAATTGATTTGTAATGCCAGCATTTATACGATTAGCCTAGTGAAATGTCTTTTCACCTCCATAATCTTCCTTCCATGTATAAATGATTTTCATGGAAGTTGTGATGGTGTTAAGACCTTTTGACATGATTTGAATCATGATTTAAAGCTCTTCATCAGAGGAACTATAGAACTGAAATAGCATATGCGTTAGCCAGCAGGGACTTCTTGGTAATACACAGACATTATTTCAGAGCTTGAACCCCAACTTCCTCTATCTAAAATATATTTTATTAATATGACCTAATAATAATTTATTTAAAGGTGCAGTGTGTCATATTTATGAGGATCTGTTGACAGAAATGCAATATAATATATATAAACTGTTTTCAGTGGTGTATAACGAACCATTATGTTTTTATTACCTTAGAATGAGCCATTTCTATGTACATACACAGTGGGTCCCCCTTACAGTGAAGTCACCATTTTGCACCGCCATGTTTCAACAGTAGCCCTAAATGGACTAACTGCTCTACAGATCACTAGCCAATCTCTGCTGTCTCATAAGACGACATCTTTGTCAAGTTGTCGGTCACCGTAGCTTCTCTACGTGCTTCGAAAGGGAGGAGTGAGCGATGAGCGGTTGCAATTCCCCTGGTCCTTTCTCTTCCACTGTTGTCACTACTACTTTTATCCTCCGGAGCTCCTTCATGAGACTCGAGACTGGTGTGGCGCACAGGTGATATTTATTAACACTTGCGCCACTGGCCTCACTTTGTTCCCTCAGCTCCGCCCTGCTTGCCACAATACCATTATACATAATAATTACCCTCTTTATGTATTATGGTATTTACATGGCACTTCAAAGTTAAAGCAAAAACTCTAGGCAAGTACACCCATTAGTCAAAAGTCTCGTGGACACATATATATTGTGTGTTTTGAGGCCTTCATTTTAAAACAAGTGTTTTTGTTTTCCCAAAAAAACATGCATAAACATTTTTCTCTCAAAAATACAAGCATGTACATACATGTTGCTCACACATTATGGTAGCCCAGTTTATGCTGAATACAGTGTAATTACACTTTTGCCATTAATGTGTTTTAAAAGCAACTGAAAAAAAAACAAATGTCAGAGCATGTCAAAACTTCTAAAGGGCCCCCAAACAGCTCAGACTCCTAGGGGTTAAAAAATCAATATAAACTTTGAACCATCCGATATTAGCACAGTACGTATCCAAAAATGGTATTATCAATGTACCATGTCCAATGAATAAATAATTGAGAGAATGAAAATGAATGAAAGAATAACAGGACAAATGAAAGATGGACCGAAAGAAAGTAATACTGACCCAGGGAAAAAAGGAAAGATTGACCAAAAGAAAAAATGAATGAATGAATGAACACAAGAATGACTGAAAGAATGAAAGACATTTGTGCTTTGTGAGTTACTCGGCATGGAAGGTGTTTCCTCAACAGTTCAGGCCTTTATTCTGACAAATTAATTGATTTTCCTCTCTTTATAGCCCATGCAGCTTTTCTTCATGAAACTACACAAAGGAACAAGGCTGTTGTCCCTGAGAGCTCTTCTCGCATAAGCACCACATAAGGGGAAGGTATTCTGTTATTGACCTGCAGGCAATCTCATGGGAAGAAACCATAGACAAAAGCCCAGGCATGAGAGCAGAGTGGACAGACCGGACAGCCTCTCTGTAGGCACTCTCAAAATATGACCGCGGCCCTTTCAGACACTGAAGCCGGGTGATGACACAAACTTGGCAGACTGAGAAACACATCTCCCTACTGCCGGTGCCCCCCCCCCCCCCCCCCCCTTTTTACTTGCTGGCACAAATAGAAAACAATTGTGCATTGTCTCAAACTTTCAGACGAATATCTGAAACCATTTTTCTTTTTGACGTTAGGAGAAGTTATTTAGGGAGCTTTAAGTTAAAAAGTATAGACCCTGGATGTACTTGTGTTCTATGAACACTTGCTGACATCCATGCACTTTAGCACTTAATTAACTCTGCATTAAGCTAATCATGCATTGAGACTAAGTATCCGTCCGATTCATAAAGAAAGACAAATCATGGAATATGGTTGCACTGTAGTTGGTCACTTCTTGCTTTTGATTCCAGAGACCAGACACTTTGCATGGTTTTTGTTTTTGGCTCGAATTATAAGCCTTTGTTTTGGATCTAGCAAAGCTGTACTTGTCCGAAAACATTGAGGTTGCAGCCTTTTATCGACACTGCAGCATTTAAGCTCCTCTCATGGCCGCAGAGCTAAATCTTGCTCCCAGTCTGAGGGAACTGGGTTCTAGATTACAAAGGACTTATTTTGGATTTCACTTCTCATTAGAGCTGCGGTCATCCAAAATGTAACAACGTACCGGTCACGGCAAGGATGGAGTGATAAGCAAACATACTTTGACAGATGTGGTCACCGTATCCGCGGCATGCTGATTGGACTCTAGATGAAGCAGAGTGGCCAGATTCGGGATCGCGTGATACCACCGGTCCCCTGAGAGTTGTCGAGAGTAAGAATGTGCTCCTGCATATAAAAAAAAGCTTCTACTGGACTCCTATCCCTGTCTACATCCTCTACAGGCAAGAAGTATCAACCCATGCCAGAGATTAGCTTTCACGTTATTTGTCTCACTAACACCAATTAGAATCATTCTAGGGAGTCAGACTTCCTCGGGGTGCTGTCAAGCCAAATCAGGCAGCGGTTCAAGAATTCATGTATTCGTCATATAATCCAAGAGCCTCCGCTGTTCCTGATCTTCAGTTACAATCCAGCACTAGAGATCCAAGTGTTCTTTTCTGATTCACACTTTATGCGAAAGCCGATCTCTGAAGCCTGGTGCAGTCTGTTGTCTTGTCTGAGCTGCTGGGTGTCGAGTCTTCAGGCCATGGTGTTTGTTTTCTCTGGCTCACCAAAGTATCCAGTAAATTGGCAACTCCATCCAATTGATTTAGAGGTGTAATTGAACCACAATGGCTCTCGTGTTATCCCTTTGTTTGGAAGGATGGAGATCTAATTTGATGAATGGTTTGGAGAAAATAAAGAAGGTATACCTTAGGGAGAAAAAAATCAGGAAAGTCTGCCAAGACAGTGAATGATTCAAAGTCAAGAGTGAAATTTGAAATGTGTCCGATGATGGAGAGCTTTATCTCACAGAGAAATGTAGTTCTCAATGCATCTGTTTTTCTTGTGGAATCCTACAAAATAATGGCCACAATTTCAGCGCGTCTTGTCAAAAATGTCCCTCAAGACTACAGAAAAAGCTGAAGCATGTCCTGAAGTAGTTCTTTTTGGCAGTTTAGTCTTTTGCAACATCTCACTTTTCCTAGTTCCATCTGTTCTCATGGGGGAGGAGTAGATGGGTGTTCGCTGCTGCCAACTGCGCAAGTGTGCAAGCTAGCAGCAAATGATAAAAGACACTGGCTCTACGGCCAGGGATCCATTGCTCTTTTTGCATCATATCTTTCTCTTGTAAACATGTTTCCATTAAACCTTTTGTCTTCATTCTGTGTTAATTACACGTTCTTGGCGCCATTTGCTGTGAAGACTGATTATTCTGTCGCTTAGATGGTACGTTATCGCACTTGTCACATATTTCCCGGTGCATGTTTTAATTACAGCTTATGTCATTGCTTGCACTCTCTAAGGAGACTAATTGCGTTCGACGGCTCAACACCATCTTCATGTGTGCAGCCGTATATTCACGATCACAGGGGGTAGAGAGTGTTTGTTTCACAGCAAGATATCACCGCCTAGGGTTTGAATGACATGGATTTTGGCACGGATGAATGCATATGGAATAACGTAACTGCCTAGTTGCTTTGTTTACATGTGTTTGTGTTGTTTGTTTGCCTTGAGGGCTCTCCCAGTCTTGTTGGGCGGCGCAACGCAGGCAGACAACGTGGGCACAGTATGTGTCTATGGCCTCCAGAGCATATCCCACCCTGCCTCCTCCTGTTCTGCACAAATCTACACTTTTATGAGGCCTTCTTCAGACATATTTAGAGTCCCAAAGCCTTTTCCCAGGGAGTAAACGGCACATCTCTTCTTCCACTAACTCTTTTCTTGCACTTCTGGATTTTTCATTCCCCTTAGCTTTTTCTTTCTCTTTGTCTTTGAGTTTCTTTCTGGCACAGCCATATTGGTTTGATTGACAGACATTTGGTACCACTTTGTGCTTGCTTATGGCTAAATGGAGATTCCTGTTTTTCTGTTGATCGTTTTTGGTCAAGGGGTGTGGTACATACGTGTGGTTTCTAAACTTTTTAAGGAAAGTCAGAATCACACATTGATTTGCACTTTCTAGGGTTCTTTATGATCCCTGAAATCAGATAAATCATTACAATTTAATCTATTTTTTTACTTAAATTTGATTATGGTTTCATTGTTCGTTGAAAAAAATGGAAATGGAGACAAGGAGGCAGGAGAAAAAAGACAGCTGTGTTAAGATTCAAGGCTTTAGAAAGTGACAAATGTCAGTCACAACAATCATAGAGCAGCTCATACAATAACAGAACAAGTGATGTGGTATGAGAACTATCTCAAACTTCACTCTTAAAAGCAATGTCCTTGCGTGCACTGTAGTGAATTAATTGACAGTCTTATAAGTTTGAATAATTCTGTTAATGTCCTTTGACTCTATTTGGATCACCAACTCTTCCTTTTTCTCCACACAGCCGTGCTATCAAGACCAACCAGGACCTTCTCCCCGAAACGCCTTGGATCAACATCTTCTACGATGACTTCTGGGGGACACTTCTCACCCACAGCGGTAGCCATAAGTCCTATCGCCCACTCTGCACGCTCTCCTTTCGACTCAACTACGCCCTGGGTGCCTTAGATCCCTGGGGTTACCACCTGGTCAATGTGGTTCTACACTGCGCCACGACTGCTCTGTTCTCTAGCCTCTCAAGCCTGCTGCTGGGGTCTGGTTGCTGGAGCCTGCTGGCTGGGCTTCTCTTTGCCGCTCACCCCATCCACACCGAGGCCGTGGCAGGCATCGTGGGCCGGGCCGACGTGGGAGCCACCCTCTTCTTCCTTCTGGCTCTGCGCTGTTACATATGCCACTGTGCTCTGAGGACGAGCGGTGCCCACGGGCGAAGTTTGACGTGGTTCTTGGGCACCTTGGCATGTGCTTCCTTCAGCATGCTGTGGAAGGAGCAAGGCGTGACGGTGCTGGCTGTGGCTGCCATGTATGATGTGTTTGTCTTCCACAGGTTTAAGCTGCAGCAGGTTCCTGCTCTTTTTCAGAAGGTAAACAGCCTTTATCTGCTATTTTGAAAAACCAGCTGTGTTTTTTTTAATGCATGTACTTGATTTCCTAAACTCTTACAGTGGCTCGGCGAATTGTATAAACGTTCATGTGTAGTGTTTGCTTTCCATCAGGATAAAATTTGGAAAACATTTTGGCATGTATGTTCAACTGAGTGAACCGTAACAAATTGTACAGTTTTTTTTCTTCTTCTTCGTAATGGACTAGAAAAATGCAAGAGCCAAAGGCAATCAAAAGAAAATTGGTGTTTGTTTGGTGTATTTACATACATGCATCTGGCCAGAGATGTTTGTGTTTTCACTTGGCAGCACACAACAATCTGTAATTACACGAAAACGTTTCTGCACCACATCAAATTTCGGTAATCTTATTGCATTTATGTTCACTGCCCTGATTTGGAGTTTGCTGAAAGCTGGCTCTTTAAATTTCAATGACCCGTTCTGCTTTCTGAAACTACCGTTCATCTGAACCCGACACGGGTGAAGTCAGTCCCCTGTAAACTCCTGTTTGTAATGAACCCTTTATAATTGGAAAATATTTCAAGTGAGGCTGGAAAGGCCTGGCTAACGTTCTGAAATTGTTTTATTAACGGTCAGAGTCCAATCATAATGAAAGCTCCTTTAATGAAGTCTAATGATGTGGATGTATTGTGTTTACACGGGAATAGTAATTAGCGCAGCAATCGCTCATAAACCGTATAAGTCAGTGTGTGTGTGTGTGTGTGTGTGTGCATAACGAGGTATGTTGGAGAAAGCTGGACAGGAAAATCAATGATATTAGAAGGATTGCACACAGCCGTGCCCTGCTCCTTAGTGCAGATCTCTGTTCTTCAAGCACCCGACTATCAGGTCGAATTTTACTCAACCCTGGCTTGTCAAAAAGATTTACCATCAGCTGTCAGAACAACGTAACATTCGTAACCCCCAGCCAATCAGTGCAAACTGTATTGACGTGTGCACAAATGTGACTAGGATTAGAGACCCACTGAACTCTCATGTCAGGGTGTAAAGATAAATGTTAGTAATGTCCATTTCATGCATTCATATTCATCATAAATAAACCAGGGGGAAAATTCCTCAATTCCACAATAAGTACCATAGTGCATAGGTTGCATCTGTTGATACTTGATATATTGGTTGATTTAGTTGTCCATGCTTTTTTTTCCCCTTATATTTTTACATTTTCTTATATTTTTACATTGTCATCATGCAACACTTAAGGTTCAGGTTTAGAAACGCAGATTTAATAACACTGTTAAATGTATTCTTTAGCAATCACAAAATAAATACACAGTTTTCATTCTATACATAATTTTGTGATGACTAAATTCATTTGAGTGTAAGTATAGAATAAGTATAGAAATGTGATATTTGCCCAGCCATAACATGGAAATAATTGCTCATCTTATCGGCCATAATTTGAATATCATGCAACGCTAAATTGTTTCCATCAACTTCCATGACCTATGGGTAACAGTTGTTTAGATTGAGAATGTATTTGAATTAATTTATTCAATTCAAATTCATTTAACATAAATGGAAAACGTGCTTCTCGTTTATTTTGGGTTTTGAAAAAAAAACTCATACCGGAAGAAAATGGGACAAATTTGGTCCTTAAAAAGTTAATTCTGACACTTATGGGCACAAACATACAAATGTGCATGGTTTATTTTGGACCAGCATGGCTTTTCATCACAATGGCCTGTAACATCTCAAGAAAGAGGCTGAGCTGTGATGCTGTCTGCCTTTGGTTTATTCATAGACTGTAGCAGACAGGCCCTCTAATGGCACATCACTTCAGCCTGGGAAGTCTGTCCTATTAGATGACAAAAGAGCATGATCTCTCATATCTGACAGCTCTTCTCACTCTGATTGACCATATCCTCATCAATCATCAGCTCTTCTATTGGCCCAGCTGTCATTTTAACTATATTAAGCCATACAGTAGAAATGCTTTGATCCACAGTGTGCCAGGGAGCATTCGCTTATCCTGATGCGAACCCATGTGCTTTATATATACTTCCTGCATCAGGTCCCGGCTGTGTTTTCACATTGCTGTCATCCGGTTCAACAGTCTTAGCATGTTGTCAGAGGCAAATAATTCCAGATTTTCTTCTTTGAGGAGAGACCGTGTCACTCTGACTTATGACAGCTTAACATGAAGTAGAGTCGAAGGGGAAGCCAGAATTACTATGTAAACACATAAGCATCAAGGCGTCTACGATCCACAAGCCCAAGGACAAATACCTCTCATCTGCCAGGCTGCAGTGCGGCGATAATTCCAGAGATGAAAGCTGGATGGGTTTAGTGAGGAGACAAACTGCTTCCTACATCCAAGGGCCTGAAGACTCATTCGACGTAATGAGACTTTAAACAAAATATGCAGGAATAAACTCAAAAACGCAGTGTTTAGATGTTAGAGCGCATCCGTCAATCTGGCATAATAAACACGTCTATAATTCTCTCTGCAATGCACTTTTGGTGTGATACGTCTGTGGGCTTGCTTAATGTGTGAGGCACAGATACATATTAATGGCCGTTCATTGTCTGTCCATATAAAATGTGCAGGCGTGCATGAGAATTGCGGTGTGATCGTAAATTGGGCTGCTTATCTGATTGCGCTATGCAGTTTATGACATCATCCCATAGCTTTATATTGATACTAAATCAGGATGTCTGCTATAAGTAAATGCTCCCTGGGCAGCTTGTCTGGACTCAGGACGATCACTTATGAGGATGGATGGTGCATTCGATTTAATAATCTCAAGTTTTAAGAGGGTCTGGTCGCTGTGAGGCTTCTAAACTGCATTAAAGTGTTTTTTAGAATCTCCTTGGACTGTTCAGTATACTCAATTTATTTGCAATCTTCTCCAACTTGAATTTGTAGTTACGTTATACGAGTAAAACCACAGTGTTTTGATGTGCTTATTGCATTAGAAGAGTTCAGACAAAATGGATGCCACATTTAATTTGATGCAAGTGAAAATGAGGCTAAAAGGAACAAGTTCAGTCCATTTAATATGTGGTACCGTCTGTAGTGGCCTCTCTTTAGTGGTGCTTCATTTTAAAATGTCACTTTAATACAAAAAAGATTGTTATTCTCATAATGACATAAGCACATAGTGATGTTGTGGAAGTTGTTACAACTTTATAAAGTGCAAAATTGTACGGTTAATATTCGGTTTGAGATTACATTTAACATTTGTGTTTTAGTGTTTTCAAAGAATAGATGTAAGAGAGTGTTAATGACAGTAATTTAATCTAAATTTTAAAAAATCAATAAATGAACTATTCAACATCAGCAAATACACTATATTGCTAAAAGTTTTTGGACGCTTGCCTTTACATGCACATTGAATTTAATGACATCCCATCCGTAGGGTTTCATATGGAGTTGGCCCATCCTTTGCAGATATAACGGCTTCAACTCTTCTGGGAAGGCTTTCCACAAGGTTTATGGGAATTTTTGACCATTCTTCTAAGCACATTTGTGAGGTCAGGCACTGATGTTGGAACGAGAAGGCCTGCCTCGATGTCTTAGCTCTAATTCATCCCAAAGGTGTTGAGGTCAGGACTCAGGCCAATCAAGTTCCTCCACACCAAACTTGCTCATCCGTGTCTTTATGGACCTTGCTTTGTCCACTGGTTCACAGTCATGTTGGAACAGGAAGGGGCCATCCCCAAACTGTTCCCACAAAGTTGGGAGCATGAAATTGTCCAAAATGTCTTGGTATGCTGAAGCATTAAGAGTTCCTTTCACTGGAACTAAGGGGCCAAGCCCAACCGCTGAAAACAGCCCCACACCACAATCCCCCCTCCACCAAACTTTACACTTGACACAATGCAGTCAGGCAAGTACCGTTCTCTTGGCAACCACCAAACCCAGACTCATACATCGGATTGCCAGACAGAGAAGCGTGATTCACCACTCCAGAGAACCTGTCTCTGCTGCTCTAAAGTCCAGTGGCGGTGTGCTTTACACCACTGCATCCGACGCTTTGCATTGCACTTGGTGATATAAGACTTTAATGCAGCTGTTTGGCCATGGAAAACCATTCCATGAAGCTCTCTATGCACTGTTCTTGAGCTAATCTGAAGGCCACATGAAGTTTGGAGGTCTGTAGCTATTGACTCTGCAGAAAGTTGGCGATTTCTTCTTTATCCAAAAGTGACCAATATTGATAAATGAGAAAATATCAATAACCAATATGGAACTGATATAGCATACATTCCTATCCCTAAATTATGCACATTTTCAGCTTTGAAATTTACCTGGCTCTTGTGAAATATGTATTACCTGAGCTGGACTTGGTAACACTGGCACATTTGTCTTCTGCAAATTCAAAAATGGCATGAAAAATAGACTTTCAACCTTATAACTTCTAATAGCATTTTTTATCTCTTTAACATTTAACGTCTTTTTCCATATCCCTGTAATCATTCTCATACTAGCGTTCTTTTGCCTGGATCAGGGTGTAATGGTCTGTCTGCACATTCCTCACACCTCTGCTGTCTCACTGCCGTAATGATAGCCAGACAGAAGTATCAGCCGTGAATGCATAATGAGATTTTTCTCTCTTTTCATTAGAGCCGTGATTCCATTACCCCTGCAAACAGTTGGACTTTCTGTTTTTGTGGCTGTATTATGGCTTCATTGTTGAGAAATCACACTTGCATTTAAGGAAATCAAGGCACGTCTTGGGTAGCATTTTACTTCTACACTACGGGCATGTTTGAAGTAATTTAAAGCTCTATTTTAAAACCCAATGAGCTGTCTCCATCCTAACATCGAGTGAGCGATTTGCACACTTTCTACATCTGCAGCACATCCGTGTGGCTCCCAAATAGTGCTCCATGTTGGAATATGGACTCAATCAATTTGACTCGATCAATTGATTCCAAAAGAGTTTGACAATGTACAGTTATACTTTACAGTGTTGTATAAGATGTGTATTGTCAAACGTGTAATCTGTATTTTTCTTCTCGCAGTGCATTATGGGATATATGCTTGAATGAATGAGGTATCTTAAAGACCCCCTGTGGTGAAAGTCAAGTTTTTAATGTTGTTTATATGTCTATGTGGTGTTTTTAATATGCTTTCGACAAACCATGTGCAAATTCATGTCAACAACATTGCTGATTTTTTTCTCCTTAAAACTGCAGTGAACCAAAGACGGTCTAAAAACGCGGTTTAAAATCGCCTGTGTTTCTTGCGTCACAAACTAACTTGTATCCAATCACATCAACATGCCGGCAGGTTTTGCATATAATTTACTAGCTGAGGTTATCCCGCTATAATTTTCTGTTAAAATTGGGTACTTTTAGCTATATACCGGTTGAATTATGCCTATGATGTATATTATGATAAACTATATGTCTTTCTCCAGACGTTCTATGATGTTCAAAGCGTTTCTAAGGATACTGCTTTTTAGAAGGCAGACGGGTTTGTGTAACATTAGCAACACATTATTAGATAATGATAATGTAGGCAAGCAAAAGATTAATCATATTAATTACCGTTATGTGTCCAACGTTGTAAAGAGCGCTAACTTTGTGCAGTGTTTACTAGAGTAAGTTGAACGAGTGGGTCTCTAAGTTGGTGTGAGTGGAGGCGGGGATAGTTTGTATATTCATGGTTCTGCGTATACGTAATGAAGCATGGGTGTAGAGTTACATTCAAGCTATTTTAAGATTGAAGATTTTTTTTCAAAGGAAAGAAATGTTAAAATATGTAATTTTGGTGATTAATTTCAAAAAGGATAAAATAATTTCCTACAGTGGGACTTTAAATTCAACATAAATTCAAATGGACATTTGCAGTATTTATAATAAATTATTTGTCCATGCACTTTTTGTTCAATCATGCCCTCGCATTCTTCAATCTAAATTTCAAAATAATAACTTCCCCTGCTACTATCAGTGACATCTGTTCTTTTCTCTAATGACGTGTTTACAGTTGCGACGGTGGGACAACCTGTCACTCAGAACACGGCAATAGCAAACCACAACCATCCAATCAATTTCCCAATGGACAAAATCAAGTCCCGCTGTATACATTTTCTTGTTCAAGAAGTAGTTTCATTTGCCATTTCATATACATCTCAATAGGGAATAAAAGACTATCGTAACTATGCCGACTTTAAGAGGCAGCATATACATGTAATCTGTATGTGTACGTTTTGAAACTGCCTGCATTGGGCACCTGTTATCCCTAAAATGCAGTCTAGATAGGCAGTTTTTGTAAGTTTGCACATGCCTATGAACATGAGAAGTAGAGGGAATGAGTTAAGTGCATAAGCACATGTTGAGTTAACAGGGAGCTGCGCTTTAAGCGCCTTTGGCAGCATCTCCCTCCGAAACTCTTGGGGTATTTTTATTAAGAGTTCTGGTAGAGCTCTAGGATGCTTTTGGTCATTGCTCACCCTTTTAAAAAAGCCTCCACGCTCACAGCCAATCAAAGTGTACTTGCCGAGATGTTTTACATTTTATACTCACGGATTGATGCAGATTTTCAGACTTTATCTGTAACCCTAAATCTAAAAGAAAATGAATTTTTAGAGCAGGTCAAACCTGCATTATTATGAACTTAGGTTTTTAAAATCTAGCTCTCACGTATAACATTGGCACTGGCAGGTATTGCATTTATGGTGTAATCAGTTTATCTTTATGTGGAAAATGCCGTTTTATTAGCTCATTTTCTGGAACAAGTTAATAGGCTCATTTTCAGTAACAGATACTGAAGTTAGATACAATTAGCACAGCACGTTTGGCATACACACCTTTCAAAATGAGATCACAATGTTTATTCATCAGCATTAAGCTGTAAAATGTCTTTCCTGAGGTCTTGGCAATTTTACTGTTTTTCCACAATACAAACGCATGGTTGGTAAGCTAATAAGGGAAATGTGTTTTGTGACAGAATTTTGCATGGCTTTGTGCTGTACAAGGGAAAAGTTGTTTACCAGTTGTTTATGTTTTTATATTTGTTACAATTTGTTGAACTGTAGTTTTGATATGGAAAATATGCCATTAGAAATCAAATAATCCAGTCATAAATAGTTATGCAGTGCCAGTATGTGAAATTGTGGGTGATATAAATAAACATTATGAATTCCATTTCCGCAACACAAGAAATAGTAAATCATAATTATATGACATGCAAATTCACAATTATTACATCAAAAATTCTACATTTTAAGATTCAAAATTATGAGAAGTCATAATTATGACATAAAGTTTGAGTTTTGTTTTTGACTTATGATTATCTTTAGTATCATATAATTTTGACTCCATATCTCATTGATTTATGTCACAATAGATATGTTTTTATTTAAAAGAGATTCTAAAAACACTAAAACATCAATGGACATTTTGACTTTGGCATCCAAAGTAAAGGCCATGGGAGTTGTGCTTTAATGCAGCATGTTTTTCCTATAAGAGCAATGTGGTATTCCATAAGTCAGGTGGTACTGTGTGGGTGGTTCAGTTCAGAGGAAGCCCTGGTATGTCAATGAAGCATGTGTTAAGTTCAGCTCTGGGTGTGGGTGGCTGTTTAAAGGAACAGGTGTGAATTTATTACATGGCCTCGTGTGTACACATGGTCACGTATGCACATTCTCACACAGATGGCATGTGTATGCTCTAATGCCTTCTGTCAGTGTATGATGAAGTGATGCTTTGTAGGCATCACCCCGTACAGGAGCACCTGCCCACCAGGAGCACATTTATATCGGCCTATATAGCCGCTTCAAGAATCAAAATGGCTGCAAACCAAATTCTTTCTTCTATTGTTGTCTTGTTTTCTGGTCTCTTTTCACAATGAATAGGAATTGGAATTAAGGAAGATGCTAAGCTCTCTGTATGCATATAGCATGAATTAAAAGAATCTGCTGTGTCGTTGAGGTCAGCGTAAGCGGTGACCCTTTTGTGCATTCGGCATATCACCCTTTGCCCTCAACCTTTCTTACTACTTTCAATAGAGCACAGCAATGAGCAATATCCGTGACATTTCAGAGATGGTAATTCAGAGTTGAACACAATGTGTGAAGGACCCAAATCCATTTTGGTTTCCCTAACACATAGGAAACATATCTGCATAAAAGGGCGGGGTCTATGACTAGAGGGGGCACTATGCTCTCCAGTGCCACCTTGTGCCCTCTTCACATTGTTTGGACTTATCTGTATAAGAGATGAAACATCAGTTTAGTTTTAATAACCATATTTTAATAAACATCAATTATTGTTGTGTAAGAGAGTACCTAGGTTTTTGTTAACAGTGGTAATTGTATTTATCTATCGAGTGGATATACTTAATTTCAATAAAAATATTTGTAGCTTATTAGTTTGTTTAAAAAAATTCACTTAATGTAGGGGTTGAAGTACAAAAAGGAGGGTAGTGTTATAGGTGGTGCAATTTAATACATTTTGGTAAAAGTTCCTCCTTCCTTCACATTTTAATTGTATGTATAACACATTTGAACAAACTTTTTAATAATAACAACAACAAGAGTTGTATGTTTGTGTTTATATATATATATATATATTTATTTATTTATATATATAGTTTTTATATGGTATTTATTTATATATATAGTTTTTATATGGTATCGTATCACCAGATTTTTGGCAATACACAGCCCTAATATTTATAAAATATTGCAATTTTTTTAAATGGAAAATTTATACAAAAAATGGTATATAAGGCTTTAGAGGCAGTTGCAGAGAAGAACAGTTTAATACGTTTTGGTGCTCAAACCACAGTGCTCAAAAAAGCTCTTATTGTCTAATTCTTTTGTGCTTGTAAAAATGTATCTTGTATCGCTGCCTTTTCCTTGTCTGATTTAATTTGTGTTCTCAGCTTTTCGGAGAGGTGTGTGAAGCGTTGCAAGGCTTTCAGTGTTTTGTTTTTCCCAGAGTTATACACAAGAGAGCTCAGATCCAATGATCTGTCATGCATCCTCTATATATAGTGCTCTGTGGTTAGTGTGTCTGAGCGGGTCTCTCCTCTGCTGTCTACCCTCAGACTTTGAGTTAATGCAGCCTGGAAACACAAGACTCACTTTCACACACAGCAGCGGTGAGGATCCCCTGATCATTTGGAAGTATCTGATGAAGATGATCATGTGGAGTTGATTGGTTTTGGCTGACCTGGATATCTGACATGCTTCATTTTTTAATAAACTCATTCAATGCTGTAATACACACAATATTGTAATATAATTTAAGCATATAAGCATAAGCTTTGTTCTGACAGGGAAAAAAAAAATAAAAAAAAATTTGATTTGGAATATGTGACTCAAATTTGTTTAGGTTGTTATATTTATTTATATCTATATATACCATGGTCTGTTTGAATACTCTATTCTGATTAGCTGGAAGGTGTGCAATAATGCAGTTTAATGCAGAGGTAGTTCTAAGTCAGTTTAATCATCATTCTATATTAGTGATAATAAATTAATATTAAACAATTTGAATGCACCTCTGCTTAACGTCAGGTGGTTTTTTTTACCTCCACTTCGTGTTTTTTGCACAGCTAGTCATGGATTATCCCTTACATATACAATTTATATACAAACATATTGCCTAAGTGAAAATTTGTTTAGACATTTACGGAGATGTGAGCTCCAGGCCATCAGTGGCTGTTCAGTGCTCGTACCCACCGAAAACAGCTTTATCTTGGCCAGTACCTTGCCACTGGCTCTAATCTAGGTAAGATATATAATTAGTTTTGGTATATCAAATGTAAATCTTTGGTCTTATTAATCTTTTACTTGTTTCAGAGCAAATCAATTTGGCTAAGGGCAAAGTTAAGTTTCATAACTTTATATTTTTATTGAACTAACTAGAGTGCTGCTATAGTACTGTTGATTGAATTGTTTGCTTGTTTATTTCCTAGTGTACAAACTTCTCATACTTTTATAATGGCTATTATTGCTCATTTAAATATTAGTGTTTAATAAATAATATTTTATTTTATATAAATGAAGGGTCTTCTAGTGACTGATTTCGACTTTCAACAGTGAAAGTTACATTATGACATTTAGATGGTGGCAAAGACTGCCTACACTTTGAGTGAGTCAGTAGCAAATACTTTTATATTGAAAAGGACTGAAACAAGGTTGTAAACAAGGACATTATTTTACTTTAAATGACACCTTATAAGACGCAAATGACAAATGCATTGACTAGTGCTGTTATGGGAAATCCTGTTAAAAGGATACTAAGACAAAAGATTCAGCGTTCCTCAGCATACATTAAAACAGATTTTTATTATGAATATCAGATTCTCTCTCTACATAATACAATAACCTTTAATGGACCAACTCTGTTGAACTGTCAACTTGACACTTGAATCCGTGGTTGAAAGAAGTAGTTCCGTTCAAAAGAGGGTTTTTAAAGACACTCCATTTTTGTTTCTTACTTACACACTTGTGCCATCGAACTATTGTATAAAAGCAATAAAAGCACTCGTTGTCGTGCGATATCTCTTTATATCAGCACGGTTGCATTGGTCTACGGCCATGGCCTATTAATCACAGCCATATTGATATAGAGCCATGTTGCACTCTTACTATTATCATCTCCACACCAGTTTGCAATGAAGACTAAAGAAAAACATAATGAGCTACTACAGCCAAAGCTTTTTATCTCTTATCGGAGGAGTATCTTATTAATCTAATGATGGTGAATAAATTACTTGCAGATTAGCTCACTTTATTGTTTCTGCTCGTAATTTCTCACTCCCTAATTATCAATTAGCATTATGCTCAGCCAACTCGCCCACTCATGTAATTACTCGTTCAGCAAGCGGAGCATCTGGAGGTCGAAATTAGATTTGCATCCTACCTCTGAAAATCTGCACAATGAATCAAGGAAATGTTAATACGATGTTTGTTTGCTAAGGAATGTTTTTGTCTTTATTGATTGTGCACTGCAATGTTCCGCAAATACAGATGGTCCTTGAGGTGGCGTTTTAAAGGGCAGCTCTCACATACAGCATCTTCGGCACGCTCCTGAAGATACAGTGTACTCTGGAGACAGTGCTGCCATTTTGATTTTCTTGCTTCAGCTAAATGGCACGATCACTGAACCATGCATCCATTTGGCTGCCTTCAAGCCAAGGGGAACATTCAGAGATGGCACTTTTGTTTGGCGCTTTTTCTTTCTGGCTTAAAACTGCTTTTAGGAACTTGTGTAAAAGGGCCACATGCTGCACTTTTGTATCATTTTATTTTTTACTCCAAAATCCACATAATGTTAGCCAAGGTTCTTACACAAAAAAAAACATAATGTTGTTTTACATGACTGTTTTCCACTTTACCTTTAAAACAAGTAGATGAATTGTTTATATAAATTGGACATTACATTTATTGACTGTAAATGACACTGAAATTAAATGAGAACTTATACATAGTTTTGGCAAAAAAATCGTTTACCCTTAAGGTTGTTCGTTTTGTAATTGGCACTTAATTGGGCAAACAGACACTCATTGGCTGCATCCGAAAACCTAGGCAGCTGACTTGTTGCCTCGCTGCCTTATCAGACAATGGCTTGTAAGGCAGCGTTTGTGCATGAAGGCACCTCACAAAACTAATTTCGGACCGACTTCTTAGGCAGTGTAACCGTTTAATGGTCTACAGCAAAATAGAGAGAGCTTTGGTGAGAACTAAACACATATTTAATTACTACATTAGTAATTCCTCGCTAGAAATGACATCAGAAGTGGAACATGTTGGTAAAAAACATACATTTACACACAAACTGACCAGCAAACGCAACTTTCGGATCTTTTTTCCCAGCTCAACTGTCACAGAATGGAAAGCACGGGATTGTAGGATATCAAAGGCAGCGAAGGATACAAATAATGCTGCCTTCAAAAATCGATCAGATGAAGGCATCTCAGGAGATTCGGACATGCCTTCCTGCCTTGAAATGTGTCCTCCGAAGGCAGCATTGTCCAGGTTTCGGACGCAGCCATTGGCTTAATCATTGATCAATCAGTAGTTGAGTTCTGTAAGTTAGGATCTACATAATAACTGGAACCATTTTATTTCAAAGGAGCAAAATAAATACCCTTTATTTGATGTCCTCTTTAATACAAAGACCTTCATATGCTCTCTGTAAATTTAAGAGACCACCTATGTTCTAACTTAAGAGAGTTATGAATATGTAAATGTAAGTGTTTCATTAAATGATTTCTAAAGGTTTGGGGTGAGATCGCTTAGGTGGTTGGCACATACTGTAGAACTCTTTCTCCACTGATCGCTGTGCTACGCTATGCACTAATTTCTATAAAACCAAGAGGGAGATGAGAAATATAAATTCATGTTCATTATCATAACAAAGAGGCAGTTTAAGCAGTGTGATTAATGATCACGGGGACGTCTGCGGGGTAACTCCACTCTCTCATTTCACGTGTATATTTTGTTATTTATGCACATTTTTGTTATGTATGCTAATGTGCAAAAAAAGTTGCATGATGCTGTACAGCTGTTTTATCTACAACAAAAAATTTAACTCACCCTTTTATTTTTTCTAGTTCACATTGAATTATTAGTCTTGTTAATTTTGTGCCCATTTACAATGTGGATGTGTCCCGATGACTTGCATTTGTAGCACTTTATAAACACTTAAAACAGGGATGTATCTAATAGAAAGGAAGCGTTTTTGTTTTTCATGAATTGGACCAATCCGGTTGTGAAGTTCAGCTTACTCAAAGATCCTATCGCAGCAAATTCAGATTGGCTGAACAGTCATGTTTCTGAGAACAGTTATTAAAAGGGTGCTATTATGTTTTTTTGACCGTTTTTTTTTTTTTTTTTACAACTTTCTTTACTTTGTAATGTTGCTGTCTGAGCATGAAAAATGTCTGCAAAGTTACAAAGCACAAAGTCTAGTCCAAAAGGGAGTTATTCTCTATATCAGTGCGCAATGTTTCTGAACGACCTGAAACATCCCTTCTTCTGGGAACATACATGTTACAATTACAAAATTCCTAATTGAAATAATTCCCACCAAGGAATATGCCAAAAAAAGGCAAGGCCTTGTTGAGTTGCGTTAGTAGTGTGTTGAAAGAAACTCAGTTATGGTAAGGGGAATGACGTTACCGAAACGCGGTCAAAGCGGTTGACCAATCTCAATACACTGATTCCAGCTGACCAATCAGGTGCTGCCTGCAACACATTTAAAATATGTGAAAATGTTTTGAAAACATATTCTCGTAGACCCCGAAAACAAAATCAAGACAATACGTCCCCTTTAAAAATGTGTTAGGAGTACTCAATCTCAATTTGCATTGCAACATTCCCCTTTTACAGTGCATCTTTCTGTATTTTGTGAGTAATCTTGCTCCATTTCTCATTTCTTTGTTGTACCACAGTGGAATTATTAAATGCTGCAGCAGAACCGTATAGAAATCTACACATGACATGAATGCTAATATTGTTTAGAGTGGAAAGGCTCCATTTTTCTCTAATGTCAGAGTTGGTTGCCACTTCAGCAGTATTTCAGTGCTGTGATGTTTTTGTATTGAAGAGCTGTCGTTTTGATTTAGCTATAATTCAGCAGCGATGTGGTACACACAACGAACTGAGAAGAATGTGAGATGAATATTGTTTCTTAGAAGTGTGCCTGAACCCATACGGAAGTGAAAGGAATAGTTTAACACAACCCTCATTGCAAAGTGCTCAGCTTTTGTATTATTTCCTAATAGTTTAGATGAAAGCTGCAACAAGCTAAGATGCTTAGAGAAACGCCATAAATACAGGAAAACGCCAACAACCAAAAAAGCTGGCTGTAATTTTCCCACACTCTATTTCCAATAATAGTCTCTCTCTCTCTCCCTTGTTTGTATCTTCCATTCCTTTTGTTTTTCCCCCTTCATCTTTTTGGCAGACATTTGCCCACAGAAGCAGGAGTTGCTCTTCTATTCTCTCTCTCTCTCTCTCTCTCTCTCTCTCTCTCTCTCTCTCTCTCTCTCTCTCTCTCTCTCTCTCTCTCTCTCTCTCTCTCTCTCTCTCTCTCTCTCTCTCTCTCTCTCTCTCTCTCTCTCTCTCTCTCTCTCTCTCTCTCTCTCTCTCTCTCTCTCTCTCTCAAACATGGTTGTTTTTATCTCTCACACAATCCTAAGTAAAAGTTACAGAGAAAATTTCATTTTTGGCTCATTGCAGGGGTCCTCATGTAATCCCATATTCATTTTCCAATTTTCTGGGTAATGATCCTCGCACTAATTAATCCCATCCCATTATTACACAGTAAAATGTATAATGATACATGAATCACGCATATAAATCTTGTTTATTTCAGTAGGTTTTATGGCCCATTTAAAATAGTTAGATAAGTGCATTTTTCATATCTGAAGTTATATTTTGATCCTTAAAGGGGTACTTCACCGCTGGAAAGATGAATGTGTATTTAAATTGGGTCATTTATGTAGTAGAAATGTGAAATTATTTTAGAAGTTGGTGCCTTCTAGACTGAGAAAAGCCAGAAAATGTATTTTTGGCTCATATGGATGAAAGACAACAACTCCCAGAATGCACTTGCTTCGCTGCCCTGCGAGGCCACTCCCACCGGTTACATCACTTGCCCACCGCGGCACCACCCCCACCATCGTTTTGATTTTTATAGTAATAAAATAATTTAGTTCAGTTAGAGAACAGACACTACAATTAAAAACTGAACTCCATCAGAGAGTGAGGAGCTGAAAGGCCAGATGATCGAGGAAGATTTGGTTTCAAAGTAAAATGTAAAAGAGTCATTGTACATTGTGCAGTCGTACATGGTTAATAATGAGAATATAGTCAGATTGAGTCTCGTTTTGTGTCTCAAACGGAGTCTCAGAAGCAAGAGTCTTTGTACTGTAAGCCCTAATGTAAACCGTGGGCCGAAGTAAGCCTTTGTTTAGTTTGTAGTTGCTGACTGGTTAATTTATTGTTGCCTGTCCCCTCCGGTCCAGCGCTGGTCTGGCTGAAGATGGAGTGTGGTGTTCAGGAATCCATAATTTCCTTAGAAAGGCTTTTTAAGCAATGCCTTATGGGAACTTTTAGCATTTTCTTCAAAGATTCAGGTTCTTTGTGTGTACTTAGTGCTAAGGAACATTTGCTGGAAGCACAGGATAGAACACAGTATGACCTCAAGGTGGCCACATACATGTACACAAACAGGCTGCCATATACCACAGCTTGTCGAAGGGCACTCGATCACGTCCAGCGTGTTTTCTTTGGTCAAGCGTAGCCAATGCAAACAGCCCTGAATTTTCTATATGTTGATGCAGCAACAAGGATGGAAGGCTGGAAGCTCAGCAAGTTCAAACATTATAACCTACCTGGCAGAATCACAAGTCCTGTTCGTTTCAGATTATTAGTTTCGAAGAGCAGTGCTGACGGTGCACAGGAGGTCTCACTCGGCATCACAGCCCATCCAAACTCTGCCATGGTGAAAGTGCCAAGTTGTGAAGCTGTGAAACCCTGAAAGTAGTTTTACACATATACAGAGTATGCTCATTCATAAATCCCACTTTAAAGAAATAGTTCTCCCAAAAATGAAAAATCTTTTATCTCATTTACTCCATACCTATGACTTTCTTTCCTGTGTGGAAAATATTAAGTCGTCAAAGAGGTCCAAAGCAACACTGGACCACAATGACTTTCATTGTATAAACAGAAAAAGCTCTTTTGTGTTCTACAGAAAAATGTAAGTGGTAGCCTATATTTTTCAGATTTCTGAGTGAACTACAGAAATCTTAATCCCATTCAGATAAGTACATGAAATCACAGATGTACTGTGTAAATAATTTTGAATCGTGTTGTTTTGAAAACGTATCCAGTTCGAATAAATGGCTTAATACAGTGAGGAAAATAAGTATTTGAACACCCTGCTATTTTGCAAGTTCTCCCACTTGGAAATCATGGAGGAGTCTGAAATTGTCATTGTAGGTGCATGTCCATTGTGAGAGACATAATCTAAAAAAAAAAAAAAAATCCAGAAATCACAATATATGATTTTTTTTACCTATTTATTTGTATGATACAGCTGCAAATAAGTATTTGAACACCTGTCTATCAGCTAGAATTCTGACCCTCAAATACCTGTTAGTCTGCCTTTAAAATGTCCACCTCCACTCCATTTATTATCCTAAATTAGATGCACTTGTTTGATGTCGTTAGCTGCATAAAGACACCTGTCCACCCCATACAATCAGTAAGAATCCAACTACTAACATGGCCAAGACCAAAGAGCTGTCCAAAGACACTAGAGACAAAATTGTACACCTCCACAAGGCTGGAAAGGGCTACGGGGAAATTGCCAAGCAGCTTGGTGAAAAAAGGTCCACTGTTGGAGCAATCATTAGAAAATGGAAGAAGCTAAACATGACTGTCAATCTCCCTCGGACTGGGGCTCCATACAAGATCTCACCTCGTGGGGTCTCAATGATCCTAAGAAAGGTGAGAAATCATCCCAGAACTACACGGGAGGAGCTGGTCAATGACCTGAAAAGAGCTGGGACCACCGTTTCCAAGGTTACTGTTGGTAATACACTAAGACTTCATGGTTTGAAATCATGCATGGCACAGAAGGTTCCCCTGCTTAAACCAGCACATGTCAAGGCACGTCTTAAGTTTGCCAATGACCATTTGGATGATCCAGAGGAGTCATGGGAGAAAGTCATGTGGTCAGATGAGACCAAAATAGAACTTTTTGGTCATAATTCCACTAAACGTGTTTGGAGGAAGAAGAATGATGAGTACCATCCCAAGAACACCATCCCTACTGTGAAGCATGGGGGTGGTAGCATCATACTTTGGGGATGTTTTTCTGCACATGGGACAGGGTGACTGCACTGTATGTATTGCAAGATTTTGGGGAACAACCTCCTTCCCTCAGTTAGAGCATTGAAGATGGGTCGAGGCTGGGTCATTTCAACATGACAATGACCCGAAGCACACAGACAGGATAACCAAGGAGTGGCTCTGTGAGAAGCATATCAAGGTTCTGGCGTGGCCTAGCCAGTCTCCAGACTTAAACCCAATAGAGAATCTTTGGAGGGAGCTCAAACTCCGTGTTTCTCAGCAACAGGCCAGAAACCTGACTGATCTAGAGATGATCTGTGTGGAGGAGTGGGCCAAAATCCCTCCTGCAGTGTGTGCAAACCTGGTGAAAAACTACAGGAAACGTTTGACCTCTGTAATTGCAAACAAAGGCTACTGTACCAAATATTAACATTCATTTTCTCAGTCAAATACTTATTTGCAGCTGTATCATACAAATAAATAGTTAAAAAATCATATATTGTGATTTCTGGATTTTTTTTTTTTTTAGATTATGTCTCTCACAGTGGACATGCACCTACGATGACAATTTCAGACCCCTCCATGATTTCTAAGTTGGAGAACTTGCAAAATAGCAGGGTGTTCAAATAATTATTTTCCTCACTGTATGTTAGTTATAGTTTCCAGAGTGGTCCATTAAATGGCAAAGTTTTTTGCAGGAAATTCTCCTTGACCTTAGTGACCTCTGAAAAGGATGAATCAGTATCTTGTAACTGCCACGGAGGATTGTGGACACACACAGGCTCGCCGAACCATTCAGGCTAAATAAACAGCCGCGATTTAGGAAGCAGAAGTTTATACTAGGAGGTCTCTCTGTGGCTGCACTCAATAAATTTTTCACAGGGAGCAATTTTGAGTTTGAATGGATTGAGGTTTCTCAATCTCATCACTTTATTTACGTTTCAGATTTTCCTCTTTTGTGGTTGAGCTTCGTATTTTTGGGGAATGGTGATGCATAGCTACAAGGCATTTCTTTTGGCTACCTTGGAATACTCTAATACATTGGCGTGTAGGCCTACAAATCCTTCAAATGTCATTCTTCTCTGTCTGTGATCGAAACGGACTGCTGACCTGGCTGAAATACAGAGAGTAGTTTAGAAAGCAAGCAAACCCAAGGCCAAAATAATTTATTTTTCAACTTTCTGATCCCATTTGTGTTTTCCACAGTTATGGCCTTGCTAGGTAATAAATGTCTCTTTATTTGTTAAATATAAAGTTTCATATTCGCATTGGCTCAATCTAGAGCTCTCCGTGAGTCAATACCTGCAATCCAAAGATTATTACTTTCTCATGATAAATGTTTTTCATATCCTAATCATCCATTATTTTCTCATTCTTTTGCAAGCACCGCATTTCTTTTCTGCTTAGCCGCATTACATTCACCTTGAGAATTTAGATATCTGTTAGCCATTTGAATATGAAGTTTGTTACGCTTGGCATATCAGTAGTGGCAGCTTATCTGAGCACATTCCTGTTTGAGCTGGAATGATTCTTGTTGGACTATGGCATCTGGGACACAGGCACATCTTCAGGTATGGAAATCTTCAAATATCCCACCTTTTTTGTGCTGCTTGATTATGGCAAAAATAGACAAGAGTCTCGTAGGCAGGGCTCAGGTTGTGCTTCAGGCAACCCGACCTCAGGTATCAGGTATCTTCTAAAACAACAATAATAAATGTTGAATAAAATGGGGGAAACTATTATTTATTAGTTTTTTTTTCTAGAGGAACTTTGTGTAAAGAGTTATTTCAGGACAATCATCCACAAACTTAACTAAGAGGACTCTAAAATAGCTGATTAGAGAATATGGAAGTTGAAAGAAAATATGCAGTAACTGAAAATTGCTAAAACAACTTTAACTATGCATACAAAATGCAAGTCTGAACAAATTAGAGGCTTACATTTTACATACAGTTTGGTGGTTAACGGATAAATTCCTTAGGAGTAGTACATCAATTCCAGAGCATGTTTTTTTCAAACAACCCTGAATAGCCTGAATATCATTGCATCATATCGTACATGGTTTAAAACATTTAAATAGACATGTCAAGTATAGAACATTTGTATGATTCAGTGTGTTAGTTGATATTACTCTTGACAAAGCTCTGATTTCTGAGAGACGCAAAGAGACGGCAATGCCGCTATTATTTGCGATCGTGCTGTGTTCATTTTTAAAGTTTACTCTCATTCACTTCACACAGCCGTTGTTTAGTGATTTTACACAATGAGTGTGTGAGAGTTTATCTATAATATTGTGCTCTGCTATCCTGTGGATCAGCTGTTATCCAGCAAACACAAGGAGTGACTGTGTCTGCTGAATATTTTTCCTATTATTTGGTAGAATTTGTTATTCATTTTGAAGATATTATCCTTGCCTTTCCGAATAAGGTATTCGGCTTTGGGCACATCCCCAAAATGAAAAAATGCTGGAGTGTGATTCTCTATAGAGTCCCTATGCTGATTCTATTTGTGGCTCATGGAGAATTTGCTGAGACATAATAAGGCTCTAGCTTCATATCCTCTTTTCTTTGTGCTTATGGATAATTCCGAAGATGTTTTCCTCAATCCCACCATAATCATATTGTTTTATCTTTGTGGTATGATTTATAAAAGGTACATTGGGTACGCAATAGTATCTCAATTTCGATCTGTCTTTGTATGTTTGTTGTGTGCAATCTTATGTGTGACATTTCAGTCCCTCAAATTTAATTTATTTATCTTATCTCAGCTTCTGCTTTAATAAATGTCACGGTTTATCTGAGTGTAATTTCTGCTTGCTTTTCTTGTTGGACGGTATTTTGAGCCATGGTTCTCATTTGGGTGCTATGAGTTCCCATACGTTTGTTGTCCTATCCTGGGGTCTATTCCTGAATTATTATTTTATTCTAAATATAATTTACTAATTTATTACTAAACTTTTTTTATTAAAGTCACATCCTCCAGACTTTGACCCATAGCTCTCGTGCAGAATGTAACACGATCCCAGTCATTTTCTGTCACTCTTTTCTGTCTCAATCTATTCACAATGATAATTTTCTAGATATTTTACCTTAAAGGTGCCCTATAATGATTTGAAACAACATTTTAAATTGTTCTCTGGTATCTACATGGAGGGTATATGGCTTATTTAAGGTCAATAATTGTCCAGATATGGTTTTACAGGTCCATTTACAACTCTAGAAATCTTCCCCAGGATGAAATGGTCTGTTTTTGCCTTATTTGGAAGGGTCATGAATATTAATGCGGAGTTCTGCTCTGATTGGCTGTTTCACTGCGGCTCAATGATAGCAGGCACGTCTATACTGACTGTCATGACGATGGAGAGATTAGGCATTCAACCTTATATGTTTGAGCCTGTTTCTGACTAAGATGCAGATTTTGAGGAACAACAACATGTTTTGAGATTGGAAATGAACGCTTCTGAATGGTAAGTTAAGTCTTTATTTTAATTAGGAACCTGCAAAATCATTACGTCCATACCAGAACTTCAGCCTAAACGATAATTAGCATATAGCATTAAATATACACATCAGCAGTCACAACTTTTTTAGCATTGTAAAAACATTTTAATTATTGTAATGTGTCCCTGTATGATTTACAATGATAGCGTCTTCACTTTGAATCACAAACTGAACTGGGTAGCGCTTAAATATGTTTTTTGTACAGTAACGTTTGAGTTTGACTGTAGAGTACTGATTTAAAAGTCGATTTATTTAGCCATTTAGTTATGTAAGCTACTTGGATTATCCTATTCTTACCGTATAGCATCTTGCGTTGGATCTAGACAACAACAGGGATATTATCGTTAATGTTGTCTCTCTAAGAAACTTTCAATTTAATCAGAAATGGTTTAGATTGTCAAGAAGTGGATAAAATCACTTACTGCTTGCAGGTATATGGTTGGAATTGCCCCTTTCTTCAGTATCAGACGCTGAGCAAAGCCTGCTTGATATTGTCCCAGGTTTGAAAAACTGTCCGTGGTGAAATGGGCTGAGCAAACTAACAACTTTGAATTAAATTGTTGCGGTATCCAATTATAAATAAACATCAACCATGCCTGTTGACATGTTTTATCTGTGGGAAGAGTATGAAACGTCTTCACATCCCCTGCACAGCCTGGAACATAACATTGGTGTCCATGATCTGCCATGTTTGCTATCCTCGCGTGACGCTTGTTTACCTGCAAAGATGATTCGGCTGCGCAGTTTCGCCAGATAGTGAACATGTGCTGGCATATGCAAATGTTGGGGGCGTACATATTAATGATCCCAACGATTGCATCACTGTCAGTGTTATGGTGAGATTCGCCTATTTTTCCGTGGTGTTTTCCACAAACGAGATTTACATATGAAGGAGGAGGCAATGGTGTTTAAGACTCACTGTATGTGATTTACATGTACTGAACTCTTGTTATTTAACTGTGGCAAGGTTAATTAAATTTTTTATTCTAGGGCACCTTTATGATTATGAATGTTTTATATGTAGAACAGTTTAGTGTAAAATAAAATGCTGTAGGGTTGGACAGTGGCTCTATAAATCTTGATGGTGGTGCTTGGAGGTTTGTTGTCTGAGCTCAGTAAATCATTGTCTGTAGCTCTACACTTGTCTTCAGGCCCAAAGTTGCAGATTCATGTGAAAAGTCTCATTAAGAGCAGCGGATTATTAAGTGCAGACTCGGATGGCTTTTATCCATCGACTCTGCTCTCACCAAATCCCTCTTGGTTACAGCCAATTTACTCATGAAGGAAAGTCAAATATTTAACACTTCCCTCTTCTATCAATCATGTAGGTTAAATCCGAGAGTGATGAGGCATGCGTTAGCACTCTGGAACTAGAAACACTTACAGACAAAAATTCCTTACTCTGAAACTTTGAGGAAAGCTCAAAATACACTGGTATAAGTGCAATCTGGACATAATATGAGAGTGGCTTGTTGGTTTAAGTGAATTTTAAAAGCTAAATCCTCATATGGCATCTTGGCTGATGGGCTATTTTTTTCTTGATCCGTTTATAACTGTGCTCAAAGCAGCTTCAGAGTAAATATTCAGCTCGTTGAAGCTGAATTTCAAATCTCACGGGGTATTCGCTCTCAGAATGGCTTAGATGTTTTCCAGTCATGTGCATTTTATTTGTTCGAGCGGCTGGGGACTGCAAGACTTTGATTTAGGCTGTAGCATACCTGTGAATGGAGTAGATAAGAGTTCTAATGAATTTAATTTGTATTATTTATGAATTTATTTGTAGTTATGGTGGTGTTCTCATTCTTATATCAGCATATTAAAACCTCCAGGCATGTATTGATTTTTTTCCAGGCCTCACAGATTTTTTTTAAAAAGCATAATTTAAGAGCCATACATCAAGGCATGCTGCTTTTGCCTTTTGAATATAAAATGTTTATAGGCCTATATGTTGAAACACAAACAAAAAATGTATCATAAATCATGGTTATGAAACATTAAAGGACTTAAACTTAACGCTCAGTTAGATCTCTTAGTGACTGTTATTATTATTAGTAGTAGTAGTAATTTTAAGTAATCAGTATCAATAATTAAATGTGCATTCTTATTTGTATTGTACTTTTTATTTATACAAAAATCTTTTTAAATGCACCCTTTAGTTGTTTATTATTTTTTGTATGTATATTTTTTTATTTCTAGTATATAATTTTAATAGCAGCCATGAAAACAGTTATAATAAATAAATAAATTGTTATGGACCTTTTTTTTTTTTTTTTTTTTTTTTTTTTACTACATTGTTGAGAGAAATAACAGTAAAAAGTCTTCTGGTTTTTTACCTTTCTCATTCAATAAATCTCAGAATATTGGGGGGAAAAAATGCATTTTGCGGCAGAATCCAAAGTTATTGAATTTTTGGCAAGCTACTTTTTATCCCAAATGTCCTGGAAAAAAATTGCTGCCAAAAATGATTTTCTTTCTTTCACTTTTCTTTAGAATTGGTCTGTTGTGTGCTTTATCTCCATGGATGTTATCCTCATATGCCTGTTCCTAGTAGTTTAATTTCAAACTGATGGAGAGAAACTGACAATGGAAGGAAGGGAGAAAGCCTGCATCCCTCCTACCGGGCAGTGTTAAACCACTTACTTCAAGACAAACTGGATTATAGACAAAAAAGAAACAAAAAAAAAAAGACAAAAGCTAAATTCCACATTGTGCTGCATAAGGCCTGACACTGAAAACAGGGCCTGTATTATGAAGATGGACACTTTTATGCATTTGTTTATGCTGGAGATGATGGAGATAGAACCAAGCACTATGATCCCTCTCGGTCTGTGACTGGTGGTCGTTCCCTAAGGGTTTAGTGTTATCAGATTTTGTTCTGCCTTTCTGTCTTGTTCTATTCCCCAGTTCAAGCTCATCTCTAGAGAATTAAATGCTGTTACAGGGAATTGAACATTGCGTGCATAGAATAGATTTTTTGTACTGTGATAGTGCTTTGAGTCCATTCTTTTATAGTGACATGTCTCTGCATAGACATGCAAATAGCAATGTCTCCAGTGTGCACATATGGATGCAGTTAGGTCCACTGTGTTTTACCCAGTGCTGGTTACTAGACAGGCTAAAAGTGACAATTGCTGTTTGTCAGATGGCCAGGTAGTGCGAATAAGAGTTTTACTATGTGTTTGTGTTCTTAAACACTCTTTTCTATTTTATCCACACAGCCTGAGGATGTTTTCGCTTGGTTAAACACAGCCACATTTAGTCCAGCATTGTACATCAGATCAAGGCTGTAACCATGTCTTGAACATTTTTTATTTTTATAAAGCATAAAGAAACAGAACAGTGAATGAAATTCTAGGTTTAATTCTAGTTGGGAAATAATCCTTATGGGACTATTTGCAAACAATATTTGCATTAATTTGCGTCAAATATATTATTAGTCTCGAGATGGAGAACATAAACCTGCCTACTTTGATTTGATTGGCCATCTCAATCATTTTGACCACTGAGGCAGACTAAAAATGTAACTTTTAAACCGTTTTCTCATCCTAACATACAGAGCGCTGCATAATGAGGTGCAGCAGAGCAGTGCAAGAATTTCAAATATTGGGGGGGACAATTTGGCCATTTCTAATTACAGGGTTGCCAACTTTTAAAGGGTTAGTTCACCCAAAAATGAAAATTCTGTCAGTAATTACTCACCCTCATGTTGTTCCAACCATGTAAGACCTTCGTTCATCTTCGGAACATAATTTAGTATATTTTTGATGAAATCTGAGAGCTGTCTCACTCCTCCATAGGCTTTCAGAGGGACTGAAACTTGATGGCCCAGAATAGTAAGTAAAAACGTCATTTAAGGAGTCCAAATGACTACAGTGGCTCTGTATTAAGTCTATCATGCGACGAAAATACTTTTTGAGCGGAAAAACAACAAAAATAACGACTTTATCCCACTATTATGTTCAATTGACAAAGTGACAAAGTGACACGTGACGGCCAAGTATGGTGACCCATACTTGGAATTTGACCTCTGCATTTAACCCATCCAGTTTATGCACACACATTAGGAGCAGAGTAGTGAGTAGTTAACACACACACACACTGCAAACGTGTATACAAACACCCAGAGCAGCGGGCAGCCTTGTGTGGCGCCCGGGGAGCGATTAGGGGTTAGGTGCCTTGCTCAAGGGCACCTCAGTCATTTCCCACCGGTTCTGGAATCGAACCAGCAACCTTTGGGTTACCAGTTTAACTCCCTAACCACTAGGCCATGACTGCCCCAATTTGAGCCTCTGACGAGAGTTCGCGGGAGTGCCACGACGCATGCGCGAGTTCTCGCGCATGCGTCGTGGCACTCCCGCGAACTCTCGTCAGAGAGTATATAGTGGGATAAATAGTGGGATAAAGTCGGTATTTTTGTTGTTTTTCCGCTCAAAAAGTATTTTCGTCGCATGATAGACTTAATACAGAGCCACTGTAGTCATTTGGACTCCTTAAATGACGTTTTTACTTACTATTCTTGGCCATCAAGTTTCATTCCCTCTGAAAGCCTATGGAGGAGTGAGACAGCTCTCAGATTTCATCAAAAATATACTAAATTATGTTCCGAAGATGAACGAAGGTCTTACATGGTTGGAACAACATGAGGGTGAGTAATTACTGACAGAATTTTCATTTTTGGGTGAACTAACCCTTTAAGTTCAGCTTGGAGTGAGATTTTTTTTTTTTTGAGGGAGGGGGGTGATGGGCACAAATATCGATTTCGATCTTGATTCAGTATCAATTCATATGTATGTAGCCTACTGTGCATATAAGGAAAAATTTGGGTTTGATCTTGTCTAAATATTTATTCAAATGCAAAACCTAAATATTAGTAAGCAGTTATGATCTGCAATACTGTTCTGAGCAACTAGACTAGATAAATGTATATTTACTAAAGAGCCATACAGGCATCTATAGTGGGTAATGGCAATACAAATGAAAATTATTAAAAATGACTCTAATTTGCTTCTTTGCATTGGAATTCTCTATTTTAACCTTAATTACAACACTTTATAATTACAATTGTAATAAACATTTTTTTTTTTTTTTTTTTTTTTATATAAGTGGTCATTAACGGACCATAATTATTGCACAAATAGTATTTAGTACCAAAAGATCTCTTCAAAGTATTTAAAAAATATTATTGAACTAAAATATAGAAATATATTTATGTAATTGAAAAATAGTTAAGGTGTATGGTCACATTTGACCACCAATGAGTATGAGTGTGACCAATTAGTAAGGAATATCCGAGGACTAAATACAAGAATAACATTAATGTTGTTGCATCTCCATCACTCTCCATAATAAAATGATACATTATGGTTGACGTAATAATCAATGCACACTATGCTGTACTGTTTAAGAAAAATTGCTGCAAATACCTGTATAGTGAAGCTGTTGTCTATCTGCTTAAGCCATTTTGACAGCGATGCTTTGTTTAGAACTATTGAGAGCTCATGAACCACGTGACCGTGCGCACCGTTGGGAGATGAACCTCACAACTCACAACAGTTTTTCAACGGCTCTGGCTTTAACTGTTATGCCACATTAGCGTCAAAACGGTACTACTACTTATTGTTTGAATTTCGTATTAAAAATTTGTACAAAAGGGCTACTGTATTGTAGAAATTTGTACAAAATGTTTCTACAAAGGGCTACTGTAGAAACATGATGCCGCAAAATGGCGATTTCACTGTAAGGGGACCCGCGGTGTATGTAGACAGAAATGGCTCATTCTAAGGTAATAAAAACATAACAATACATTAAGTAAGGTCTTTGTACACCACTAAAAACATAGTTATGTATATTATATTGCATTACTGTCAATAGATCCTCAGAAATACTACACACTGAAGCTTTAAAGTAGACAGAATGCTATATCTAATGAGTGGTAGCTGATGAAAATAAGCTTCCAATGAAATGTAATGCTGCAAATATCAGCGGCAGCTTTAACTTGTCAATGCTGTCAAATGATCATGGTATAAACTGGATAATCCACGGCTGGGTGTGCATTAAACTGGTTGGATGCACTCCACTTTGCGTCGGATGGTTCTTTGACTCCCCTTTGTGCATTAAAATTGTTTTAGTGCACAGCTAGCCATGGATTATCCCTCACTTATTTCAGAGTGACATGTTCAATGAGAAAAAAGGTATGGAACTTGATTTTATCATTTGGAATACACTCAGGGTTCAATAAATAACCTTTGTTTTTAAGAGTGTATGCCTGAATTAATTGGAATTCATGAAAAGTGGGCTTTAGATCCGAATGCACGCTTGGTAAATATAGCTATAAATTGGTTAATGTTATCCAGTAGTTCATGCTGCCGTTATCACATGAATAAAAAAAAGAAGAGGGAGATGGAAGTGAAGTTTCCTTTTCTTAGGAATAATGTACTGATCATGTTCAGCAAGATCAGTGTGTTTAAAATGTAAACTAGGTCAATTTTGGGTTAGGGTTAGAGTTATTTTTAATTTGGACAAACAAGAAATGGCATTACCATTACATTTCACATCCATCATTGTACACATATTCAGCTGGAAATAATATAGGCTGAAGATTGTTTTTAATATATTTTTAAGCAAAAATTGCATCAGCATAAAATAAGTGTCAGAAAGTTATTACATTTGCATGAAATATTATAAAAGCAAGCTAATTTTCTTCATAATAATGTGCTCTGATTTATACAGGCAAGACCAGGGCCATCATGTATAAAAAGTTCGTTAGATTTCATCCTAAATCTAGATTTTGCATACACACAAATGTTTTCAGATTTATAAAACCATGCATACACCAGAACGTGCAAAATTCCCTTTTTAAACCCCAGTCAGCTAAATATTTTGCGTACATGCCTAGCTCCACCCCATCTCCTCCCTGAAATAATCATTTATGGAGCTCACAACGCCTAGTTTTATCATGCATAATGTAATTTGTATATTCCCATATGAATATTCCCATCCACGTGATACCGTGTTTAACGATGCAAGACATACAGACTATAAATGCCATTTGTGCTGGCACATTACATTGCTAAAAATTCAGTATCCTTGTCTTGTTTAAGAATAATTAAATCCAAATTTGTTTAAAAAATACTTTTCAGATATATTTTTTCAGAGAAGAGTTACAGTATTTCCTTCAAATTCAGTGGTGTTTTTCATAATATTGGGAAGACCACAAAAGAGATTATCATTAGGCTATGGTCTGTCTGCACACAACACCAACAGCACACCTGCGTGCAGCAGAGGTTGTACAGTACTTTGTCACCTGACCTATTCAAACCGTCATTATACCATCTAGTCATGTAGGAATCACTGATCATTACGCACGTCTAAAATATTTTCTCAGAACATGAGTTCTCCTATTTAGAACACAATTTTCAAGCAATCCTCACTGTAGTTAAAACATTAAAACACAGCATGCCACAGGGAAATTGTTTAAAAGCAGTGGATCCGCTACAAATATTTCTATTTAAATTCATATAAAAAAAGGTTGTTACTTCTGGATAATGATTTTATGTAGTTTGAGTGCACATATTTAATATAAATGTCTATATCAAAATGTCTATATCAAAAAGAGTTCATACGCATGGTCTAGAGCAGGTGTCTCCAAACTCGGTCCTGGAGGGCCACTGTCCTGCAGAGTTTATCTCCAACCCCAATTAAACACACCTGAACCAGCTAATCAGTGTCTTACTAGCACCTTAGCTGTGTCTCATTTCGGAAGGCTGCATCCTCCGGAGGTCGCATTTGAAGGCTGCATGCGTCTGAAGGCTGTCTCATTTAAAAAAAGTAAGTAGGACACTCCGAATGCGACCTTCAAATGCGCCGGAGTGTGCATGAGATGTATCCTTCGATGCTGCAGATAACCCACAATTCTTTGCGTCGCCATTAACAACCGTCATGTTTTTTAAATATTATTTGAATAAATGGCTCCGCCGGCAGATATACATGCAAGCAAAATGTGGTGTTTAAACTTAAGTAGTTTCAAGCTTGGTTTTGTTTTTAAGCTGTATATACCACAAATAGATAGTTGTGGTAAACAGGATTACAAGTGTTTAGTGATTGTTTTTTTTGTTTTTTTTACGTTTAGAACAGTTCTTTGCTGTCAAGGCAAAACATTTCATAGTCATTTTCAAGTTATAAATAATTTAATTTTCATTCATATAACTGGTGTGAGAGCGCAACTCCACTGTGAACGTGTTGGCATAGCAACGTGATACTTCCTGCCTGTGTGTCCTACGGAGGACGTCTCGTTTAATTCTGATTAAGGACACTCCGTATACCGCATCCTTCACAGGATGTGTCCTCCAGAGGATGCAGCCTTCAAAATTAAATTAAATGAGACACAGCTCTTGTGAGACACTGATTAGCTGGTTCAGGTGTGTTTATTTGGGGTTGGAGCTAAACTCTGCAGGACAGTGGCCCTCCAGGACCGAGTTTGGAGACCCCTGGTCTAGAGTGTCTGTACGGTGCGCACATTTACTTTTATATATATCCCGTTATGTTCGTGTTGAGTTGCATAGGCACATTTCAAAGCCCATTTTGTGTGTGCACAACATTTATACATCAGGCCCCAAGAACCATTGTTATTTTAATATTATTTCAATACTATTATGGTTTTTATTAATATTTTAAATTCTGTTTTATTTATTTTCATTTAATTTGTAGTACTTTTATTTGTGCTAGTTTTCATTGATATATCTTATGTATTACTGTTTAGGTTGAATTCAATTTTATTTCAGTTTTAGTTTTTAGTTAGTATTTATTTTCAGTTAGTAATTTTATTGCTTCAACTTAAACTTATCAAATATATTATACATGCATAGTATCTTCTACACAAACACATACACACAGAGATTCAAACCTACGCAAATCCCAGGGTCTATGTGTTTTGGCTCACAACCTGCAAGTGCTAAAACCCATGCTGTTTCTTGAGAGCCTGCGCAGTCCCAAACCTGCAGCCGCCTCATAAATCCAGCGAGAATCCTGTGTGCAAGCATTCACACTCCCGCATGACCTCACTGACACATCTTCATCCTCCGCTAGAGCTCCACAATCTGTCTCTCTTGCTCCGTCTCACCCCCACTGGGCTTAAGCTCCGTTAGACCACCGGTAATATGTATAGAGTTGAGTTTTTATTTATTTATATATTTGTGTGTGTGTGTGTGTGTGTGTGTGTGTGTGTGTGTGTGTGTGTGTGTGTGTGTGTGTGTGTGTGTGTGTGTGTGTGTGTGTGTGTGTGTGTGTGTGTGTGTGTGTGTGTGTGTGTGTGTGTGTGTGTGTGTGTGTGTGTGTGTGTGTGTGTGTGTGTGTGTGTGTGTGTGTGTGTGTGTGTGTGTGTGTGTGTGTGTGTGTGTGTGTGTGTGTGTGTGTGCAAGAAACTGCCCATATTTGCAGGCTTTTCGTGAGGTTGGCTGACAGGGTTATGTGGAGTTCAGTAATTCGCTTGTAAGAGCACTAAAATGACAGATGCGTCCCCATCACCATACTTATTTGCAGAGATTTATACCTGTTGAAAAGTATGAATGTCTCTCATACTTTCGTCTGCTTGAATTCACAGTCCTTCAATGCTAGATGAAGATGGTAATACATCACCCGAAAGCTCTCCTGGCCTATACATTAATCTAATATACATTCTCTAATAAAAGGAGAGAAGTGTCATTAGATGTGAAGACGCTTTGAAAGCTTTTTCATGCAATACATTCTTTGACTCCAAGGATGTATTTTAATTATGCCTGTATGCTGTGTGATCGTCACTGTCTTACTGGTGTAGTTCACTAATTCGAGACATGAATTGTCTCTGTACTACAGATGTAGTGAAGTATGTGAGGACTTCCAAGTGTAACCAAGGAAATAGCAGTACTTTGCAAGGCAGCAAAAAATGTAGCTAGAGTTATATCCAGTCTTACGACTTTGCTTTTTTGCATAAATAAAATGGCACATCGAAGCCGCTATCAATGTCATCATGACACTCGGTAGGTATCTTGTTTTCAGTCAGCTGTCCCCGAGAAGCAACACAATGTATTTTGCTGTGTGAACCACAGATAGTTGAATAGATATAAGAAAGAAAACCAATCTCTATGCAAATATGTGCAAATTTTACAGTGACCATTACTTTCAGTTAGATTTTGCATGCTTTTATCAATGTAAATGGAACATGACAATGCAAAATTTACAAAAAACGAATAAAAAAAGCAAGATTAGAAATTATTTATAAAGCAAAGTTTAAATGGACATAATATGAACACTTTATATGCTTAATTTATTTGGTAAATATTTGAATTACATGCATACAATTGCTAGAGCTGGGCATCGACACTGATTTCCAATGGATTTAGCGTCAACAATAGTACTCAAAGCTACATTACATTTAGCTTTTTATTTGAATGTAAATGTATTACTATTATATGATTTGTTTTACATTTATTTGTGGGGGGGAAATGTATATGAATTGTGTTTTCATAGTTAGTTGATGTACACCACTAAAAAAAGACATGGGTTAAAAGATTGATTTGTTCTGGATTTGGATTGGATCATTAGGATATTTAAGAATACTAAATTGTTTAAAAATAATTACTAGTTATTTTTGCTTACTGCAGTACTTTTTTTCAGCTACACTTTATTTTAAGGTGTCAGTGTTACAATGTAATTATATACAGTGTGTATATACATATATAAAACTAAGTCAAGTCACAGTTTCAAAGCAGCTCTACGGATAACATGGAAATTATGCAACAAAATTTGTTTCGGCTCTACAGCTGCTCTAGAGAAAACAGTCATGCCATCGTCCAGCTCTGTTCAGTTTTCATACAATGGTGTTAATGCAGGCAGATCAGTAATATAGTTATATTATAGAATATTCAGTGTCCCCGACTAAGCAAGCCAAAAGCCAAAGGCGACAGAGGCGATGGTGGCAAGGAACCAAAACTCTGTCAGGTGACAGAATGGAGAAAAAACCTTGGGAGTAACTTATGTAACAATGACACCGTAAAATAAAATGTTACCGTTTTTTTTCTTTTTCTTTCTCTTTTTCTTCTAGTTAATCTGTCTATATTCTTCTAATTTTCTTATAGTTAATCCATCTATATTCTACCTTTTTTGAGATTCATGTGGGCAGTTGTAACCTTCATACCACTGTAGTTTAGGTTCTAAGATGTAGAACCTGCCTGGCTACAGTTCTGTATTTCTCTTCAATCGGACAGTTCCGCTTGGCCTCTGTAGCCTGCTGCTTCAAGACCCCTGTGGGACCTCCCGTTTACGACCTCTTCCCTTCAGCCTACAGTTCACTCCGCTGGGACATGCATGCGTGTTCCACCTGAAACAGCCAACCATACTGTATGCATGGAATCAAAATTTTATCTATATTTATCATGTTAACCATTTTTGTTCCTGTAAATGTTTAGTGTGTGTAATATCTTACTGTACTCATTTTATGTAAGTTCAAGCTTATTGTTGTAGTTAGTTGTATTGCTTATTCATCTTTCGGGATCATTAATGAACACATCATCCTTCGGTCAGTAAACTTAAACAGATGTCACAGGAACTAAGAGACAGAGGCAGTTAACTTGATGTTGTCCCGGACTTTAATTGATGACAGATTGATATGTCTTACAGACATGGAGACTGTACTGCAAAATTTTTTAAATTTATCTCACGGTTTTGGTGCATTTTTTTTTAAAGGTGCACTATGTAACTTTTCCGTCCACTAGAGGTCGCCTGTTCAAAACAAAGGTGTAGTTTGATGACGCAACGTTTGAGCACAGATTCTTGGGACATGTGGTCTTTACCATAGATATACATAATAAAGGCTAGATGTCTTATCCACGCTGCTGGCCAATGGAGGTCGACGTCCGCACCTGGTGGCCATCTTGTCACAGTCAGCTCGCTCACTCGTAACATTGTGTTTTAATGGTGCATGTACTTTTTAAATAACCATAACTTGCTCAATTTTCTACCGATTTTCAAACTGTTTTGGTTTGTTAAAAACATCATAGATGTAGTTATGCCACTTCATACTTATGAATAATTATTCATAATTTGTTCAAGCATCCAGAATTATAGCCACGTTAATAACGTTTGAAAGAAACCAAACCTTGTAAATCTGCCAAGATTTCAGCAAGATAAGAGTATTTGTGTTCGTGCAGATCACTCACCTTACATCAGGTATTACAGAGCCCGCCAGAAAGCTTGCCTGTGACAAGATGGCCGCCGGTGATGACGATAGAGACTCCGCCGTAAGACATCTAGCCTTTTATTATGTATATCTATGGTCTTTACCTCACAGCCGGTGGAAAAGAATCGGGATAGGACTCGACTCCCTCACACTTCCTGGTTCCTTGGTTAAAATGGCAATTTCTCACGATTTACAACTAGTTGGAAACATTTGGGATATTGTAAGTACTCAACTGAACAAAATATATAACACTGGCCTATTGGTTTTTGGATATTTTACTATATATATATATATATATATATTATACATACACAGTGAGGAAAATAAGTATTTGAACACCCTGTTATTTTGCAAGTTCTCCCACTTGGAAATCATGGAGGGGTCTGAAATTGTCATCGTAGGTGCATGTCCACTGTGAGAGCCATAATCTTTTTTAAAAAATCCAGAAATCACAATATATGATTTTTTAACTATTTATTTGTATGATACAGCTGTAAATAAGTATTTGAACACCTGTCTATCAGTTATAATTCTGACCCTCAAAGACCTGTTAGTCTGCCTTTAAAATGTCCACCTCCACTCCATTTATTATCCTAAATTAGATGCACCTGTTTGAGGTCGTTAGCTGCATAAAGACACCTGTCCACCCCATACAATCAGTAAGAATCCAACTACTAACATGGCCAAGACCAAAGAACTGTTCAAAGACACTAGAGACAAAATTGTACACCTCCACAAGGCTGGAAAGGGCTACGGGGAAATTGCCAAGCAGCTTGGTGAAAAAGGTCCACTGTTGGAGCATTCATTAGAAAATGGAAGAAGCTAAACATTACTGCCAATCTCCCTCGGACTGGGGCTCCATGCAAGATCTCACCTCTTGGGGTCTCAATGATCCTAAGAAAGGTGAGAAATCAGCCCAGAACTACACGGGAGGAGTTGGTCAATGACCTGAAAAGAGCTGGGACCACCGTTTCCAAGGATTCTGTTGGTAATACACTAAGACGTCATGGTTTGAAATCATGCATGGCACAGGTTCCCCTGCTTAAACCAGCACATTTCAAGGCCCGTTTTAAGTTTGCCAATGACCATTTGGATGATCCAGAGGAGTCATGGGAGAAAGTCATGTGGTCAGATGAGACCAAAATAGAACTTTTTGGTCATAATTCCACTAAACGTGTTTGGAGGACGAAGCATGATGAGTACCATCCCAAGAACACCATCCCTACTGTGAAGCATGGGGGTGGTAGCATCATGCTTTGGGGGTGTTTTTCTGCACATGGGACAGGGCGACTGCACTGTATTAAGGAGAGGATGACTGGGGCCATGTATTGCGAGATTTTGGGGAACAACCTCCTTCCCTCAGTTAGAGCATTGAAGATGGGTCGAGGCTGGGTCTTCCAACATGACAATGACCCGAAGCACACAGCCAGGATAACCAAGGAGTGGCTCTGTAAGAAGCATATCAAGGTTCTGGCGTGGCCTAGCCAGTCCTAAACCCAAGAGACAATCTTTGGAGGGACCTCAAACTCCGTGTTTCTCAGCGACAGGCCAGAAACCTGACTGATCTAGAGAAGATCGGTGTGGAGGAGTGGGCGAAAATCCCTCCTGCAGTGTGTCCAAACCTGGTGAAAAACTACAGGAAACGTTTGACCTCTGTAATTGCAAACAAAGGCTACTGTACCAAATATTAACATTGATTTTCTCAGGTGTTCAAATACTTATTTGCAGCTGTAAAAAAAAATCATATATAGTGATTTCTGGATTTTTTACATTATGTCTCTCAGAAATGGTTGTGCCTGAAAATCCCAGTAACTGAGCAGATTGTGAAATACTCAGACCGGCCCGTCTGCCACCAACAACCATGCCACACTCAAAATTGCTTAAATCACCTTTCTTTCCCATTCTGACATTCAGTTTGGAGTTCAGGAGATTGTCTTGACCAAGACCACACCCCTAAATGCATTGAAGCAACTGCCATGTGATTGGTTGATTAGATAATTGCATTAATGAGAAATTGAACAGGTGTTGCTAATAATCCTTTAGGTGAGTGTGTATTAGTCATTTCTGCCACACCTAAATGTACATTTATGTTTTGGTCTATTATTTTAAAAAAGCCTCTCTGGTGGCATGCGGTCACATATTCAAAGCTGTGTGCCTGTCAGGACTTATAGTAAAGGTTATGTCATTTGGGATATGCTCTGTACATCTGTACTACATAACATGATTACATGGGAAGTGGCCTGTTCTAGACATTTCCCCTGTGAGTAATAATGTACTCTTTGTCTGAAGCAGAGATGACCAAAAACAGGACAAAAAAAATCAATATTGTATAGAACAGCTGGACATTAATGCAGAACACATACTCACTGTCCCATATCATTCTGTTAGTGAGTCAGCAGGGAGGGGAAGAAATTCTCTAAGTTACAATAAATGGTGTATTGGACTGACAAAATTGTTCACAAATAACCTTTAGGGGAAATGCTTTGTTAATACTTCCCACATTAATCTTTAATATGAGCAGATGAACAGACGTACTTTACATAACATCTTTTAGGGGTGATGAAAATGAAAAATCTGCCTTTTACTCACAATGTTCCGAATGTGTGGAATACAAAAGGAGATATATACTGTTATTTTCCATAGATTGAAAGTGAATGGAGGCGAATGCTAGCAAGCTCTAAAACTGACAAAAAGTACCATAAAACTAGCATAGAAATAGTCCATATGAGTTTACAGCTGAAAAATTTCCCCTCCGCTGCAGATCTCAAATATAATTTGCAGTTCTGTGTTGCCTTATTTAACTTATGAAACATGCATTTGTCATCACTGATGCCAAAAATGAAGATAAAAATAAAAATAAAAAACTTAAACTTTGGTCTGTTCCTCACAAATTTTCATAAGGCTTTGAATATGACGTACAAGTCATATGATTAACTATGGTTCAACTGTGTCTCTTCTCATTCACTATCATTGTATTCGAATTAAAAGTGTTAACATCTCGGCTAACATTTCCTTATGTGTTCTGCAGAAGAAAGTAAGTAATACAGGTTTGGAATGACATGAGAGCGAGTAAACATACATTTTGGGTGAATTATCCCTTTAATGGCGATTGATGAGGCCTTGAAGTAATCACTTGTGTGATTGTTTGCCATCCGTGCCGAATGAGTTCCGTGTTTGGAGGAAGTCATAAAATTGCCCGTGGGTGTCCTCGATCCAAAATCAACATGAAAAAGAAGGCGTACTGAACGCTGCTCTACTGGGAATTATACAATGTATCCCCCTTTTACTTAACGTGTAAAATATTCAAACACTCCATAAATACTCTGAAATCATTTTCATGTTGGAGTGTTTAATATCAGCACTGCGGTATGATGGATTGGCACCTTTATGAGGCCATATCTTGTTTATTTTATAAAGTCTGTAAAAGCCGGCTGTACGAGACAGAGATAAATGCGGCGCTGCCTTGTGCTGTGACGTCAAGCTGTACTCATTGACCAGCAGTCAGTGACGCTACGTTTATTATTCTGGCCTCTGAAAAATGTGGAAAATGTGTGTCTACATTTGGCCAACAGTTTTAAATTGTTTGCAGTGACTGGAGATGCAAAGGTCTGATTCTCGTTAACCATCACAGGCCTCGCAAGGATTGATGTCACAATGAAACCGTAGTACGTGCATGTGGTACAGTATGTATTGAATAACATTTAAAACTCCAACAATCGCTCATGAAGTTTTATTCGTGTTCCAGATTGTGCTAGAGTGTTTATTTTTCTGATCTCGATTTACTTGCTGTTGGATCTGCTGCTTTTTTTCTTAATTTTTATTTCTTATTTAATACAGTTGGAAATCTTTGACTTGTTTGGTCAGTCTTGGTGTTGATTTACTAACGAGACCTTGTCCAGACTTGAGCTCAAGGGTTTAAAGTCATACAGGAAAAAAAATATTCCGCCATATCCACTTTGTTCTCATCTACGTTTTGTTTTCCATGCAGAAATTGGCTACCTAGAATTTTGCATTAACCCTTAAAAGCATGAATGTAACACAGATGGATCTCTACCTCTCACGAAAATATAAAACTCTCCTGATATTATAGTAACAGTTAAGAATAAAATAAAGCATATTTTGTTACCTTTTGGAGCTAGGGTTCAGTTTAAGCAGATCATCTCTGTCCTCATCAGAGCTCATTTCCCAGTACGTCCAGCATCTGGTGGCTCATATTCGCCATCTACATTTACATGTACATTTACATTTATGCATTTGGCAGACGCTTTTATCCGAAGCGACTTATATTGCATTCAAGGTACATATTTTACATTTTGTCAGTTCTTGCTTTCCCTGGGAATCGAACCCGTGACCATGGCGTTGCTAGCGCCACACTCTACTGTTTGAGCTACAGGAAAGCCATCTCAAACATATTCTCAAAATTATCATTTTCAACATCTTCAAAATCAATATTTTTGCTTCTTCACCAGATCCACCATTAAGTGACAGTCACACTAATATTTGATTGCATTCGGTACTTGCTCTGCAGTAAATTGCTGAGCCATTTTAAGTTTTCCTGATGATACTTCCTATTCTTTTGTTTTCTGCCTGTGGTAACTATGAATGAAACAGCACTTCATCATTGTGTATCAGACATTGCCACATTGTGGAATAAAGGTGAATTGTACTTATTCAGTCATCAAAAATTGAATTACTGTTGTACAGGAAAAAAAATATACTTACACCATTACACACCTCGGGTCGTTAGCGACCCTATACAATTTTTCAAAATATTAATGGGAAAACAGGCATTCTTTTGTCATTTTATTATGATTTTCTTGTTATATTGTTTATAATGAATTTATTGAGGAATACTAAAAAGGCTGATGTCTAACTTTAAAAAATGAATGAGGAGGAGAATAGTGAATGACGTCCCAGGTTACTAAAGACACGAGGTATGCGTTTAAATGTTAAAACGTCATTATACAAAAATAAATCAATACAAAATCAGGCCAAACTACAATGCTTCTGAAAATATTTAGTTTTGTTCGGTTAAACTGGCTAAATTATGTTGTTGTTTTTTTATTGCATACTTATTTAGTCTCTTTTCCTAAATGAAATCAAGGTTATTTTTTGTATGTTGCAAGTTGGATGTACCTAGCTTAATTTCTTTTGTTTTATGAATTTGAATATGTTTTATCTGCCATGCGATTTTGGCTCATAACATCATTACATTTTTATGATCAATAAAAAAATGCTTCCAGTTTGGACTGAAAGTTTTTTTTTCTTCTTTTTCTAAATGTGATCAAGTTCCTTTTTTGTATGTTTTTGATTGATTGTGCCTAGCCTAATTTCTTTTATTGTATGAATTTGAAACAATTCAGTAATTTTGTGTTCTCTGTGTTTGTTTCTCAGAAAAAGAACCTGCACCTGCTGTTGAGCGTGTTCCTGTTGGGCTTCTGGGGTATCATCCTTCTGGCTTGCCGTCTTTACTGGATGGGCAACAAACCTCCAAACTTCTCCAACTCGGACAACCCTGCGGCAGATTGTCCCTGTTTCTTGACTAGAACGCTAACATTCTTTTTCCTCCCCGCCATGAATGTTTGGCTCCTCCTCTGCCCTGACATGCTGAGTTTTGATTGGTCAATGGACGCCCTGCCTCTTCTGAGGAGCATTGCAGATTGGCGAAACCTCCACACCGTTGCCTTCTACGCCTCGCTTCTGACGCTGGCGTGGTTTGGACTTCGCCAATACCCAACCAAAAGTAAGGAGACCAACGGGAAAGCCCATCATGTAGCAAACGGGAAGTCCACGAACGGACACAGTTGTAGCTCTGATTATGAACACTCAACCTTTTACTCAAACTCACTGCACGTGAATGGAACAAACGGTACTGCAAAACACTATTCGCCATCTTTACCCACCACAGAGAGTTTGGTGGTCTTCTCATTGGGCCTGCTGGCCGTTCCCTTCCTGCCTGCCACCAATCTGTTCTTCTATGTGGGCTTCGTGGTGGCGGAGCGAGTACTGTACATCCCTAGTATGGGCTTCTGCCTGTTGGTAGCACTGGGGATGAGAGCTTTATACGTTAGATTGAGGAGGAAGTCCTCCAGAACTTTGGTTCTGGGCTGTTCTGCCGCCCTGGTCCTTCTCTTTGGGATTAAGACAGCGTTGAGGAACCGTGACTGGCAGAACGAGGAGATGCTATACAAATCAGGAATATCTGTGAACCCTGCTAAAGGTAATATTGTCCATGTAATTCAAGAGATTCAACCTCCTATTCTACCTATTTTTTGTTCCGTATTATTATATAATTATTCAAAGATATTATCACTATCAGAAGCTTTCAAGATTGTTCTCTATTTCAGTGTTATTTTAGTATCATTGAGATTGTTTTATAGTTTTTATAATAATAATAATATAATATGTAAAAGTTGCATTTCAAATTCTTAATTTTTTTGTATTCGGTTTTATTTTAGTTTGTTATTTTAGTACATATAAGTTAAACTAAATGAAAATGAGAAATTTTGCCTTGGCAACTAGCTGAAATAAAATGAATGTACACTTTTTTTTTTAAATATATTGTTATTAAATTTCAATTAACGAATATTACTTATTGTAACTAAAATGTTTTTATAGTTTTTATTTTAGTTGACTATAATAACCCTGCTCTATTCAGACCATAATTCTAGTTTATTTAGCCATATTGTAGTATTTAGTTACCCAAAGTCAAGTTCTCATCCATCAACAGTACAACAACCAGGAGATTACTTGATGAGGTGAAAGCAGGATGTGTTGCGATCATTTATTTCCCCCAAATAAATAAATGCTACTGCAAACCAAAAATGGCAGTTGCTCATCATGAAAAGTTTTGAGGCTTGAGGTTTCTTCATTTCTGTACTTCTTTTAGAGTTTAGTGGTCTATTACTCAGATTTTAATTTATATATAAAACATTTATTTATTTTTTAAGTGATATTGACATTTACGAAGTGTAAAGAACAAAACCACAAATGCCTTTTTTTCCCATTTCCTTTACAATGCCATTTTTTTGTTGCTAATTTACATTAACTCAGACAATATTACTTATTTTATTGCAAGCAAGAGATCTAGTTCATGCAGAATCATTTAGAAGTTCCCTCACTTTATCACTCACATGGATTCAGGCATCAAATTCATTTTGTGTGTGGAGGAGAGCCACTGAACTGTTAAATGATCGTCCTCTCTGATTAAATTCAATCTATTAATGACAGCCCGTTATCTTCATTTGTGAAATCTCCCAAATTGATTATCACAATTTAATTTAAATCATTTATCAAGCCAGACTGCATCAATATGACTTTGTAATTACCTCCCCGTGATTCAATTTTACAGACTATGGCACTCTCGGCCCTTTTTATGGCACAGATACTATGCATGGGTAGCGTCTAAGATTGCATTATTTTAATATAATTTGCTTTTTTTCCTTGCTTGTGCCTCTCTTAAGCAGTATTAGTCTTTGTGCCTTTCAGTTTCTCTATCCAGTTTACTTCCTTTGTGCCTTGGAAGCGCAAAACATTTTCATAAAATTTCACAATGTTGCACCATAACCTAACCGCAAACAAAATGCAACAGTCTGGAGACCACATCAAAGATAGACCAATAGTGTAACAAAGAAATGACATGCAATTTACATAATTAACTTACTAGAAAAAATTTACCACACTGCAACATGCATGTTATGTTTTAGTTGATAAATACGTGTTTATACAACCATAATAAAATGTCTTGGAATTATTATTTTTTTAATTCCTCCCGGTGCGGTTTTGCTTTAAAACATCATTAATTTTTATAATCAATAAACATAAAAAAAAATACACATATACACATATACATTATTATTTTAAGTTTAAGGTTTTTTATTTGCTATTGCATACTTACCGGTACCTGTTTTTCTGAGGGGGAAAAAAAAAGTTCGTTTTTTATTTAATTTTATTTTGTAGGTTGTTTGTCCATCAATTCCAGCTGTGTCCAGACTCATTTCTTTTGTTCTATTAATTTAAATATGCTTTATTCTACTTCCTCAGCCTGGGGTAACTTGGGAAACGTCCTCAAGAACCAGGGAAAGGTGGCGGAGGCCGAGCAAGCTTACAGGAACGCTCTGTACTATCGGAGGAACATGGCTGACATGTTGTATAACCTGTGAGTGAGCGAACTTCCTCCTTGCGGCAGACTCTATCGATCTGTCCTATTAAATCTGGGGAAATCTCCTGAGAGGCCAGACTATGACTGTCCCCAGATTCATCAGCCTACCAGAAGACGTTGACAGGGACCCCCCTAGACACATTAACCCCCACAGTCAGGGCATGAAGGCACTTAATACATAATTCATATACCGCACACGTTTGGGCTATTCAGATATCCATATAAAGCAGTGGGAATGGGAATCCTTAGGCATCTCACAATTCGATTTGGCTTTATTTCAGAGAGTCGTGATGTGATTACAAAACGATTCTCAATACATCTAAATTTTTCAACCAGCACATACATACCCACTTTTTAATAATAAACAGCATTATATTATTAATAATAATAATTATCAATGAAATAAGTAAAGATTAATAATTCTTAATCATTTAGAACTATTATAATCTGATTTCTATTGTAATTGTTTAATTAAATTCTTTGTCTATTTCTGCAGAATAATTTGAAAACCCATCACAGGGCATTTGGGGGAAAACATTTCTCGTTTCCATCTGAAATATTAGTACAAAAGTTTTAAATTGTTTCATTTCACGCAAAACCGATTTCATAGTTATGTACCTCAAATATTATTATTGACTATAATGGTTTATTTATGACCTTTTTCATCTTTTGACCATTTTTTGAAACTGTTCTTGTTTTTGTTTTTTTTGCAGGGGTCTGTTGCTCCAGGAAAACAATAGATTCTCAGAGGCCCTCCACTACTATAAGCTGGCTATTGGGAGCAGGCCAACGCTGGCTTGTAAGTACAGCTCCTCTTTTTATGAACAATTTCAAGCCTTCTAAGTCTTTCCTGTGTCCAGGCAACTACAAATTGAAAGGTGTGTGTGTGTGTGTGTGTGTGTGTGTGTGTGTGTGTGTGTGTGTGTGTGTGTGTGTGTGTGTGTGTGTGTGTGTGTGTGTGTGTGTGTGTGTGTGTGTGTGTGTGTGTGTGTGTGTGTGTGTGTGTGTGTGTGTGTGTGTGTGTGTGTGTGTGTGTGTGTGTGTGTGTGTGTGTGTGTGTGTGTGTGTGTGTGTGTGATGAAGTCTAGCATTAAAGAAATAAAGATTATTCACAGGCCTAAACAGTTGCTCTGTTTCTTGGCAAGGAATGATAGACGTTTGATTTGATTTCAACAGGGGGGGAAATCGAGGCCAAAATCCTTTCATACTATCTGGCAAATATGGATGCCTTTGCTTGTCCCATATCCTAATGAAATGCTTGTGCTATTTTTGTCCGTTTTAAGGATTCTGATAGAATTTCCCATGTTGTTTTTAGTGTCATGGGAGGAAATTCTTGCTGCTCTGCTTAAATTAGTAGATCTACTCAGAAAATGATCATGATATGTGCAGTGGGGCCTTGGGATTTTTAAGTTCAAGTTTTGCTTTACAAAACGATGCAACATTTTCGGAATGAACTTGCAGGTCAGTCAGTGTATAATTAGGCTGAGAAGTCTGTAACAGATCTGTAATAGTGTGAGATCAGAGCATGCACATGTTGCAGCCTTCAAGAGCGTGATGGATGTCTTTGCTGCATGAGTCGTGATGGATTGTCCCGTCCTGTGATGTAAACTCATTTCTATGTGTGGTTCTGTTTGTGTATATGGTCTATTAAGAGCATCAGAATTAAGCCTGCAGCTGGAGTGGATATTCCCCTGCTGACTTAGAGTTGATTCTGGCCAGGTGGATAGTGAATATGTATTGGCACCTTATCGACTAGACTGCAGGCCGCTGATCTGCATAAATCAACTAGTCCATTCCACTAACCCCAGTGGAAGGCTTTCTTTGAGCCTCAATAAGCCTCATTACCTTTTGCACGGATATTCACCCTTTTTTTCTCTCTCATTCAGCCGCCTACTTGAACACAGGAATTGTCCTGATGAACCAGGGCCGTTTAGAGGAGGCCAAGCACACCTTTGTCACTTGTGCCGATATCCCAGATGAAAACCTGAAGGATCCTCATGCACACAAGAGCTCAGTCACCAGCTGCCTGTATAACCTGGGAAAGCTTCTTCATGAACAGGGTCACCAGGAGGTGAGCAGATCTTTGCACAGTTAAACCCTTTAGTTTTAAAGTCTGTTCACATCAAGCCTGATGTAATGAAATTAAATGACCAATGCTTTAAATGCGAAGTGTGCAATTTCTGAACCTTTTCAAACAGGTTTTACAGGACACACCAAAAAGTGAACCTGAATTTCAGACTTGGTGTTAAGAACTTTTATTTAAAATGTTTGTTTGCTTGGAATTAAAAGGCTTTTAGTCTGAGTGCTTCGTTATGCTTATAGTTTTTTATTGAATTATTGTTGTAATCCATTTTTAGGAGGCCATATCAGTATATAAAGAAGCTATACTGAAGATGCCCAGACAGTTTGCCCCACAGAGCCTTTATAATATGATGGGTAAGTCTCTTTCCACTCTTTAGAATACTATATATATATATATATAGATAGATAGGTAGATAGATAGATAGATAGATAGATAGATAGGTAGGTAGGTAGATAGATAGATAGATAGATAGATAGATAGATAGATAGATAGATAGATAGATAGATAGATAGATAGATAGATAGATAGATAGATAGATAGATAGATAGATAGATAGATAGATAGATAGATAGATAGATAGATAGATAGATAGATAGATAGATAGATAGATAGATAGATAGATAGATAGATAGATAGATAGATAGATAGATATTTAATATATATATATATATAATGCTTGCACACACAAGCTGTAGCCTATATGTTATTGCTGTCTATAGCAGCATATCTGTTGTTTATTTGAACTTAAATCAATATTTCTTGTGCATGTGCAGTGTTTTTTTGGTAAGCATAAGTGTAATAAGTGCGATAATGTACAGTCAACAGATCATTGCAAAATAAACCCCTTCAGGGTAATACAAACCATCAGTGTCAGGTTTGTTTTGTGACGGACTGTATATTTTACATACTGTAAGTGTAACTCCATATTGTCTTACAACAGTGTATCATTTCTTTTTCTCATGGACCCATTTCCAAAGCTTTCTTTGATCTGTATAGAATTAATTTTGTCAGATTGAGTCAACAGCTTCACAAACAAGATAAGTTAGAAGCTTTGCACAACACAGAGAGCGTGAGAAATGTTTTCCCATTTTATTTAAAGCATGGGAGCAAACTGTTGGATTTTAATATCTTATGTAACACATTTACCAACCCACAGCTTGTAGTCTTTCCCTCCCATCTCATTTTCTCACAATTATCTCCTCATAACTGTATTCTGTCCTCCTTTTCCCATGTTTGATTCTCCCCAAGCTCATTTGTCTTCGTCTTTTTTGTGTTCTTGTGTTTGTTTTCGCTGTTTCAACTGTATTGAGCTCATTTTAACAGCCAAAATTGTCAGCTGTCTTCTCTGACCTACTAAGCCAAATACAACTTTACTGAGGAAATCAGATTGTGTCGAAATGTTAAACAATTGATAAATAGACCAACATGTGTATGTTTTGTATATTTGGGCCAATGACAAATAAAGCTTCAAAAAACGTTTTTTATCTTTTCAAAATGGATGTAATACATATTTTGGAGTCAGAAACAATGTGTTAAAAACACGTTTCAATTGTTAAATAATATTTCAAAGTGTTTAAAATAATCTTTTGGCTTTTTTTGCCAGAAGTAAAATTTGTTGCGTCACCCGACATTTTGGGGGTTTAAGATAACAAAACATAAAATAATATTTATTATTTGAATGTACTGAATATGAATTAGGGTTTATAGAATAAATCAATAAATAGGTTTTATAGAATAAAGTGATACATGCCATGCATTTATACAATTATTTTAAAAGGAATGCACTTTGACACAGAAATTTTAATGTCATGTCATTGACCCATTTCTGGTTAAAATAAAAAATAAAAATATATATATTTTAATTTGTTTTATGTTTTTGAAAGAAGTCTCTTATGTGCACCAAGGCTGCATTTATTTGATCTAAAATACAGTAAAACAGTAATATTGTGAAACATTATTACAATTGAACTCTTTTCTGTTTTTAGCATATTTTGAAATGTAATTTATTCCTGTCATTGCAAAGCTGTTAGGACTCTTTGGAACAATATTGTGTCTCTATTGCACAAAACAAATAATTGGAGTGACAAATGAAGAATTGTGTTTGTGTAAGATTTGCTGAATGAGTATTTCTGCAAAATCGAATGGGTTTTCCAAAGCAATATTCATGTTCATTTACAAACATGTCAAGAGTTTAGTGTGACATCATCATAATTCTGGACTGTGATTAGTGATGTTGTGTTTTCTTTATAATAGCTGAAAAGTTTGAGTTATTTGACTTGAGGCTGTTTTAATGACCCATGTGTCCTACATTTGACACCAACACGACACAGACAGAGTTGTATTCAGACTGGCGGGTCATGTGAAACCCCAGTGTAGTCACGTATCCTCTGCTTATGTTATTTTTGCTCTAATTACATTACATTAACAATGTTTAGGCTGTGTTATCTCAGTGAAGTAGCTGTGATTCACTCTTCTGTAATAATCTGTCTGAGAGGAGCGTGTGTGTTATTGAAGAAGGGTGGGAGCTTGAGGATGGCTGAGGTATTAGATGATGTTTAAAGGATAGGAGTGTTTGCTTATACTCGTGTCTTAAGGAGTCTGGATTTATAAGCGTAGAGTTGGCGCTAGGACAGTTGCTCAGCTGAAGACCAAAGGGGCAGTGTTTTTAGAGAAGTATACATATTTTTTTGTTTCTTATATATGGGTTTCTTTGATTGTTAATCAATTAATTTATTTGTCTATTTGCATTTTTAAAGTGTGCTTTAATTAGTTTTGCTCAGTATGTATTTACAATTTTTAACTTTAACTTGTAACTTTTTATGGTCAACATAAATGAAGTGAAAAAAACACTGATGAAGTGCAAGTAAATATTTTTAAGTAAATATTTGTAATTTATACAAAATATTTATATTTCAAATAAATACTCTTCTTTTGAACTTTCTATTCATCTTACTAGAATCTGAAAAATATTAGAATAATTTCTGAAGGATCAAGTGACTCTGAAGACTAGAGTAGAGGCTGCTGTTGCCATCACAGAAATACATTAAAGTATAAATTATATATATATATATTATACACTCACCTAAAGGATTCTCATTAATGCAATTATCTAATCAGCCAATCACATGGCAGTTGCTTCAATGCATTTAGGGGTGTGGTTGTGGTCAAGACAATCTCCTGAACTCCAAACTGAATGTCAGAATGGGAAAGAAAGGTGATTTAAGCAATTTTGAGAGTGGCATGGTTGTTGGTGCCAGACGGGCCGGTCTGAGTATTTCACAATCTGCTCAGTTACTGGGATTTTCACGCACAACCATTTCTAGGGTTTACAAAGAATGGTGTGAAAAGGGAAAAACATCCAGTATGCGGCAGTCCTGTGGGCGAAAATGCCTTGTTGATGCTAGAGGTCAGAGAATGGGCAGACTTATTCAAGCTGATAGAAGAGCAACTTTGACTGAAATAACCACTTGTTACAACCGAGGTATGCAGCAAAGCATTTGTGAAGCCACAACAGGCACAACCTTGAGGCGGATGGGCTACAACAGCAGAAGACCCCACCGGGTACCACTCATCTCTGCTATAAATAGGAAAAAGAGGCTACAATTTGCACGAGCTCACCAAAATTGGACAGTTGAAGACTGGAAAAATGTTGCCTGGTCTGATGAGTCTCGATTTCTGTTGAGACATTCAGATGGTAGAGTCAGAATTTGGCGTAAACAGAATGAGAACATGGCTCCATCATGCCTTGTCACCACTGTGCAGGCTGGTGGTGGTGGTGTAATGGTGTGGGGGATGTTTTCATGGCAAACTTTAGGCCCCTTAGTGCCAATTGGGCATCGTTTAAATGCCACGGCCTACCTGAGCATTGTTTCTGACCATGTCCATCCCTTTATGACCATCATGTACCCATCCTCTGATGGCTACTTCCAGCAGGATAATGCACCATATCACAAAGCTCAAATAATTTCAAATTGGTTTCTTGAACATGACAATGAGTTCACTGTACTAAAATGGCCCCCACAGTCACCAGATCTCAACCCAATAGAGCATCTTTGGGATGTGGTGGAACGGGAGCTTCGTGCCCTGGATGTGCATCCCACAAATCTCCATCAACTGCAAGATGCTATCCTATCAATATGGGCCAACATTTCTAAAGAATGCTTCAGCACCTTGTTGAATCAATGCCACGTAGAATTAAGGCAGATCTGAAGGCGAAAGGGGGTCAAACACAGTATTAGTATGGTGTTCCTAATAATCCTTTAGGTGAGTGTATATGTGTGTGTGTGTGTGTGTGTGTGTGTGTGTGTGTGTGTGTGTGTGTGTGTGTGTGTGTGTGTGTGTGTGTGTGTGTGTGTGTATATATATATATATATATATATGTGTATATATGTGTGTGTATATATATATATATATATATATATATATATATATATATATATATATATATATATATATATGTGTATATATATGTGTATATATATATGTATGTATATATATATATATATATATATATATATATATATATATGTATATATGTATATATGTATGTGTGTGTATATATATATATATATATATATATATATATATATATATATATATATATATATATATATATATATATATATATATATATATATATATATATATATATATATATATATATGTATATGTATGTATGTGTATATATATATATTATAATTTTTTTTTACTGCAATATAATATTTTGCAATATTTTTTTTATTTTATTATTAGTATACTTTTTGACCAAATAAATGCAGCCTGGGTGAGGATAAGAGACTTCCAAAAATGCCATTAGCAGGATTATTTTAATAAAATAAAATACAAATTTAATATTGCATGCAAAAAATTGCTAAATTATCTTGGAATATAATTGAATGTCTGCTGGTCACTAAACAACCATCCAGATTAATGTTGGTTTCACTCAACTCTCATTTTACGTAAATTAAGGAAGGCTCCAAAATCGCGTTTCATCGGGTGTAAGACTTTTTTTGGGTCATTTTCAGTTGACTCTATGGGATAAACCATGGCGAGGGGGGTGGTTATGTGCTTCCTTAACTTCTGACATGTTGACCTGACCCCTGTCTCCTCCCCTCACAGGAGAGGCCTATATGAGGCTGAACAAACTGACAGAGGCAGAACACTGGTATAAGGAATCTCTCCGATCCAAACCGGACCATATACCTGCACACCTCACTTACGGCAAGCTCCTGGCTTTGACGGTAATCTCACACTCTAATCAACACTAACCGAATAAGGGGTTGAGTTACCTAGCTGTTAAAGAGTCCATATTATGCCCTTTTGCAATGTCTTTGAGGTCTACTAGAATGTTTTCATGCTTGAAAGTTCAAAAAATGCACCTCACTTCCCACTTTGTCAGTAGCTCTTTTTAATACCTGTCTCTATGAAGCCCCTCCTTCTGAATAGCGCAATATATATACTCTTGATAGGTCGGCTGGACTAGTGTGTTGTGATTGGTCAACCGCTTCAAGTGCGTTTTAGAAACTTGAAGTTTCAGCTTCTCGGGTGTAAACACTAACACTTGGACATGCCAACATCTAACTACTAAAGCAACTTAACCAGGCCTTGCCCCCCTCTTTTTTGCATATTGTGACATATACATTCCCGGAAAAAACTCAAGACTATAATCGAGGCGTTTCAGGCAGTTGAACCTTTTTCATGCTCAAACAGCAACATTACTCAAGAAAACATACTCATCTTTAAATTGTTAGGCTAGTAAACAAAAGTTTGCAAGTTTAAACATAGTAAATCAAAAAGGTCACCCATATCCATTGCTCAAGCTCAGAATGCTGATAGTTCATAATAAAATGAATATTCTGTCATTATTTATTATCCCTGTTCTGTATGACATTCATTCTTCTGTGGAACACAAAAGAAAGAATTGTGAATAATTGTTTTTGTCCATATAATAAAAGTCAAAGGGTTCCCAAACAACATTGGACCTAATTCATTTTACAGAAAAAACATCAGATAAATGACCAATTAGGAACCCAGTAAACATCCTTATCTGGAAGTCAAAATTCTCTGAATGAACGTTAAATACCTTTTAGCCTTTTATAATGAAGCTTGAGCACACATTGGCTTTCTGTAAGAGAATTAGGGCTGGTCCGAATACCATTTTTTGAGCTTTGGTAGTAATCAACATTGAAGCTTCGGAGGGAAGGAGCTGAACATTTCCTTCTCTCTAATAAAGGCTGGAATCTGGAGAAGCGGCGCGACTCACGCAGGCAGGGCTTATACTCCGCGAACAGGCAAATAACTAGTGATACAAAACACAGTTTTGTTATATTATAGTAGCTAGTAAAAATAATTCTGTTCAGTTATAGAACAGACTAACTAGAGCCCTGCATTTCTGCCCCTGGGGCCGGGCTTTGGGCCAATTTTCACATCATACCTCAAACGCGGGCTTTTTCCTTCATTTAATTTTTTAGACATTCATTAATTAAAAGAAACAATGAGGTGTGCTGCGCTGGTGGAAACAACATGAGACCATGACACCTAAATGCTCTTACAGTGCTGAGGTCACTTGTTCTGATATTGCGGTCTTTGATCTTGAAATGAGCTGATGAATAGCCTATAATGCAGCTCATATCTGTTGCTTTCCTTGACGTGAACTCTGTTAAATGTGCATAGGCTAGCGCAAGAATTGAAGATCGGATTTATATTAATTTTGCAGAGAGGTGTAAGGTAAGACAACCAGCCTGTTTTTTATTTATTTATTTTTGAACACGTCTACTCAAAAAAAAAAAAAAAAGTTCTATATGGCACTAAAAGTGGTTAAAAAAAAGTGATAGTAAAGGCTAAACTTTTAAACCAACATTGTGATGCTTGAAGTGTTTTATATCTATGGATTTTATCAGAAGCAAGACAAGTCGATTGTTGATTTAAGAGGATAAATGGATCAAACATGTTGTTAACTCACTGTCGGCTGATTGGTCGTTACTTTAAAAAACAAATACTTTAATTTAACAAACAAAAAATTAACTAAATTCTAAATTAACTTAATAAAGAAACGTCAAAATGTCAACTACTTTGACATTAAAAACAAAACAGAACTATTTTAATGGCTGCAACGATGTGTAATAGGGAATGTTTACTAAAAAAAAAGGTTTTATATGGCACTAAAATAAATAAATTTGTTTCATTTGCGCCGTTGCGAGCAGCATCAGCCTCAACTTGTCAAAAATGCCTTTTTACTGTGGTGGTGATAGTAGGCTAAACCTTTAAACTAACATTGTGATGCTTGAAGTGTTTTATATCTATTGATTTTTATTATAAGTAAGACAAGTCCAGTGTTGATTTAAGAGGCTAAATGGATCAAACATGCGGTTAACTCACTGTCAGCCGCTGGCAGCTTGGTCGTTACTTTAAAAAACAAAAACTTTAATTTAACAAACAAAAAAATGCTTTAAACATTTGACATTAAAAACAAAACTGAACTATTTTAATGGCTGCAATAGTAGGCCTAATAGGGAGGATAAAAAAATAAAATAAAAAATCACGGGACTCAGACCGATAGTTTTGGTAAGCTGTCGGACACGGCCGGGCTAGGGCCTTAGCGTCTGGGCCAGGGCCGGGCTATAGGGCCTAGATTTGAGGCCCGTGCAGGGCTCTAAGACCAACTACAATTACAAAACTGAACATGCCACTTGAGTCCGGGCGTCTCAGCACATCAGCAGCAGCAGTCAGATCATATTCTTCACGAGAGCGAGGAGCTAAATGACAAGATCGTGGAATATTTGGTTTCAAAGTGATGTAAAAGCGCCTATTTAAGGGAGTTTGTCATTGTACTGTTTTGTTGCTATGTTTTTCATTAAGAATAATAGCTAATGAACCCACAATTCAAGCAACCCACCCCTGATTTGGCAAACCGAAAGTAAACGGCGCACGGCTGCATGCGTTCAGCTGCTCAGTGCACAAGCACAGCAATGAGGGGTGAGGGGAAATTTTCACCGTCACATCCCTAACGTGTAAAAAGGTTAATACATTTTGATTCTATTATTCTATTTTCCACAATGTCAAACGAATGCAGTTTAACCCAAAATGTAAGCTCCGACATGGCTTCTGCCATATAAGCTGCTGCAGGGAACACTAAGAAGAAGCAAATATATTTATTAAGTGTAACAAGACTATTAAAAATGGCTTGGCTATAAGATAATAAAAAAAAGTATTGTATTTTATAGTGATTTTATAGTGTAAACATATGCAAACGCGAATGAGAGCTGTTTCGAGCGGGATGCCAGGTGTTCATGAAAAAAACAACAACGAATATTCAAATCACAAAATCGAATACCAACCCATCGAACGAATATTTGAATATTCGAATATTCTGGTCCAGCCCTAAAGAGAAGATAACATTATATAAAGAAACCTTTTTCCATCTATAAATTTAAACCGAGAAGTCATCCCTTAAGACCAAAGGCATTCTTTCTTTTTCTCTGAACTTAAAACCGACTGATCTAGCTAAAAAACAGAAGACCGGATTACTCACACGTATGCCCTGGTTCTGAATTCACTCAGCAGAAATCCATGTGGACAGATATGAGAGAAGATGTGTTAAAAAAAAAAAAAAAAAAAGGTTGAAGAGAGGCGATTGCTCTGAGAGTTTACCTGTGCCTGTCTCCTTTCATTTCCACTCTGGCCATATGGTCCTCTTCAGGCCTTTTTCATCCATGAGGCCACCACCAGCTGATTATGTAAAGAAAATACAGGCTGTCTTAATTTAGCATCTTTGAAAGCTCAGCAGACAGTACAAGGAAAGCAGTGTGTTTTTGAAAGAGCGATTGTTCTAGCAGAAATGGAGCTTCACAATTAAGTGAGTATGGCAAGAAAATCAAATGAGAAGTGTGATGGAATCGCCACTACATAGCGGTATTGTGTAATGTCAGCATACTTTCTTAATACAGGTTCCTGTTCTCTGTGTGAATGATTCATCTGTGCATGCATGCTATTCTAAAGATAAAAGGTATTTTTGTAATCGTACTGAGAAATAGCAGTTTTTCAAGTGTATATACTTTATTTAAAGTAGCAGGAATTAAATATATATATATATATATATATATATATATATATATATATATATATATATATATATATATATATATATATATATATATATATATATATATATATATAATTAAAAATACAGTAAAACAGTAATATTGTGTAACATTAGAGTACAATAAAAAAATATATTTTAAAATGTAATTTATTCATGTCAAGCTAAATGTTCAACATCATTATTCCAGTCTTCAGTGTCACATGATTTTCACATGACACATTTCTGATTATTACACAACTGTTTTCAAAAATCGTACTGATCCCCTGGTTAAACTTATTACAGTTTAGATTAACCAAACATTTCTGTCAGTTGCATCATTTCACACGGCCAAGAATAAATGATGCAAGATCAAGGGGGTCTGTCTCTCTGTCTCTTTGACATCTCTTTCTCGGTCAGTTGACTAAAACGCCAAGACACTCTGTCCTCAAACATCCCAAGCCAGGGATTCACTCTAGAGGCCTGCACTCCCGCGCTACCCAACGCAACAAGAACAATTAACATAAAATCAAATAAAAACGATTTACAGGCACGACAATAGGCGGAGCGTGTGTAAGGCTTGGCAAGGCTTAGCCTTCCCCTGCCTACTGTTGCTTCTGATTACTTTTGGAGGGAAAAGCTGCCCATGAATGCTGATCTTGGATCAGTTTTCTCCATAATAATAGCATATGGGTGAAACAGATTTGGCAAGAGATCCAGTGCATATCTGTGTTGGCACTCTGGAGATCATCAAAGGTTTCTATTTACACATTTTTGCAGCATTGAGCAATGTAGCCAATCATAGACATTTCAGTTTTTTTCTTAAACACAATAGCCAATCAGAGGTGTTTGAATCCACTCACCGATCAAAACACCAGAATGTTTGTTCAGTGCTGAGTTCTGCACGCTCGCGAATCCTCTCATTATGACAAAGTGTAGCCATTATGAGAGATTCTTTGTGCAGTCAGCTTCATTGATTATAACAGACCTTTGGGTTCATTTTAGATTAGATTAACTAAAATGAGTGACAGCTTTTCATTGATTATAAAGGGAGCACTCTTTGCCTTGCCATATCATGCATGCAGTAGCCTATATTTGCTTTTCTGTTGAAATTAACAGTGGTTTGTGAGTGTAGATGCTTTATTAATTTAATTATGCATTTAATTTTTAATGTTGGTTTCACTCAACTCTCATTTTACGTAAATTAAGGAAGGCTCCAGAATCGCAACATTTTATTTATGGATACTTGTTAAGAAAACATGAATGTTGTGGGTTGGAGGGGAAGAAGGTAACATATTTTTTTGGGAGCAGGACAGAAAAAATCCATATTTTGCAGGCTTCTAACTCACACTACAACCAAAGAAAGCAAGTAAACTACGCAAACTTCCTGAATAAAGCCATTTGGAGAGGCCGGAACAAAGTCAATCCATCACAGAACCGCACTGCAGTGATGAAGCTCGCACGAGTAGAAGCACATTCAAAAGGTGTTTTCTTGACTTCAGAGCCATATTGATTTTGAACAAAGTTTTCAGCTCAAAGCTTTCAGGTCCTTTGCGGTTTCTGCTTGCTTAATGCCAGAAGCAGAGTAAAACATGAGTACTCATAATCCTTTGGGTGAAAATAAAGCTTTATCAGGGGTGAGGGGAACCTGGACTGTGATTTGATCAGTTCACTGACCTTGAACAAACTTGAGAGGACAATAAATTCAGTGTCTGTTTGTTAGTTCCACTTATGGTACATATTGTTTAATGAGTGTTTTAATTTAATTTTGGAGTGTATTTGAATGACAGCATTTATAATTATTTGGACTGTCAATTTATTAAATGTTGGAATTGGTTCAATTATGTGATGTGCTAATAAATGATATTAAATGAAAAATGAAAGTATTAAAAGCTTGAACTGCTGTGATGAGAAAAGAAATCCTATAGATACAATTGCAATTAATTATAAGGCATGATTTAATTGGCTTAATTTATAGCTTTTTAAATTAATTATGCTGAATTAAAGCATTAAATTGACAACCTTATAGTTATAATAGCCCTTTAAATTGGATATAACATATTTATATCCCAGTGCTTAAAAATTACAATTTAAAATAACTGTTTAGTGTTTACTATTTTAATATATTTTAAAATGTAATTTATTTCTGTGATGCAAAGCTGAATTTTCAGCAGTACTCCAGGCTCACATGATCCTTTAGAAATCATTCTGTGTGGATTTGGTGCTCAAGACATTGTTTTATTGTTATTTCAATGCTATTATCAAACAGTGCTGCTTTTTGTGAAATATATTTGTGAATGAATGGAAAAACAGCATTTATTTGAAATAGAAAATTTTTACATTATTACAAAGTATTCTCTGTCCCTTTTGTAGTCTTCTTAATGTCATTAATTAATGTAAAAATATACAGTAACAATGAGGAAAAGCATCACATTGTCCCAGGCATCATTTCCAGGTGGGGACAGGGAAATCTTCACGGTCAGGGGTCGAAAGAAGGAGACATGATGAAACTCATTCCTTTCCCCTGCTGTGCTGACCTTCCCTGACCTCCCTTCACAAACTCACCGGGTCAAAGAGCCCAACCCCAGGGATGCAAAGTGTGCGTGTGTGCGTGTGTGTTATGAGTGCTTCAGCTGCGTTATTGAATTCTCTCATTTCCGTCGCTAATCAGGCTCAGAATCCGTTCGAGAACACCTCTGAGACATTGGAACAGCAGTGTGTCTGTTGTCTCTCTGATGTCATGCTCAGATTAAGGGGTCGGAGGTCCAGCAGAGAGGTGTGTGTGTGTGTGTGTGTGTGTGTGTGTGTGTGTGTGTGTGTGTGTGTGTGTGTGTGTGTGTGTGTGTGTGTGTGTGTGTGTGTGTGTGTGTGTGTGTGTGTGTGTGTGTGTGTGTGTGTGTGTGTGTGTGTGTGTTCAGAGGAAAGGGGGAGAAGCAGGATATTGCTTTAGAGTGATAACACGACCTCTGCGAATGACACTGACACGTGTTTGTCAGGAACTTGACGAAGCTTATCTTGATGCATGTCCTTACTTATTCAAGTATATATATTTTTTTCGTTTGCTGTAGTGTGTCAATGGGAAATATCAGTTTACATTTCCACACATTCCTTTTGCCATTAATTGTTATAATTCAGTTACATTTTTGTAAGCATGAATTCTTCAAGACGCTTGAAGAAACCTACGTGCAAAGCTACAGTACTGTGAAAAGTGAGGATGCTTTCAAAAATAATGTCATAAATAGATTTTATTTATCAATGAACTTTGGTGAGACCACCCTTTGCTTTAAAATAGCCTTTGTTAGGGGTGTAACGATACGCGTATTTGCATCGAACTGTTCGGTAAGAGGCTTTCGGTTCGGTATGCGGTACGCATTATGTACCGAACGGTTCTTGGACTAATTAATTATATTTGGAAAATAAAAAAGTGTGTGAAATATAATGTTATGCGTTCAACAAGGTAGCCCAATAACCCAAACTCCCCTGACACCCCCGAAAAAAAGAAAGAAAAAAAAACACCAAATATGTTTGTTAGGCTACTCAGTCAGGCGCTCGCTCACTCAGTACGCGCTGAATGCTCGTTGCAAAATGGCTAATGCGTTTAACAGACCAGAAATAGAAGATCCTCCAATTACCAACAGGTCTGGTGTTTGGGTGCACTTTGGATTCCCTGTAAGCTATGATGGTGATGGCAAGAGAGTGGTGGATAAAAAAACAACGGTATGTCGCATTTGCTACATGACAATAGGGTACAGCAGCGGGAATACTTCAAACATGTCAACTCATTTACGCCGACATCACCCCAGTGTGTCAGTATCTGGAACAAGATGAAAAAAAGCAGAAACATACACGCCACAAACTATCCCCGCAGCATTTAGACAGACATTTCCAACTGATTCAAACAGGGCAAAAGACATCACCGTGGCGATTGGTACATTTATAGCCGCAGATATGAGACCTTACTCTGTAGTGGAAAACGCAGGTTTTAAGAACATGCTTAAAGTAATTGAGCCCCGTTACAATATTCCTTCATGAGCCCATTTCAGCCAGACTGTAATTCCTGCTTTGTACCAAAAAACAAAAGCCCAAATAGAGAACCAATTGGCCAAAGCAACAGCGGTTGCCCCGACAACAGACGGCTGGACGTCAAGGGCTACACAAAGCTACCTGACTGTAATGGCACATTACATTACCGATGAATGGGAGCTGAACAGCCACGTTCTTCAGACACCCCTTGAGAGTCACACAAGTGAGGATTCGGCCAAAGGGATGACAGAAGCAGTAACTACTGTAACTATTGACAATGCCAGGAATATAGTTAATGCTGTTGTTGGAGCTGCTGGACTTGGTCCACAAATAGGGTGCTTTGCCCATGTCATTAATCTAGCATCGCAGAAAGCAATGGCAGTGCAGCAGATCTCTCACCTCCTAGCAAAGATCAGAAAGATTGTGACATTTTTTCTCAGAAGCACAACAGCGGCCCACGTGTTGAAGACAAAACAGGAGTTGCTGCAGCTTCCTGTTCACAAACTCATCCAAGATATGCCAACTAGATGGAATTCAAGCTATGATATGATAGAAAGATATATTGAACAGCAGGCTGCAGTGTATTCTGCAATGACAGACAAAACTGTGAAGAAAAATGTTAAAGACATTATTAATTTGTCTGAAAACGACATGAGACTGGCTGAGAATGTCAGAAACCCTTGAAAACTGTGACAACCCTTATGTGCGCCGAGTCCTCTCCATCTGCGTCCATGGTCCTTCCTATGAAAATGATGATCCTGAAATCCATGGTATTGTCTGATGATGACAGCCCAGCAGTGAAGGATGTCAAAACAGCCATCAAAAATGACCTGCAGCAGCGATACAGAGCACCTGATCTTCAAGATTACCTACACAAGAGCACAGCTTTGGATCCACGTTTTAAGTCACTGCAACACTTGGATGCTACCACTCGCCTGAGAGTCTATGAAGTTCTAACCACAGAGATTGTGAGTATTATTGAACTACTGGTACTATTTATATTTTGCATATCCTTACTTTGACACCGAATACATCCAGATGTTGTGTTCATTATAATCTGTTCTGTATTGTTGTATCCCATGTCCCTGTGTATAACAGTTGTAATTGTGTGTGTGTGATTTATAATAACCTTTTGTAGTTAATCCCATGCTATGGATTATATGATGCATGTATCTAAGATTATTGTTGTTTATATTTCTCAAGGAGCAAGCTACATGCACCACAGAGCCAGCAACCTCCATGGAGACAAAGACCGAGGACTTGGAGCCCTCATCATCACCTCCACGAGAAAAGAAATCAGCCATGACTGAACTTTTTGGAGGAATGTTCATGACCCATCATCATGAGCCAAGCCCCAAATCTGTGGCCAAAATGGCAGAAGAGGAGATGAAATTGTTCACGCATTGGACTCTATTCCCCTTGATGCAGATCCACTGAAATGGTGGAAAACCCATGAGCACTTATACCCTAATTTTACCATGTTGGCACGGCGTTACTTGGCAATTAAGTAAAAACACACTCCATATAAAGAGTTATAGAGTTCCATATAAAAACAAAATTATTTTTTTCATAACTACTACAATATAACATTTTCATTTTTTTATAAGGAGCTGTTTTGTTTTATACAGTATGCTGCTAAGAAAACACCATAGAAGATGGGTAAAGTATAGCTCCATCATTGTTCATTGTAAAAAAAAAAAATCATACTTTGTTAGTTTTAATAAATAAAACATTTTTAAAAAATCAAGGAAATTTATCTGCCAATTTTTTCTTTTTGCTGTATCTAAAACTTACCGAACCGAACCGTGACACCATTGTATCTTATCGAACCGAACCGTGAATTTTGTGAACCGTTACACCCCTAGCCTTTGTCCTAGGTACACTTACACATAGTAGCTTTGCAGGTAGGTTTCTTTATCTAATCAGGGTTTGTTTTATCAAAACAGGGATTGTTTGTCTAATTTACCCAGACCATAATATGTGGCCTTGATGATCAACGATATTTGCTACACCTGTGACTGGTCATGTTGTTTTTGCTCATCAGTACAATAGTACGGAGCCGCTAAAGGTACCTATGCAAAATATATATATATACAGACGTTTGCGTGCACGAGAAACATTTGTATTTGCACAAGAAACTTTTTTTTTTTTTACTTTTCATGTGTGCATGGGAAGTTTTTGCAGGCTCACGTTTTACAAATTTCTGTTTATGTATACTATAACCTTTCCTTTATGCGTCACTGAGTATGGATGCGCTTGAATTAAAGATCTTTTTTTATCAATTTTGCTTTCGTTTGGACTGTATATCTCTAATATTATGACGGCCTTATGTCCGATTTAACACATCCTGAAATGGACTGATGTAATACCGTAATACAGCTGTTTGATTTTGTCCTATTTGCCAAGTTCAAGGGTGCAAAAAAAGATTTGGTTTTGTTGGGACAGTACGTCATAGTTCAAGGCCTTATGTCCGCTTTAACGAAGCGAATTTAACTCTGACGGTAAAAATTAAGTCGCACAATAGTTTTCAGAAATAATAAATTGGAAGAAGAAATGTATCTTGAGCAAATCAGCATATTAGAATGATTTCTGGCTGCATTTTTTGCCATCACAAGAATTACATATTCTGCTGCACCACTACTCTAATCCTTTTTTTCCCCATTGCATAAACTAGAGACAAGTGTCCAATGTGACTGTTTTTTTTTATGTCTTTCACAATCTCGACACGGTGTAAGTTCGCAAACATCCATGTCTAACATTAAACAGCACTGGCTGTGTATAGTGTAGGCATCACTGTGAGTGCAATACATTGATTTAAAGTTTCACATCGCTGCTATGGGGATTTAAATTATACAGTGTAAATACAAAAATATATCACTGTTTTGCAGCCGGTCTGCAGATAACTTCATGCACTGTTAATCAAGTGAATCGTGAGAGCGTGCTATGATAATGTCTCTCAGACTGGAATCAGTATTATTTAAGGTGTAAATTGCATTGGAGGTTTATTCACTTTTTTTCTCACACAATTCTCTGGATTCTGGTCAAATAGTTTTATATGATTAAATATTCTTTCCATTTTATCTCACACATTCTGAAATTACTTTATTTTTGCTTCAAATTATTTTTTAAATCAATATTTCATATTTATTTATTTGGTAAGTAGCATATAAGAAGTAGAATTATCTTCAATCGTCTTACATGCAAATTCCATTTTCAGTTAAACAAATATTATTTTATTTGTGTGAAATTTTTGCAATTTTTTTGTCGTGTTTGCAAGAAGTCTGTTGAATTTTGAATGATTTAAGTCATGCTGTGAAAGTGTGTAATTATAGCAGCATTAGGCACTGGAATTTCTAGACAGTGAACATTACACATCAGATCAAAAATCATCAGGTTAAAAATAAAAGATTCCATAACCTCGCCCAGAAGAAATTCCTGATTATGATTTGCTTGTTTTCATTTCAGGGGCAGAAAACTGAAGCGGAGAAGTTCTTTCTCAAGGCGATCGAGCTCGATCCTACTAAAGGAAACTGCTATATGCATTATGGTTGGTAATGCTTTATTTCATCTCTCCTAACCGTGCCCACATAGGCTGAAACGACATTAGCTAGTCATCCAGTAATGCAAAAATAATGAGGTCATATGGTTCCAAACATTGCATCTGCTCTAGCTTTGCTGATGTAGTGAAATTTGTGAAATACTTTTTATGATTTCACTAAACTGCGTATTGGCCATAATCGTTCGCATTTAGCTCTTTAGCTGACATTAGTTTTGTAATTGAGGTTACGTTTCTAGGCTCTTTCACAGCAAGATAGATGGTGCTGTGCAGGAAGGCATTGTTTCTGTGTTATCTGAAGCATACCTAGAATACAGATGTTATTCCAGTGAGACGAAACCACCCACGCCTCGGCGAGCAAAGAGATAACGAGACCTTATTTCTCTAAGGAAAAAGCATACGATTGTGCATGTGTGTACATGGTTTATCCAAATTATAGCCTACATCCATTTTCTCCAACTAAGACTGTTGGAGCTCAGCTCTCTCTCTCTCTCTCTCTCTCTCTCTCTCTCTCTCTCTCTCTCTCTCTCTCTCTCTCTCTCTCTCTCTCTCTCTCTCTCTCTCTCTCTCTCTCTCTCTCTCTCTCTCTCTCTCTCTCTCTGTCTCTCTCTCCTCTCTCCTCTCTCTCTCTCTCTCTCTCTCTCTCTCTCTCTCTCTCATATATATATATATCCATCCAACCGCATATGTAATACAGTGAGGAAAATAAGTATTTGAACACCCTGCTATTTTGCAAGTTCTCCCACTTAGAAATCATGGAGGGGTCTGAAATTGTCATTGTAGGTGCATGTCCACTGTGAGAAAAACATCCAGAAATCACAATGTATGATTTTTTTAACTATTTATTTGTATGATACAGCTGCAAATAAGTATTTGAACACCTGAGAAAATCAATGTTAATATTTGGTACAGTAGCCTTTGTTTGCATTTACAGAGGTCAAACGTTTCCTGTAGCTTTTCACCAGGTTTGCACACACTGCAGGAGGGATTTTGGCCCACTCCTCCACACAGATCTTCTCTAGATCAGTCAGGTTTCTGGCCTGTCGCTGAGAAACACGGAGTTTGAGCTTCCTCCAAAGATTCTCTATTGGGTTTAGGTCTGGAGACTGGCTAGGCCATGCCAGAACCTTGATATGCTTCTTACAGAGCCACTCCTTGGTTATCCTGGCTGTGTGCTTCGGGTCATTGTCATGTTGGAAGACCCAGCCTCGACCCATCTTCAATGCTCTAACTGAGGGAAGGAGGTTGTTCCCCCAAAATCTCGCAATACATGGCCCCGGTCATCCTCTCCTTAATACAGTGCAGTCGCCCTGTCCCATGTGCAGAAAAACACCCCCAAAGCATGATGCTACCACCCCCATGCTTCACAGTAGGGATGGTGTTCTTGGGATGGTACTCATCATTCTTCTTCCTCCAAACACGTTTAGTGGAATTATGACCAAAAAGTTCTATTTTGGTCTCATCTGACCACATGACTTTCTCCCATGACTCTTCTGGATCATCCAAATGGACTCTAAAACTGGAGTGATGTGTTAAGCAGATATATACATATATATTTTACAATATTTGTATCTTTTACAATATTTTAGTTTTGTTTAAACACCTTTCTTAAGTTATTATTGTCATCACAATTGTGCATCACATCCTTATTTTTAGTGTACATTTTTACATAGTTAACTTGTTAACTTGACATTTTCATTAATTTAAGTCAGTTTTGCAGTTATTGAAATGTTGATGAAAATAACATTTTGGTTGATAAACCAAACTGTAAACATTTAAAAAATATATTCTAAGTGCCATATTAATATTGTAAAGGTATGCCATCATATTTGTATCTACGGTATTTGCCTTAAAGTTAAAGTAGTTTCATATTTAATGTTGAAAAAAGTTAAATCGTCCTTTGGATGCATTTTTGTTTTATCTCTGAATATTAATTTTCAAAGCCAAATCCTCTTCCTAGTATCGTTTTTCCTCATATCCTAGATTTCCATAGTTGACCTGTCCCTGGATGCTCCCATGTATGGATTTAGTCCAGAAAAACACAGCATCACTGACTAACCCCAACAATGTGTTTTCCACTCAATCGCTGCCAAGGCATCTGCGTAATATTATTTAGTACGTGTCTGATCAGACTTCTTTAGAACACGTACTATCCAAAGGCCGTGAGGAAGATCTTCCATTTCCTTCTATTGTTCTCTGGTGTATAACCACCGTCCTGAAGAACGTGCCTTCTTCTTTGTATTTTCCTTTTTGCATGATATACCACATTGTCAATTATGCTTTATGCCAGATTTGTGCCATCCAGACATGCCTTAATTGTTTAACCCTTAAATGCATACCTCAGTTCTTTAGTGACCTGGGACATCATTCACTACCCTCCACCTCATTCATTTATTTTAAGTTAGACATCAACCTTCTTAGTATTCCTCAATCAATTCATTATAAACAATATAAGAATAAAATAAATAATGAAATTATAAAAGAATGCCTGTTTTCCCATAATTTTTTTTGTAAAAAATCACATAGGGTCGCCAACGACCCGAGGTGTGTAACAGTGTAAGTATATTTTTTTCTGCTGAACAATAATTTAATCTTTGATGACTGAATAAGTGCAATGCACCTTTATTCCACAATGTGGCAATGTCTGATACACAATGATGAAGTGACGTTTCACTCATAGTTACCTTACCGCATCCAGAAAACAAGATTAGGAAGTATCATCAGCAAAACTTGAAATGGCTCTGAGATTCACTGCAGTGCAAGTACTGTCACTTAGACACGAGTATGTAATAATGATTGGTGAAACATTCATGCATTAATGCAAGGTTAAAGTGCCCCAATTATGCTTTTATATAGGTCTCTAATTTTGTTTTGGAGGTCTCTTACAATAGGTTTACGTGCATCAAGAGTCAAAATACACTTACATTTTTTCATAATATACATCACCTCTTTTCTCACAGAGTCTGAAACAGTTAGATAAAGGATTCAGTCTCCCTAAACCCCTCCTCTTATTGGTCAGATCTGTTGCCTATTGGTTGTAAGTGGTCTAAGGCTTATATGGAGCATGTTGGAAACTAAATGGCAATTGCCATATCTAACACTGGAAGCTTCCTCAGCACTTGTATACACAGTGATACGAACAGTAACAATAGCAATGATTTTACTGTATCAATTTAAGTCCAATAATGAAACACTGAAAAAAATCGCTGATATGACTTGAGCTGGATATTCTATGTGGTAGACATTTTTTAGCGGGCAGTCAATGAAAACCATAGACTGGCATTATGCAAAATTGTTACAAACATGCGTAGGTTGATGCAGGAAGTTAGACTGTAATTAATGACAAGACGACTAGTTTCAGGAAGTTCAGTATCAGTTCTTTCTTTTTGGGAGACAATGATACTTTGATCTTTAAACTTTGCAGCCTTTTTACATTCACAAACAGCTATATTACACACTACATAAAAAGGTAATAGCCAGTAAAATGCATAATTGGGGCACTTTAAGCTTTCTTACTTTGCATAACATCACTTCTTATGTTTCTACTTTGGTCCATTGCTATTTGGGAAAAAATGTTTGGTTTTGGCCCAGCAGTGTTCAGGAGTGTGGAGAGCCACTTCGCCAAATAGCAACAGGCTGTTTATATCACTTCAGTCTTGACCGATGCCTCTAGCAACGATACTGCAGAGGTTTCAGATCCCAGTCGGTCCCCTTTCCACAACCTTACAGGAGTAAGCATTTAATTTGTCACGGAAACATGCCTATCGGAGAAATCTCAATTGGACAAATGGTCTGTCAGATGGTTTGCGCGGCGTGCAGCACCCTTGCTATCTCATGTTTCACAGAATCATTGAGAGGGCAGACCAAACTATCCGTCCCACAGCCAAAGGAAATATTTCACATTTGTCTTTGCGAGGGAGTAAAAGCAAATATAAAATGAAATTCCCCCTTTTCTTCCTCAGGTCAGTTTTTGCTGGAGGACTCGCGGCTTTTGGAGGCTGCCGAAATGGCAGAGAAAGCAGCCCAGTTGGACAGTGAAGAATTTGATGTGGTTTTCAGTGCAGCTCACATGCTCAGGTGAGAAGGACATGCTAAATCCATATAGACAACATTTTTTACTATGATTAAATACCCTGGACAAAGCATAAATGTTTCCTGTAGCAGTCATCCTGGTTCAATTCAGTTGGTTCTATTGAATTTGAAAGACAGGATGCATAATTGACAGAATTTTAATTTAAAGGAAATGTTCTTCCACCCAGGTCCAGATTGGTTTCTCTGCAAGGTCAATAAAAACCTCACCAAAACGTTCAAGCGAGAACGTCTTGACAAACTTTTTACACTATTCATAGTTTAAAAAATATATATTTACAAACTGGATTTATATGAATTCTGCTCCCTTAAATTCAAATTGCGGTTCCACTTTAGCTATGTTCACATTGTCAATCCAATTCCGATTATTTGTGTATCCGATCGGAATCTGATCTAAAATTATTGTCCACGGCCACGCTGTGTATCGCAACTGTTAAGATCCGATTTGTGTATCCATGGCGCTGTTTCGTTTTCTGAAACATCTACATTTGTTTCTATGGCAATGACATTGAGTTGGTTAGTATATGCCAAAAATATCAACAACAACCACAACATAGATGGGTTTGCAATGCAGAAGATGTCTTATTTACAACATAACAATGTGTAGACGCGCTGGACTACAGCGTCAGAAACGTAGCTTTATTCCGTTCCGTCATCTCCGCTGGTTTCAAAACATGTCTCTCTTGTCATTTTCTGTTCATCCGGCACTTTGCAACAACACAACCTTGTTTCTGCAGCAACTTTCAGCATGTTTCCTATAACAACGTCTGACATTTAAGTTGTACATGGCGTGAGAAAGTTAAAAAAAAAAGTGGAATCCGATCAGAGAGGTCAGACTGAAACGGATTTCTGTTTTTAATAGAATTTCAAATCGCATATGAATGTAGATAGAAACGGATTTGTAAAAATCGCATTTCATTCTCATCTTATCGGTTTTCAATCTGATATGCTCAAAAATCAGTCTGAACAAAGCTTCAGTTTTCTACCATAATAATAATTCGGTGCAAATCCAGAAATGTAACTCAAGTTTAACCCCTAGGAGTCTGAGCTGTTTTGGGGCCCTTTAGAAGTTTTGACATGCTCTGACATTTGTGTTTTTTTCAGTTGCTTATAAACACATTAATGGCAAAAGTGTAATTACACTATATTCAGCACAAACTGGGCTGCCATAATATGTGAGCAACATGTATGTACATGCTTGTATTTTTGAGAGAAAAATGTTTATGCATGGTTTTTTAAATTAAGGCCTCAAAACACACAATAGATGTGTCCACAAGACTTTTGACTAATGGGTGTTGTTGCCTAGAGTTTTTGCTTCAAACTGATATGAGAATCATTGAGCCTATACACATAAACTGATTTAAAAATGTGTAAGACAGTTTTTCTTTACAAAGCCAGTATGCAAAGAGGCGTGATATCTAATGAATAATGATGGATATCACCTGAGAAGACAAAATAACATAATAGCCCGCATAATGAGCTGCATAATGAATTAGCTTAATTCAGGTGTGTGACTGAGAGCAAAGGACATATATTATATATTATTTATTGTACTTATCTAGTAAATGCATCTTTATTTAAGAATGTTTAAATATTTAGACTAGAAACAAGACAAAAATTACTAAGAGCATTTTTTCTACTTTTTTTGTACAATTTTTTTATGTTTTTGAAAGTAGTCTCATGCTAAAAAATGTAATAATAAATTTAACTTAAGATACAATTTATACAAAACGAAATTCACTGTAAAGAAAGTAGGGATGCTCATATTGACCGTTTAACCGTTAACCGATAGTATGAATTTTGACCGATTAATACTATCAGTTAAACGGTTTAAAAGTTTTTTTTTTTTTTTGCTGCATGGTCACCACATTTTTATAAGAAACAATGTCGAGTCGATTATCGATTAAACACGAAAGAACAACAAATATATCGGTGAGAACACTCGTTTTAAAAGCCTACATACACCGGGACTGCCTTTGACTGCATATCACAATTTTCCCAATGTTGATTCTTCTTGCAATCGTAATGCAATGGACTGTGGCCTACATTAAACCTTTAAATAAAACGTTTACACAGTCATATACAATAAACGAGCTTGCACAGCGACAGGAAATAAAAATTAACTCATTAACTGCTCAGCTGTAAAATGACGTGCGCTCAAATCCCGCTCCGACATGACATTTCTGTGTACTGTAGCCTACTATGCTTGTAGCCATTAAAACACGTAATTAGTTTCAGTTTAAATATTATAATTTTTTTTTTTTCATTTACGTTGAAAAGTGAACAGGACACATAAGATGCATAATGTCAGAAAACGGGGGTCTTCAATAAGTTCAATAACACTTCAATAGGCTTTCAACAAAACAAAACTTTTCTTTAAAGTGAATTTCGTTTTGTATAAATTGTATCTTAATTTTAATCTATGTTTAATCAACCAAATTGCCCGGATTTAATAAATAATAAGCAAATAGTATAGCCTATAACAATGACATGGAGGCGGCGGTGCAGCGTGAACAACGGCTTAAATGAACTACTAGAAAAGAAAAAAAACTTTAGTCAGGGGCAGCCCTAACTATTTATTTCAGATATATATATATATATATATATATATATATATATATATATATATATATATATATATATATATATATATATATATATATATATATATATATATATATATATATATATATATATATATATATATATATATATATATATATATATATTATCCAGTATATCCAGTATATATATTGTCACAAATTGAGTTCTGGGTTGAGCGTGCGGTGCTGACCGGAATGAGCTTCAGAAATGAACGGAATCGTTTTAAAAACATAATTCAACAAATAAATAATTCTTTTTAATGGGCCACTAATGTTTATTACAAATAAATTATTACATTTTAAAAATGAATGAAATTAACTAAAATTTGCATTGCATTTGCAATCCTTTGAAATCCTTTGCAGCACCCCCACTTCCCACGCCCCTGCACCACTTAGACATGCTACTTTAAAAAAAAAAGTAAAACCAGTCAAGGTGTGGATTGAGGTAGGCCTGCTATTTTTATATGATGAAAAAAACGTAGTTTGACGGAAAAAAAACTATTCCGGTTCTGCAAAGCTTCAAACGGATTCAGTGTTTTTGTTTTGTCATCTTAATTTGTTAATTATTTAAGTGAAAAATATTTAGTGTAGGCCTATTTATTTATGCTTTTTATTTATATTTTATTCAGTGTTTCTCTGTTTTCAGAAACGCTGCAGGTGCGTGAACATTTGATAATGTGAATCCAGGTTCTGATGTTGTTGTTGATCTGTTCTGTATGCTGTGGTTGGCACAGTAAAATAAACCCGTGGGAAAATAAAACGTGTCTTTTTAAGGGGTCACAGACACTCTTCAATTGTATATTTATTTAATACAATTAAAATGGTTAATAATCGGATAATGAGCGGCGGTTGTCGGTCTGGAAAATTAACCGTTTTGAGCATCCCTAAAAGAAAGCAATTCACTTTCTACAAAACAAAACTCCTGATTTATCTCCTATTTATTTAGAATGTAGTCAACAAAGGCCTATTATATTTTAAATGATAAAAAGATTTGACTACACTGAAAAAAATGCTCTTGTCCATTTGATTATGGATGGTGCAAAAACCTTTTTGTTTTACGGTGAACAATATTGGTCCTGTGTTGCGTTGCCACTTTGATGTCCAATGTAATATCTGGATCCTGAAGCGAAACCAGTTGAGAATCGCTGCATTAGAGGATGTTTTTCTATCTCGCCCTCTGTCTCTCTTTCTCTTTCTCTTTCCACCTACCCAGTTGTATGGATGCTTTCTTTCTATTGCAGTGCACAGCAGGACATGTAATGGAAAGCCTGCATTAATACCCTTGCCTCGAGGTTTCTGTTGAATACACTTCTCATAATTACTACATGGAGTTCACATGGTATATAGTTACACATTTCCTAAAAATTATTACAGCCCTTCAGCAGATTTTGCATGGGGCCTTATGCTACACGAAAACTTGGTTATTAATTTCTGTCTTAGGCCATGTCCCCTGCCTTTATTCTGGCTTGCGGTCCAACTTATTTGAAGATCAGGTTCCTGTTGTGTTTGTCTTGGAAGGACATGTAGAAGGTTCTCAGATGGGGGGTGGATGTGAGTGGGGTGGGGAAGTACGAGGCCGCTTCAGATGTGCGGCATTTTCTTACGGCTCTCAGGGGCCCGTCTGCACCGACAAGTTTGCTTCCTTACTATCAGTTTCATTGCCCTCTTCAAACAGCCGCTGGTTATTCTAAACCCCAGCCAAACTGTCACTGCCACTCTAAGGAAAAGTTCCAAACAAGTTTTCCCATGTTGTTTGTTTGTCTATAAAAGTATCATATTTAGTCGAGACAATTCATTATACATGCTGCAGATTTTTTCCTTTTTTTTGGTTGTATTTTTAGTAGTATTACTTTAAGGGGGATACATTTATAAAGGCATCTTCTTTGAGAGGATTGTAGCGTTTTGACAGTCTACGGCATGCTAAAACCCTCTCCTTCAAGTCGCGCCTCTAAATTAATCTCCTTTAAAGCACCACTTTTGTAACAAATTCACCTCCTTCTACAATACATTTCAAGCAATTGCTGTCTGATTTCAGACAAATTGCCTCCTGTGAGCATTGTTCCCGTTATTATCCATAGCTCTGTTTTTTTTGTAATGGATTTCTATAGCTTTGTACAATAAAAGTTTACCATTGATGCTCTCGTGTAATGCAGTCTTAGATGGTTACATCAACAAGTCATGAATTATTTTATGCTTTTTCTCTGAATGTTGGTGACCACTTTGGAATGATATTATGAGCAGATTGAGGTGGGATCGAGGAATAGTTTTGGTTTCCAGAAATTAAACATTTGTTTTATTGTATTTTGGAGGTTTAAATCTGACCTAGGAAGGTCCAGTTGAGGCTGTCTTTTAGATTTCCACCATATATTCCAGTTGTGGAATGTGGTCATAGACCAGTCCAGTCCTAATACTGTTGGGTTTTGACTTTATGTTAAGGGTGGTCACTTTCCAACTGATGTTGATTATAAGGGAATTCTTTGTCCCTGCAGACAATTGTGGTTATGATCAAGTCATGTTTTATTGCGTCCATGTGAATGTGAAAATTACACAGACTCGTCGTTTGGGAGGAAAGGATTGTAAAACAGAATTGTGGATGGTGAACAGTAACACATGGTTCTGCTTAAATGCTTAAGTCTACTGTTGAGAACCGGTCATCCCATAGATTTTTGTGTGACTTTTTATCTTAGATTTTTCTTTATGTAACTTTTTTATCATTAGATTTTCGAAATAACATAATTTTTACCCATATATGTTCAAGAAAGGTCAGGCCATTAGGGAAAATTCAAGGTTTAAGAAGGAAGATAAATAATTAATTAATTTTTCAAAATGGATACATCTAAATGAGGTTATTAAACTTTTAAATGAAGGCAGCTGTATATTTTAAGACTCATTTATACTGCATAAGAAAAAAAAACTATGCAAAAAATGTCATCTTTTATAATGTCCAGTGTACTATATAATTTAATATAGTAAATTATTAGAAAATATTGTAATTCAATAATTAAAATGTTTCAGATATGTTTTCAAAGTCACTTTATTTTATTTTTGTTTGTTTTACATTTTTATACTTCTTTTTTCTTCTGCTGACACCCAGAAGCCGACTGGACATCACCGCAATTTGAAAACGACTGATCTAGATTGGCTGTATTTATAAATAAGCCGCTCATTTTAAAATCTTCCTGGTCTACTTACATTTTGGCATGACCTCCTCTCCAAACATCAGAATGCCCATGATAACTTTCGTTAACTTTACAATAAGTAAATTTTCTTCACCAGCTAATTACTCTTCAACAGCGATGCCATATAAATACACAGATACTGCAAAAACGGAAGTTCAAACACAAATTCTAGGGAATGACAATACTATTTTTAGCTGTTCGAAGTTCACCATGACCCAAACCATTTTCCCACACAGCACTTTATTTAATTTTTTTGTCTTTTTTATTCATAGTATACAGTGTTGGGGAAAGTTACTTTGAAAAGTAATGCATTACAATATTGCGTTACTCCCTTAAAAAAGAAAAGTTTTTAAGAAAAGTAATACGTTACGTTACTTTTGCGTTACTTTTTCTCACCTGGGCTGGGCTTGTTTTTGTTTTGTTTTTTATAACAAAAAAGTTATATTTTTGTAAAGACCTCTTCATACCAAAATTGAAATAATAAGCCCCAGGCTGAGGTAAAAATGCAAATTCACGCATGAACAGTAGAGGGCGCAGCTCTGCTGTGCTGCCATTCTGGATAATGGTAGAATAGGATGCAGGAGTTACCAATACCAAAAAGAAAGTTACCAATAAAAAATCTAGTAATTTCCATCATCAAAGGTCAGCAGCAAGACATTGGTCAATTAAATATAAAGGTAGATTATGCGTAAAAATTGTTGTTTTATTTAACATTTAATTATTGGAGCTTTGCATAGTACTCTGATTTTGCACTTGACTGCTTTTATTCATTTTGAGGAGTACAGAATCTTTATTGTGCAAGCGAGATAAATAAATGCTCACATTTAGTCTGGAACTACAATAACCATCATGTTCACACACAACGCCTCTGCACTTATTTTTCTCAACATGGGGGCAGGAGAGCTATCAGTCAAATTAATGTGAAAAAGTAACTCAGATATTTAGTTGTAAATTTGAAAAGTAATGCGTTACTTTACTAGTTACTTGGAAAAAGTAATATTATTACGTAAATCAAGTTACTTGTAATGCGTTACCCCCAACACTGATAGTATATCAAAGGGCAGGAAATTCAAATGTGAGGAGTTGAGAATGGGATTGGGAAATGTTGCAAGCCAAATTCAAATGTGTGTCGCCCACATTAGCAACCGAGCATGTGTCTGAAATGCTATACAATAACTCTGTCCTTTTTAACCTATTCCATCTTCAGCTTTACTTCTAGAAATGTCCTCCCGAATTGTGTATTAATTCTGTCTTCTTTTATCTTCTTCCTTATTCATCTTTCTCTCCCGTGTCAAGGTTGGAACTGGAATTTTTTCCACAGACATAATTTATCCATCATCTCATTGCTTGAATGTTTCATGTACAGTCCATCCTATTTTCTCTTAATAAAAAGCTATTTCTTGAAACATTTAACCTTAGCTCTTTTCAGCAAAAACAATTTTGTTAAGGATGAAGGAGGGTCTATAAACCTCGCCAGAATAAGAAAAGTGGTCATCTATCATAAATCTTCGGCTCTTTCATCATTACAACTCGGCCAACTGTCTTGGCCAACGGTCATTGTCTCCTTATTGAACTCACTTCACAAAGAATTCACATATTGCTACCAGAAGGTACAAGCAGCTAGAAGGATGCATGTGGGGTGTTTTTACATGAAAAAAACTAAACTATCTTTAGGTTGTAAAGAAGCTAAAGATCTTCAAAGAACATCCAGAAGGATGTAGGTCATGACCTAAGAAATAAGGGCACTTTTCTCTGCTCAAAAATTGTGAAGTCAGGCAGTTTTATAACCCTATTTGGCTCAGCTTTTCCATGGCATTAAAGTTAGTCAACAAATGGTCCCTGGTTTAATGGTCAACAATAAACCTGTGCGACAGGAAGAAGTAACACACAATGTTTATTTGCTATTTCAGGCAAGCCAGCCTCAATGATGCTGCTGAGAAGTACTACGGACAAGCAGCCAGCCTGAGACCCAATGTAAGTACCCAAGCAGTGCTGCACATAGGACATGTTCTATCCGAACACATGGTGGTTGACTTTAATTGATTGGTGTGACTCAACGGCTCCCCATAAGTTGTATCAGTGACCAACTGTACAAGCTCTGCTGGCGGTTTTGGGGTTTGTTTTCACAGCATCAGTCTCCAACTTTAAAGAGACGCAGTGTGTCAGAAAAGTGTACTGTGAGGTTCGCAAAACACACAGTTGTTTGATTTCTTTGGAATATGTGAATGCGTTTGATGTTTAGTGTGCAGCTGCCTGAAAGGAAGTGGCCTTGTAAACCAAACAGAAGTGTAAAATGGTAGAACTGGACCACAAAACCAGTCATAAGTTGCACGGGTATATTTGTGGCAAAAGCCAACAATGCATTGTATGGGTCAAAATTATCGATTTTTCTTTTATGCCAAAAATCAGTTGTATATTAAGTAAAGATCATGTTCCATGAAGATATTTTGTAAATTTCCTACCGTAAATATATATAAAAATGTATTGTTAGTAGTAATATGCATTGCTAAGGATTTTTTTGGACAACTTTTAAAGGCGATTTTCTCAATATTTAGATTTTTTTCACCCTCAGAATCCAGATTTTCAAATAGTTGCATCTCAGCCAAATATTGTCCTATCAAACCATACATCAATGGAAAGCTTATTTATTCAGATTTCAGATTGTGTATAAATATAAATTTGTTGACCCTTATGACTGGTTTTGTGGTCCAGGGTCACAAATGTGCAGAATATTTGGAAGGCTGATGGAGGCTTAAACTTGTTAGGTGAGGTTGACGTTTAGATTTAATAAAACAGTTTTTTTATTTATTTATTACTATAATGGCAGCAAACTGGTTATGAAAACAATGGTGGAATAAGTTAACCAGATAAAAAATGTAATATTATTAATTATATAAAAATAGCTCTGTCCGAGTGATGGTTATTTATGCTTTTTTCCATAACGTTATTTTCTTTTCTCTGCTCTAAATATTATATCTGTGTAGGAGAAAAACAATATTTTGGTATGAAATGTAAATGTACAAAAGTAAAAAATGACTGATATAGTTTTACCCTAAACTCAAGCCACTGTTTGATCTAGCGTTGCTATTGTATTTAACAGCCTTTAGAGGTAATATATAAACGGCCATTGTCAAATATAGTAAACTGTAATTCCTGTGTTTTCATTAATTTAAAGTGCAGTCAAACTACACTACATCTTAAATTCTTTGCTAACAGTAGTAAACGTTGATTTTTTTATTTCAGTATTGTACAGTGTCTGGACTTTTTGCACTGTCTTCAGGGATGTTTGTCTCAGCAGCTGTTTCAACAAAGGTCCCAAGATCCTTTCCACATCTGGTACTGCTGATGCTGTGACTGCATGCCATGATAGTGTTGTGAGGGATACTGTGCGGTTAGAGTGTAGGGTGAAGAGGAAGGAGGGAGGTCAGGAAACTTCTGGAGGCCACAGCGGGGCAGATTCCCCTCCACTGCTCACTTCCTCTCACCTGACAGTATCTAGAAAGGCTCTATGTTGTGGTGATGGTTATTCATAGTTTTTGGCTGGTAAAGGCACAGGACATTCTCTGCAGAAATCGAACCTGGAGAACTACCAAACGTTATACCCTTCTCAAAAGTAATATGCGCATGCAAATAAGAGTTGGCTTGACTTTTAAATCCATTTTGTGAACTAAAATTAGGAGGGTTTTTTTTATACATAATATGAAGCTGTTTTTACACTTATGCCAGATTTACCATTTGTTATGAATATATATGTGAATCTTTTACATTTTCACATCAACTTTTAATTTTTTTTACATTATAATAAAATAGTAAAATTAGTAACTTTCTTTAAGGAATTGAATTAACTGGATAATCCCATTACAGTTTAAACCAAATTATGTGTATAATTTATTATATATTAATCATACCATAATGCATGTTTTTATCAAACCTGAATTTTCAATGCATACACTTTAAAAACTGTCTGTACGAATAGCCACCCAAATGTACAGTGTTCATATAAAGCAATATTTGGTTATACTTTATTTTATGGTGTCCTTGTTTCAGTGTAATTATACATTTAAGTACTGAGTTAAATAAATGACCTACACTTGATTAAATAATTAACTACACTTAATATAGGGTTGGTGTTTGATTAGGGTTTGTTTTAGGGTTAGTTGCATGTAATTACGCATAATTTATATTTATATATATATATATATATATATATATATATATATATATATATATATATATATATATATATATATATATATATATACAGGGAGTGCAGAATTATTAGGCAAGTTGTATTTTTGAGGATTAATTTTACAACATTAATAATTAAACAACAACCATGTTGTCAATGAACACAAAAAACTCATTAATATCAAAGCTGAATATTTTTGGAAGTGGTTTTTAGTTTTAGCTATTTTAGGGGGATATCTGTGTGTGCAGGTGACTATTACTGTGCATAATTATTAGGCAACTTAACAAAAAACAAATTTATACCCATTTCAATTATTTATTTTTACCAGTGAAACCAATATAACATCTCAACATTCACAAATATACATTTCTGACATTCAAAAACCAAACAAATCAGTGACCAATATAGCCACCTTTCTTTGCAAGGACACTCAAAAGTCTGCCATCCATGGATTCTGTCAGTGTTTTGATCTGTTCACCATCAACATTGCGTGCAGCAGCAAGCACAGCCTCCCAGACACTGTTCAGAGAGGTGTACTGTTTTCCCTCCTTGTAAATCGCACATTTGATGATGGACCACAGGTTCTCAATGGGGTTCAGATCAGGTGAACAAGGAGGCCATATCATTAGATTTTCTTCTTTTATACCCTTTCTTGCCAGCCACGCTGTGGAGTACTTGGACGCGTGTGATGGAGCATTGTCCTGCATGAAAATCATGTTTTTCTTGAAGGATGCAGACTTCTTCCTGTACCACTGCTTGAAGAAGGTGTCTTCCAGAAACTGGCAGTAGGACTGGGAGTTGAGCTTGACTCCATCCTCAACCCGAAAAGGCCCCACAAGCTCATCTTTGATGATACCAGCCCAAACCAGTACTCAACCGCCACCTTGCTGGCGTCTGAGTCGGACTGGAGCTCTCTGCCCTTTACCAATCCAGCCACGGGCCCATCCATCTGGCCCATCAAGACTCACTCTCATTTCATCAGTCCATAAAACCTTAGAAAAATCAGTCTTGAGATATTTCTTGGCCCAGTCTTGACGTTTCAGCTTGTGTGTCTTGTTCAGTGGTGGTCGACTTTCTGCCTTTCTTACCTTGGCCATGTCTCTGAGTATTGCACACCTTGTGCTTTTGGGCAGTCCAGTGATGTTGCAGCTCTGAAATATGGCCAAACTGGTGGCAAGTGGCATCTTGGCAGCTGCACGCTTGACTTTTCTCAGTTCACGGGCAGTTATTTTGCGCCTTGGTTTTTCCACACGCTTCTTGCGACCCTGTTGACTATTTTGAATGAAACGCTTGATTGTTCGATGATCACGCTTCAGAAGCTTGGCTATTTTAAGACTGCTGCATCCCTCTGCAATATATCTCACTATTTTTGACTCTTCTGAGCCTGTCAAGTCCTTCTTTTGACCCATTTTGCCAAAGGAAAGGAAGTTGCCTAATAATTATGCACACCTGATATAGGGTGTTGATGTCATTAGACCACACCCCTTCTCATTACAGAGATGCACATCACCTAATATGCTTAATTGGTAGTAGGCTTTCCAGCCTATACAGCTTGGAGTAAGACAACATGCATAACGAGGATGATGTGGTCAAAATACTCATTTGCCTAATAATTCTGCACTCCCTGTATAGTAACGACATGTAATCTGTGTAACAAGGGTACTAAATAACTAAAATAAATAGTGTTACCAAATTTTTATTTTACACAGACGTTTTACCCATATTTTGAATTACACATTGTATTGTGTTTAGTGTTAAACCAAATGTCTGTAAACTTAGAAAACGTCCTGACAGAACATTACCAGTACCTTTTCTGTTTTTCTACAGGTTTTTTTTTTTCTTACAGTGTACTGGAGCTAGGGCTGAATATGTCTGAATATATTTGGTTTTGAGAGGAAGGTATATGTGTCACCTGAGTGCAGTTAATACCACAGTTTGCAGTTCATTTGTCCCTCAGTCTTGTTTTGAGGTTTGACTTCCCTGTGTCGGGTCAAATAGTGCTAATATATTACTTACGCTTTGTGTAATTTTACAACGGTCGTCTCTTTCTACTTTTCCGTGTGGAAAACCATGGCAGCTGGCCTAAAAAGTCAGTTAGTGTAAGTTTTACTCTCAAGAGTGTTAGATAATATACAACGCTTTCCCTTCAGAGGTGGCAAGTGAAGCATGTCCAGAAATGATTTTGTATTAAATCACATTAACTTCTTATAATTATATATTTTTAGACATATTTGTGTTGAAATTTTGGTGCTGCAACAAATGTGTTTTGTATGTCCATGTAAGAACTGGGTTTAGTTTAGGTTCATTTTAGATTTATGCGTCTATTGAAAACTCCTTATGTGAGAAGAATCGGCGTAGACAACATATTGTTTCCATTGAAGCCTGATGCATTCAACATTACTCATGTAACTTTGACATAAGTAAAACAGATGATGTGCATCCAGGAGAGTTATAGACTGTAGAATAACAGAGTTTCTGGTTAAATTTATGGACATCTGAACCTGAAAACATTTCAGAAATCACTAAAAAACCTTGGCTTGTTTTAGAATAAGCATGCAAAAAATATTATTTGCTTCCATAAGGTGCGGTCACATTAGTGAAATTTTGCATACTAAAAAAGGTCAATTTTCAATAGCGTAGAGGCTCACACTTTCACGTTTTTTGTAGTCACCGCACAAAACTCCCAATCGCACAAATTCCTATTAGGATGACTGGATTTCACTTGCAAGCGGTAAATGTGACCACACTTTCATAGTGACTTTTTCCTTAAACTGGTGTTTTTTTCCCGCACAGTATCCCGCTGCCCTCATGAACCTCGGAGCTATTCTCCATCTCAACGGCAAACTCCAAGAAGCGGAGGCCAATTACCTGCGAGCCTTGCAGCTGAAGCCGGACGACACCATCACTCAGTCCAACCTGCGTAAGCTGTGGAACATCATGGAAAAACAGGGCTTAAGGACCATGGCTCCTTGACTTGGACACATTTGATCGAGCACCTTCTCTGAGGTTCTAAAGGATCTGAGCTCTCAGTAATGAGGTAATCGACATCCTAGGGCTGACAAAGAACATCTTCAAAACCTGGGTTACCTCATTGGGATGCTTAAGCATGTGAGAGTGGCTTCGTATGGTAAAGCGGAGACATTCTGGAACAATCTAGAACTGCGGAGCTCCTCGGACGTGTCGGGAGTCCTTAACTTGAAGTGGCCCATAGATACATACTTGAAGTCTCATGATAGATTAGATGTTAATTAGTCAATGCTTAATAGTCTTGAAGGGCAATATTTGCCCTGAGACTGAGAAGGAATTGAGAGTGCTACAACCCCCATGAGGCTATACTCTGCATGTACAGTACATTTAAATGTCATTTCTCCATTCATATGATTGGAATCATTAATATTTAATGAGCACATCATGGCTGATGGAAACGTGTGGACGCAAAACAAATTCATATCATCTGAACATCATTCAAATAATTAGGTAAATAGGCCAAACATGTCATAAGTCTTTCTAACTGTAAAAAAAAAAAAAAAAAAAAACTAGTTGTGTCAAATCATGATTGATTTGTAAGGTTGTAGACATGGGGTGTGTTCACACTTGTAGTTCGGTTATCTTGGTTCTTTTGGTCTGGACCGAACGGAAACTAAAGAAAACGTATTTTGCGACGAAATGTAACGAACATCCAAAACAATGCTGTGTTCTGGACTAAACGCACTCTTCCATTTTGAATATATGATAATTGAGTTGTGTAAATAAAATGTGTAAAGGAGTCAAAACAGCGGGAGGAATTCCTCCGTTGCTCACAAATGCAAGGGGAGTGCGTTTCTGACGCCTGTACCAAACTGTAATGGGCAACGTAGCTCAAATGACGAGAAAAACAGGTATGCTTCAGCATTCTGTCCATTTTAGAATGTTTTTGGTTCGTTTCGATGTCTTTGGTCTGTGTAGCGTTCATTCAGTCAAATCACACCAGAGTTCCCTTGGGAAGCGGACGAGACTCATCTTTTCAGGGTTCTCGAACCGCTTGTTTGGTGCACACCAGTGTTCGGATGCCAGCGTTCACACTTAACCCCCTGGAGTCTGAGCTGTTTCGGGGCCCTTTAGAAGTTTTGACATGCTCTGACATTTGACAAATTAACTGCACTAAAAGAGCAATCGTTTAAATCAAACCAAACCTGCCAAGTGTGAACACACCCTTAATGACACTGTACATACGAGCACAGATGAGTTTGGTTTGGGATGCAGAATTTTTAGCGAATGCTTTTCACGTTTCGTCAACGTTTTGTCAATCCAGACGTGACACACCCGCGACACGAGATAACAAGTGGTCGGTAACTTCTGGGATCAAGAAATTGGATCTATTTGCTGTATCTTGCCAAAAACGACAGGAAATGAAAATTTCAATAAGCTATATAGCCTAAAGGAAATTAAGGAATTGAATTTGCAAACTTTGCCTTACTTTGCAAAAAACTGACAGAAAGATTCAGCGGATTTGAACTCCTTTGGTTGCGTTACTAATAAAAATGCAGATGAAAAAATGTTCATTTGTTAGAATATCACATTTAGCAGAGTGTGTTTATTCACAGTTGCACAACCATTCAAAAGTTTGGGGACAGTAAGTTTTCTTTCTTCGAAAGTGACAGTAAAGACATTTATAATGTTACAAGTGATTTCAAATAAATGCTGTTCTTTTGAACTGACTTTACTCAAAAATATTAAGCAGCATAACGGTTTTCAACATTGGTTTTAATAAGTACTGATTCTTGAGCACCAAATCAGCATATTAGAATGATTTCTGAAGGATCACGTGACACTGAAGATTCAGCTTTGTTACATTTTAAAATAAATTACAATTTAAAACATTTGTAATAATATTCACAGTGTTACTGTCCTTACGATTTTTGATCAAATCAAATTGGTGAGCAGAAGAGGCTTCTTTCCAAAACATTTTTTAAAAATCCCAAACTTTCGAACGGTAGTGTTTATTAGATCTGATCGACTAGTTCTGCTGGTTCAACAGACCATGAATTGCAAAGTTTTGACTGGTAACTCCTAACCAAATACAGATACTTTTACTTGTTGCACTCATCTAACAATATACAGCCATAGTTTTGTAAGGGATTGTTTATATGTAATGTTGGTTTAATATTTTTCTTCTATTTTTGCGTGTATAAATGGAGCCTAATATATACAAAATGACACATTACACAGTATGATGTTGTTGCTCAAACAGAAAACGATGAGCCAGAATCACGATATGCGAATTACTTGTTTAAACATTCAGCAATTACTTTGTTTTACGATTTGTCTGATTTTTAACTTGGTGCTCTTATTTGGTGATCCCAACTATTTTTATGATTTTTTTGTGATATGAGCCTTCTCGCCATTGTTGTCTTTTTTTTTTTTCTCACCCTCAAACCCACATTGAAGAAAAACAATTGTGTGTGTGGAGGGGTTGGTGTGAAAAGTGGTCAATACAACTCATGCGCTAAATGCCACATCTTCTGTATATGATAGCTTTGTGTTGAGAACGAATATGGGAATCTCATATAAACCACTTTTATGATTATAGTTCCCTTTCATTGCAACAGCATGGAAATTGGTATGACACAAGGGTGAATAAACAACAGAATGTTCATTTTTGGGTGAACTATCCCTTTAAAGTCCTAACAAATGCCATGTCGGACAGCTGAGTCAGTATTAACTTATTCCTTTTTGTGTTGTCTTGAATCTTGATGGAAAAAACAAAACAGCTGGCTCTGTGTTATGTCAAAAGTGTATACAAAAATTTCTGATTCAAGATGCCCTTTTTTAAAACACATTTTTTCACTGAACTAATTCATCCATTGTTTCATTGAGACGTGTGTAATGGGAGCATTTTAAAGGGAATAAACCCAGAATTTGTCATGCATTCGTCTTGATGGTCTCTCAGACGATCCTGTTTCTTCACATTTCTCTATTTCTGTTGTCTTCTTTCTCCTTCCAAAGTTACTGAACTCAAATGCAAACAGTAATAACTCAATACAGTCTGATCTTTCTAATATTAATGAATATTAGACAGATTAGAAAATATAATATATAGAGTAGTTATCATGTAATCATAGGGTATATTAAAAGTATATTTCAGCCAAAAGTTAAAATCCTGTAATTATTTACGCACCCTCATGTAATTTCCAAATCTGTATGATTTGATTTATGTAGCAGAACAACAAATACGATATAATGTTGAAGAACAGTTTGGATCAACATAAGAGTGAGTAAATTATAAAAGCATTTTTAATTTTGGGGTTAATTATAAGAAAAGAATATATATTACCGGTCAAAAGTTTGGAAACATTACTATCTTTAATGTTTTTGGAAGAAATCTCTGTACTTTAAAATATAATTTATTTCTGTGATAGAAAGCTGATTTTTCTTCAGCCATTACTCTAGTCTTCAGTCCCATGATCCTTCAGAAATCATTCTTTGATACTCTGTTGTTGTTATTATTAATGTTGGAAATGGCTGTGCTGTTATTTTTTTTTGATCCTGTGATACTTTTATCAGGATTCATTGATGAATTAAGTTAAAAAGAAGAACATTTATTTAAAATGGAAGTCTTTTCTAACAATATAATCTTTATGATTTTTTTACAATAAAAATCTGGATTCTTTGATGAATAAAAAACTTTGATGAATAAAAAAAATATCAAGCAGCATATTAGAATGATTTCTGAAGTATTATGTGACTGAAGACTGGAGTAATGGCTGAAGAAAATCCAGCTTTGCATCACAGAAGTAAATTATATTTTAAAGTATATTGAAATAGAAAACCCGTCTTTTAAATTGGAATAATATCTCACAATATTACTGTTTTATTCAGTATTTTTGATCAAATAATTGCAGGTTTGATGAGCATAAGACACTTCTTTCTAAAACATAAAAAATAGTAATGTTTCCAAACTTTTATATATGCAGAGAGTAGCATAAGATTGGGATAACAATCCTCTCATGTTGTCAAAGGACGTGCATTCATCATAGTTAGCAGCACATTACCACAGTAAACCATTTGTAAATTTATTCAGTCTCAGTCGTGATTGTCTTGTCTGTCCTCCATAGTGTAAGTTATCTGAGTAGTTTCTAGTGGTACTGGTTGTGACTGCATCAATACTGTGCTGTTTTTAGCTGTACCCAGTGTGTCTGTTAAGATGAGTTTTCACATGGACTCGCACAATGCAGACTTACAAGAGTAAGACACTTGCACCCGTAGGCGTGTGTGTGTGTGTGTTTATGTCTTTCCTCAGGGATTTTGAGAGGGGATGATATCGAAGTTGGTGCTCTCAGAGCAGAGAAAGAGTTTACTTAATAAAAGAAGAAAAAAAGTATTTTTTGGAACAGTGCATTTGTATAAATTTTCAAGATTTGTAGCCTTTCTTCTGTTTTTGTATAAAGACTGACGTATGTGCCAGATAAGACTTTTTCCCAATGTCACATTTTTTCCATAATAAAGTACACGGTGTTCTGCTCTCTTCTCCAGACTCGTTGGAATACAAACATTTCAAAAGTCTGTGATCCATTCCCTTTCATCTTGTTTTCGTTTAACGTCATTTAACTTAAATGTTGTGCACCGGTGATGCTTTGACCAATGACTATAACAGATATAGCGTTGAGTGTTTTGAATATTAGCTGCAAATCTTTAGGGTTACATAAATACTTTAAAACAGAACCAAGATATCATGGTCTCCAAAGAAACCAGTCTTCAAGTAGGTGTTTCGTGTAGGAGATTTATTGGCATCACTTTACAATATGGTTATTTCTTATTAATGGCTTAGGTATCATAGTTAACAGCATTTGTTATGTTCATTTATATGTATACTTTTGATGGTTATTTCATGTCTGCTCAAAATATATTATACACACGTTTATTTATACAACTGGAAATATTAATATATTTAGAAATTAATAAATGCTGTAATAATAATAATAAATAATAAATTTCCTAAATGCTGTAAAAACAGTGTATTGTTAGTTTATGGTATTTAATGAATTCACTAATGTTGACAAATTGAAATTTATTGTAAAGCGTTACAGAGTTTAGAAAGATGCAAAATATTTATTTTTCAAATATATCCTGTTCTAAAATATTAAGCAGCACATCTGCTTTCAACATAATAAGAATAATAAATGTTTCTTGAGCAGCAAATCAGCATATTACAATGATAATGTGACAGAGGAATGGAGTAATGATGCTGAAAATTCAGCTTTGCCATCAAATGAATACATTATATTTTAGAATATATTAAAATAGAAAACAGATTTTATTCAATTCAATTGTAATAATAGTTCACAACATTACTTTTTGCTGTATTTTTGTACCATACTTAAATTCAATTACTTTTTAATATGAAGGTTTCAGCAGTTTCACTGTTATATTGCTCTTATAGCATTAGAGGCTCGTTCAGAAGTTTATTTAGCTGTTGCTTTTCTAAGCCATCAAACTTTCAAATGATTGTACCTTTACATTGAATGATGGACCCAAGATTTTTGCATAGCCAATTACCCTTTTGAAGATCTAGTTAGAATTTTGACCTGCAAATGTATTAAATGCGTCATTCATATCTCAGCATTTGGTCTCGCCGGCTATATAACTATATAATGTAAACATTGACATTGACATCTGGGACGTGTGTTTCACCCCTCCTCCACACACACTATCCTGCTGACAGCCAGAAGCCGTCCACCCTGGAAACGAGAAACTGAGCCATGTGTTGTATCTCACATGTTCTTCTCCGTGGCCCTTTCTCACGTCTGATCACACTATGGGGCCTTGTTGATTTAAAATGTGCGAGGCATTTGTGTGCATGTCCGCTACATGTTTCTCATCTCCTTTACAAAACACAGGTGTCTCGGATCTCAACTAGTGACAGTCAGAGAGAAGACTGGTGTGAAAAGTGCTTCAACTGAAACAGTACAGTCTTTGAACTGCACAACTCTGTTTTCCTACGCATGGCTTTTCTTTCCAGCCAGGATTTTCCAGAAAGCCAATGATGTATACCTTGAGGTACTTCAAATTCTCTCAATTCTTCAGCCAGTCTTGTCCCGTTTTCTCAAAAAAAAAAAAAATAGGCTCTTTGTTACATAGCCTAAAATCTTCAAATGAAGGCTACGTTCTGAATAGCATACAACTCCTAAACATTTTGCAATATATTGTATGAAGTACACTCACTGGCCACTTTATTAGCTACACCTTGCTAGTACCGAGTTAGACCCCCTTTTTGCTTCAGAACCTCCTTAATTCAACAAGGTGCAGGAAACATTCCTCAAAGATGTTGGTCCATATTGACATGATAGTATCGTAGATTCACCGGCTGCACATCCGTGATGTAAATCTCCCGTTCCACCACATCCCAAAAGTGCTCAATTGGATTGATATCTGGTGACTGAGGGGGCCATTTGAGTGTAATGAACTCACTATCATGTTCAAGAAACCGGTTTAAGATGATATGAGCTTTGTGACATGCCGTGTTATCCTGTTGGAAGTAGCCATCAGAAGATGGGCACACTGTGGTCATTAAGAGATGAACATGGTCAGCTTGCAATACTTAACTAGGCATTAAAATAATGGTCAATTGGTATAATGGGTCCAAAGTGTGCCACGGAAATATCCCCCACACCAGCAGCCTTGATACAAGGCAGGATGGATCCATGCTTTCATGTTGTTTACCCCAAATTCTGACGCTACCACCTGAATGCCGCAGCAGAAATCAAGACTTATCAGACCAGGCAACGTTTTTCCAATCTTCTATTGTCCAATATTTGGTGAGCCTGTGCGACTTGTAGCCTCAGTTTCCTGTTCTGACAAGTGTGTTCTTCTGCTGCTGTAGCCCATCTGCTTCAAGGGTTGACATGTTGTGCATTCAGAGATGCTCTTCTGCACCTCAAGTGTAATGAGTGATTATTTTAATTACTTTTGCCTTTCTATCAGCTTGAACCAGTCTGGTCATTCTCCTCAAACCTCTGGAAACCTAATTTTCGGCTACAGAGCTGCCGCTCACTGGATATTTTCTCTTTTCAGACCATTCTCTGTACACCCTAGAGATGGTTGTGTATGGAAATCCCAGTAGATCAGCAGTTTCTGAAATATTCAGACCAATCCGTCTGGCACCAACAAACATGCCACGTTAAAAGTCACTTAAATCACCATTATGATGCTTAGTTCTTCATACATGCCTGCCTAAATAATGCCTGACCATACATGCCTAAATGCATTGAGTTGCTGCCATGCGATTGGCTGATTAGATATTTGCATTGAGCAGTTGAACATGTGTACCTAATAAAGTGTATATACAGTATATGCATAGTATGTTTTCTTTGCATATAGAAAATCTGCATATGACCAACTAAAGAGCACTGGGTACTTTATTGCACAATGCAATGCACTCAACTTGCAGTAGTGGCTCATCAGGGGAGGCATAGCCTACCCAAAGTTTTGAGGTGAAATTGGGAGGACGACTATTTAATGTTAAAAATAACAGGTATTCATTTTATGTCTCAGAATGTATATTTATTGTTTGTATTTATTGCAAGTTTGAGGGGATGGAGAAGGGGGAGGCGAGAGATTTGTGCCTCCATTGGTAAAAAAAAATGTGTCAATAATTTTTCACTTTCAGAAATTAGGAGTGTTGAGAAAAGTAACATGGCTGAGAAGGCTAGCCTCCCTTGGTATATCAATCAATCATCGAAGAGACGTGAATTACACGATATTAGTTTGAACTACTACCACTGATGTACCAGTATGTATGGAGAGTAGAGATATTAAATATTTGATCACAAACAAATGTATCAAACTATTAAACAACAGTTTTACAAATTAAAACTGAAGACCCCACGCAGCTATCAGCTTCACTAAATGGCCGAAGTGCTCTTTTAACATGGACATTTAAAGGACTGGCTAGGTGATTCAAGTGATAGGCTAGGTGAGTCAAATTATATTTGTATTGTCTTGCTGTATGTGTCGTTGTCAGTACATTTTCTGTCTAAAAGTGACCCAAAAAAAAAAAGCCATTTTGTGTGCCTTCCACCAGCCGCCCCAGTCAACTTGAACATCCATGTCCAGAATTAATGCCAGCTGCAAATTTCAACATGATTCTCTTATACAATTAGAAAATAAAATTACACAAACTAAAGACCCTAAAGACGCGGACCTTCGTGTACATGTAAAACCGAAGTATACTTTAGCCTTTAGATGCAAGATGACACTTTTTTCCTTTTTTTCACTTTTTTATTTAACTGAAGACTCAAAAAGGTTATGTGACAACAATATAGCATACTACTGTTAAAAACGTTTTGCATATTACTATTTGTATGCTAAAGTAACTTCTTACCGAATATGGTGCAGCATACACATTAAAAACAAAAAATAGTAAAAAATAATCGAGTTTCAAATATCAGTAGATTTACTGCAGCCTCATTACATGGAGTGAGTTACTTCTCATCTCCAATCTCATCAAAAATATTCTTATGCATTTTAATCGAATGTTCTGTAAAAATATCTTAATATTTAATTTATCCGTCCATCCATCATCTTCCGCTTATCCGGGGGCCGGGGGCCGGGGGCCGGGTCTCGGGGGCAACAGTCTAAGCAGAGACGCCCAGACTTCCCTCTCCCTAGACACTTCCTCCAGCTCTTCCGGGGGAATACCGAGGCATTCCCAGGCCAGCCGGGAGACATAATCAATCACAAAATGCAGTCCATTTACCATAGGTGTCCTAAGGCGTCCAGGAGACCAGGCGCCCGAGCCACCTCAGCTGGCTCCTCTTGTTGTCTCGACATGAAGGAGCAACGGCTCTACTCTGAGCTCCTCCCAAGTGACCAAGCTTCTCATCCTATCTCTAAGGGAGCGCCCAGCCACCCTGCGGAGAAAGCTCATTTCGGCCACCTGGTGACCATAGGTGAGAATAGGAACATAGCTCGACCGGTAAATCGAGAGCTTCACCTTACAGCTCAGCTCCTTCTTCACCACGACAAACTGGTACATTGACAGCATTACTGCAGAAGCTGCACCGATCCGTCTATCAATCTCCCGTTCCATCCTTCCCTCACTCGTGAACAAGACCCAAGATATTTGAACTCCTCCACTTGAGGCAGGAATCTCCACCAACCTGAAGCAGGCAAGGGTGGACTTGGAGGTGCTGATTCTCATCCCAGCCACTTCACACTCGGCTGCAAACCGCCCCAGTGCACGCTGAAGGTCCTAGTCTGAAGAGGCCAACACGACAACATCATCTGCAAAAAGCAGAGATGAAATCTTGTGGTCCCCAAACCTGACACTCTCTGGCCCCTGGCTGCACCTAGAAATTCTGTCCATAAAAATAATGAACAGAACTGGTGACAAAGGGCAGTCTTGCCGGAGTCCAACACGCACCGGGAACAAGTCTGACTTACTGCTGGCAATGGGAACAAAGCTCCTGCTCCGGTTGTACAGGGACTGAACAGCCCTAAGCAGGGGGCCTCGGACCCCATACTCCCAGAGCACCCTCCACAGGACGCCACGAGGGACACAGTCGAATGCCTTCTCCAAATCCACAAAGCACACGTGGATTGGTTGGGCAAACTCCCATGAACCCTCCAGCACTCTGGAGACGATATAAAGCTGGTCCAGTGTTCCATGACCGGGACGAAAACCACACGGTTCCTCCTGAATCCGAGGTTCCACTATCGGCCGAATTCTCCTCTCCAGTACCCTGGCATAGACTTTCCCGGGGAGGCTGAGAAGTGTGATCCCCCTGTAGTTGGATCGTACTGTCCCCAACCGCCACGCAATGCTATTTAATCACTGTAAATATACATATATTACAAACTTGTAAATAAAACTGATTATTGGAGCATGTTTAACAAGAATTTAAAGTTTTTCTTCAAAATTTAACATTTAATTCAATGTGTTGCTGCTTTCTTTGTAAATTGTTTGTGAAATTTACTAGCACTTTCTGAGTGAAAATTGTTTGTACACCAATTTTTTTCGGGGCAGTTAATACATTACTGTATAATAATACAGTTAAAAATCACACTCAAGATGAAAGGTAAGGTTAAGTGCATTGCATCGTGGGATACAGTATGCTGTGCAGTGTGTTGTACAGTATGCTGCACATTCAGCAGCAGGTATTTGTAGTAGGAAAATGTGCATACTGTGCATAGTATAGATGATATATCCTGCAGAACATATGCTATTATTTAGACCCTAACGCTAACTTAAAGGCCCCCTGAAATAAAAATTGAAGTTTTTTAGCTTTTAGTATGACTATGTTAGCCTTAAGGTTATGAATAAGCTGGTGTGTTCCAAAACAATGACAAAATTCGCATTTAGGAGATATAAGCATTCAAAACTTAGTCTCTCACTTCCGTTAAAATGGATCACAGATTTTGATGACATCATCGCAGACTTCATCTTCTCATCACATCTTCTGTCCAATCAAATGGTCTCTAAAATCTGAAGCCCCTCCCCCCTACACTATAAATAGACGCTGAAGCCTGAAATCGGTCAGCTGTTCACGCATTTACCATTTTCTACATGGTGAATGGCATATAGCGCACTATACATGTGATAGGAAACTATTCAGACAGTGTAAATATTTCAGTTGAGGCGAATGAAGTCTGGTTTCATGTTACTTTCACGTGCACCGCCGCAGCGCACACACATAGTCTAGAGCAGAGCCGTTGACTAGAGATATGCGCGAGTCTGCGCATACAACAAAACATATCGGACCCATTTCAATTCTGCACAGAATGCTGTATTTCACACCGATATGGAGGAGATTAGGATGATAAACGGTTAGAGATTAGGAGGAAACTCTGGCTTTACCAAACAGAAAGGCTCTAGTCAAACTGTGGTATTAAAGAAACGCTATTGGCTGTTTCAAAAAAGGGGAGGAGCTGTTTCAGGGGAAATTACGTCAACACATTGAATAATGCTGCGCGTTTCAAGGCACTTCAGTGGGCCTTTAAAGGGTTTGCGGATTGTTTTCGCTCTTTCCACAATTTATCTGCAGGTCTTTTGTTTTGCAGCTGTGCATGCTCAACTAATCATTGTAATAATTAGCCATGATCCAGCTGCAATTAATGTACTAATAAGATTCATAAGAGGGAAGTCTGTGTGATATTCATGGCTCAAATGAATATAAATGTGTCTTCTCTCAGCCAAAACAAGCCTTTGTTCTTCAAAGTATGCGTGGTACTGTTAAGCAATACAAATTTGTACGTTACTCACTTATTTATAAACTGTAGGAATGTTACAGGTGCAAGTAGGTTTGAACACTTTTGGAATATATTTGTTAATGGTGCGCATTTATGTGTTGCTGCATTAACGGATTTTCATTTACTTGGTTTATGTTTGCGCACCCAATTAAGTGTGCTTAATTGTATTGAATGTGCCCTACTTTAAATCTTTAAAACTTTATATAAAAAACGTAATGAAATAAAAGGCCACTAAAGTGTATTTCTTAACACCTATGTACACTTTGCACTTTGTAGTAATGTCAAATTAAATCATATTTGGTTGTGTTTTAAAGAAGTACACTTATTGGTGTGTTGACTAACATAAAGCAACAAAAGCAATTTTAACTGTTGTGTTATTCAATATTACATTTAAAGATAAAGATTTCATAAAGATACTTAAGTCCTTCTTAAGAGGGTCAAAAAGGCACTTAAAATTTAAACAATATTTAATTTAATATAAATTTAAACTATAATACATTTTCATTTAATTGCAATTGCACAGTTAAGTGTCTAAAAACATTACATTCAGTTTGCACTTAAGCAAACTATTTTGAAGTACGGTATGTTGTTTCTGTAACAACTACTTTTTGTAAGTATGCTAAAGTGTACACTTTAAGCAACTTTAACACTGTTGCTCTCCATGCTTCATTCATGAACATCTCATACCAAGTTCTTTTCAACATTGCCACGTTTTCCACCACAGGAACTTTCCCCAGGAGCTAGGGATTTTGGGGTGGTACTCGGAGTGTTTCGTCCACAGAGACCAGGGTCTGAATTAAGTTCTGGGTAAAAAGAAAGTCCCTGCTCACAAGATTTCCAGGTAATTGCAGTGGAAACGCGGCTATAAATAGGAGACAGTCCATGATTGTGTGCTACATTCCCTCCTTTCCCAAATGAACAGCTATGAAAGTGCAACTGCGAGCATTCACCAGCTTTGACAGTTCATCTGGCTCGTAGCCTTGACCCAAAGTTCATCTTAATATTGTGATAAATCTCACCAAAAACCTCATATGACACAGGCATCCATCCATCACACACGATATGATTTCCTGCTTCTTTATCGATAAGTGCACATTTTTATCTTTTTGATTAGGCATTAAGTCTCGGATCCACCATGTCCAGCGATGGAGGAAATCAAAACATCTGTCTCTTGTTTTCATGACCCACTTCATCATTACAATATTACCTTTTGCATAAAGAGAACTCTTTGGTAAAGGAGAGGAGCTTACCGTTTCCTTATGAGCGCCTTTTTCTTATTATGTTGTTATATAGCAAATCTGCCAGCTGTTATCAAGCAAATATTGTTAGGAATGTGCAGACAACCTATTGGGCCTTTGATCTGGCTGGCCGGTTCCAGCAGCCTCGGGCAGACACGCGGTATCTTTTGAGGGCAACACGGTGCGTGACGCATGGAAGTCTTTGCCTCTAAACCCAATAGCCGATGTTATTGCATGACAGATGGGGTATTTGGTAAGGGATTGTGCACAAAAGGCTAAACTCAACAATGTGGTATCCAGGGGCGTAGCCGTCTTTTCATAAGTGAGGGGGACAGAAATGTCAGGTATAATACCTGTTTTTTTCTGACCTCTGTCTAATTGACAGATTTAATTGATCTATTGCTTTTAATTCAGTAAGATATCAAATACACTGCTGAACAATAACCACTAATATGTATAATATTTTCCCCTATATTTTATGCCAATTTTATGATTGGTTTATGCACTACAAACACTTGTGCATTAAAGGGTTAGTTCACCCAAAAATGAAAATTCTGTCATTAATTACTCACCCTCATGTTGTTCGACACCAGTAAGACTTCTGCTCACCAAGGCTGCATTTATTTAATAAAAAATGTAGTAAAAAAATAATACAGTGAAATATTATGCCAATTTAAAGCAGCTGTTATCTATGTGAATATATAAATGTGATCAAAGCTGAATTTTCAGCATCATTACTCCAGTTTTCAGTGTCACATGATCCTTCAGAAATCATTCTAATATGCTGCTCAAGAAACATTTATGATTATTATCAGTGATGAAAACAGTTGCTTACTTAATTCACTGCTGAAAACACTGCTGCTTAATTTTTGTGGAAACCATGATAGTATTCAAACTTTTGTGGTAAGATTAAAAAAGAGAGAAATTCATACTTTTATTAATTAAACATGCATTAAATTGATCACAAGTGATATTTATAATATAAATAAAGATTTATATTTAATAAGTGCTTTATTTAATGCAAATAAATGCAGTTAATTTAACTTTCTATTCATCAAAGAATCCTGAAAAATAAAATGCATCATGGTTTCCACAACATTTTTAAGCAGCACAACTGTTTTCAACATTTATAATAATCATAAATGTTTCTTGAGCAGCAAATGCTCATATTATAATGATTTCTGAAGGATCATATGACACAGAAGACTGGTGTAATGATGCTGAAAATTCAGCTTTGATCACAGGAAAAAATTACACGTTTACTAGCTCAGTTACATAGTAAACAGCTGTTTTATATAATAAATGCAGCCTTGGTGAGCAGAAGATACTAAACATTAAAAAGGATGTCAGTTAGCACTGCATTATTCATATACTTTATTGTCAATAAATACCTTGAGATGGCTTGAAAAACACACACATATAATGTCGAAATCATGTGTTTGTCGTCGCGTTTCATCAGTCATAATTCTCTTTATTTAGCTGCTGGTTCAGCGCTGTGAATGCCTTTGGAACGTGATTATTTCTACGAATCCGTTTTGGACTTTCTGTGAGAGATCGCCCTCCGGCTTCGAGTATGAATTGAAGTGTTGCACGAGAGTGTTAGTTAGCACTCCATGGTGTTCAGAGCGCCTTGTTTTTGGATACGAATAAAATGACAGGTCATGTAGATTTATTCACATTGGCTTCTACGTAATCAAACTTGCCCGTGTAACAGACGTAGGCCAGTAAGAGCGGTACGACTAGACGCCGGTTCGAATCCCCCACGGAGCGGGTCGACTTGGACCGGTGAGACTCGGTAAAGTGCGGGGGACGAATTTACGTTTTATTAAAGGTGCGGGGGACACGTCCCCCCCGTCCCCCGCGTAATCTACGCCCATGGTGGTATCGGTTCTTTTCATCGAGTTTTCTGAAGCGTGAAGATAATTAGATTGGAGATGACAGGTATGTAGTAGCAGAGCTGTATATGGGAAGAGTTAAGGTGTGACTGATAGTAAATATACTAACTCATAATACAAGAAAATTGGAAAGTTATTCACTGTGCATTAGAGTGGAACCTGGATGCATGAAAGAGATAAACAGCTGAAGCAAGCACTATTATTATTGAGATTATACTTTATTTTAAGATGTCTTACTATAGGGTTAGGATTGGGGTTTGGTCTAATTATGTATAATTATGCATAATTTACTGTTATTACTGTAGTAAGTATGTAACTTGTGTAGCACTGAAATAAAGTGTTACCATTATTGCTTATGCTTACTGTTGGGGTTTTTTCCTCAAGATTTCAAGCCTATGATCACAACATTTTTCTTTAAATATAAAATGTTGAAGTCCCATTCTTAAGATGCTTAATTGTAAATGCTTTAACCAGTTTAATATAACACCACATAATATAATGTAATGTATAAAACATGTAATATAATAAAGAAAATAATTAAAGACAATTTAGAAAATATTTATTTTTACACTGTGGTGCAAAGGAACAAACAGACATCAGATAAAAAGTAATGATTATATGTATTATATATTTCTATATTTATTATATACAGGTGCTGGTCATATAATTAGAATATCATCAAAAAGTTGATTTATTTCACTAATTCCATTAAAAAAGTGAAACTTGTATATTATATTCATTCATTACACACAGACTGATATATTTCATATGTTTATTTCTTTTAATTTTGATGATTATAACTGACAACTAAAGAAAATCCCAAATTCAGTATCTCAGAAAATTACTTAAGACCAATACAAAGAAAGGATTTTTTAGAAATCTTGGTCAACTGAAAAGTATGAACATGAAAAGTATGCGCATGTACAGCACTCAATACTTAGTTTGGGCTCCTTTTGCCTGAATTACTGCAGCAATGCGGCATGGCATGGAGTCGATCAGTCTGTGGCACTGCTCAGGTGTTATGAGAGCCCAGGTTGCTCTGATAGTGGCCTTCAGCTTTTCTGCATTGTTGGGTCTGGCATATCGCATCTTCCTCTTCACAATACCCCATAGGTCTATGGAGTTAAGGTCAGGTGAGTTTGCTGGCCAATTAAGAACAGGGATAGCATGGTCTTTAAACCAAGTACTGGTTGCTTTGGCATTGTGTACAGGTGCCAAGTCCTGTTGGAAAATGAAATCTGCATCTCCATAAAGTTGGTCAGCAGCAGGAAGCATGAAGTGCTCTAAAACTTCCTGGTATACGGCTGCACTGACCTTGGACCTCAGAAAACACAATGGACCAACACCAGCAGATGACATGGCACCCCAAACCATCACTGACTGTGGAAACTTTACACTGGACCTCAAGAAAAGTGGATTGTGTGCCTCTCCCCTCTTCCTCCAGACTCTGGGACCCCGATTTCCAAAGGAAATGCAAAATTTACTTTCATCAGAGAACATAACTTTGGACCACTCAGCAGCAGTCCAGTCCTTTTTGTCTTTAGCTCAGGCGAGACGCTTCTGACGCTGTTCAAGAGTGGCTTGACACAAGGAATGTGACAGCTGAAACCCATGTCTTGCATACGTCTGTGCATAGTGGTTCTTGAAGCACTGACTCCAGCTGCAGTCCACTCTTTGTGAATCTCCCCCACATTTTTGAATGGGTTTTGTTTCACAATCCTCTCCAGGGTCCTGTTATCCCTATTGCTTGTACACTTTTTTTTCTACCACATCTTTTCCTTCCCTTCACCTCTCTATTAATGTGCTTGGACACAGAGTTCTGTGAACAGCCAGCATCTTTTGCAATGACCTTTTGTGTCTTGCCCTCCTTGTGCAAGGTGTCAATGGTCGTCTTTTGGACAACTGTCAAGTCAGCAGTCTTCCCTATGATTGTGTAGCCTACAGAACTAGACTGAGAGACCATTTAAAGGCCTTTTTGGTGTTTTGAGTTAATTCGCTGATTAGAGTGTGGCACCAGGTGTCTTCAATTTTTAACCTTTTCACAATATTCAAATTTTCTGAGATACTGAATTTGGGATTTTCCTTAGTTGTCAGTTATAATCATCAAAATTAAAAGAAATAAAAATATGAAATATATCAGTCTGTGTGTAATGAATGAATATAATATACAAGTTTCACTTTTTTAATGGAATTAGTGAAATAAATCAACTTTTTGATTCTAATTATATGACCATAATTATATATGGAATTATATGTCCATAATTTATTGCACTACCTTAATCCACTGCTATATTCCTCATATTAGCCTAACATATTATTGTATACCTCTATCTGTAAAATTCTGTTTAAAGTAATAGCCATCTGTATATTATATTCATAGTACATATTCACCTATAAATTATGTTTATAGTAATAGCAATCTGTATATTATATTCATAGTACATATTCACCTGTAAATTCTGTTTATAGTAATAGCCATCTGTATATTATATTCATAGTACATATTCACCTGTAAATTCTGTTTATAGTAATAGCCATCTGTATATTTATTCACTGTACATATTCACCTGTAAATTCAGTTCTGTTTATAGTAATAACCGTCTCTATTTATATATATTCAGTACATTTCCATGTCCTGCACTTACGCAACCACTGTATATCCTGCACTTGCTGCTATTGCACTTCTGGTTAGACCTAAACTGCATTTCGTTGCCTTTTACTTGTATTTGTGTAATGACAATAAAGTTGAATCTAATCTAATCTAATCTAATATGACCAGCATCTGTATGTATTTATTTTTATATTTGCTATTAAGTATTAGTATTTTAATATTGATTAATTCATGTTAAATAAATTATATTATGGGATGATGTCAATCGTGTTTTTACAGAAGTTAAACATTGAATGGGGTCAAATTGACCCCAAAGATAATAGGAGGGTTAAAAATCAATTTCTTCCTTTAGTAGAAAAGAAGCAGCATGTATACGTTTTCTTTTGTCACGCAATACTCAAAAAAAAGTTGTCAATTCAAACATGTCATTTAAGAATCCTAATCACAAAGATGTGCAATTTCTAAGGGCAATCAATGATTACAGTCAGTATATTTTCAAGGAAACCAGTCGTCCAGACACAGCTGCATAGCAAATATTGCATGTTGTTTTTGTTTTCTGTTGGTATATTACAGTACATTTGTCACTGGCTTTTTAATTTATTTATTTTTTTCAGGTCAGAAGTGTAAAGATGACTCTGTGTCCACTGGCTGCGTGTTTTACATGGATGTCACCTAAGCAGTTCCAGTGGCCTACTATTCATCAAGTTGACGTCCTGATGCACATGTAATTTTTCTTCCCAACTGAATGTATGATGCAACATTTGAGCAAGCAACCGCACAATAGTGCTAATCTGATTCGACTGTATGATAATGCATGCTGTTTTTTCCTGTGCGCCAATATTAATCATAAACTTGATCCACACTGGTATTTCGTAAGAATACAAGCTAATCGTCATATATTAAGCACTGTTTCACAACAACGGCCCAGTTTGGTGGCCAATAGAATATTGACTCAGATGTTTGTAATGTTATTTGTTAAGAACTGGAAATCTTTAGTTGAATATGATCCTCCAAAGTTTACAAAATATCATTTAAACCCCCCTAAAGGGATAGTTCACCCAAAAATACAACATTGTCATCATTTATTAACCATATTGCTCCAAAACCTTTATGATTTTCTTTCTTTGGCGGAAGACAAAAGAAGATATTTTGAGGAATGTTTGGGTCCAAACATTATTGGAGCCCATTGACTTTCATATGGACAAAAAGGTTACAGGTTTGGGAAGAGATTCTTCCCAAGAAAGCTTATTTATGTTTTTTTTTTGTGTTTTTTTTAACTCTGACTTTAAGGGCCCTATTAGAACGAAGCGCATGGTCTGAAGCACTTGACGCAGGTGCACTTAGTCTGAATTAAACTAGCCCACTTTTGCTAGTTTAATGACCGAATAAATGGTCGGAGCGCCAGGCGCGTGTTCCAAAATTGTAGTAACTAGTCTCTTAAGGAGTCAGGGGTGTGTCTTAGGTGTAGCGTGCAATAAACCCATCAAAGTATCATCTCCCATTCCCTTTAAAAGCCAGTTGCACTTGAACCATGTGGATTCGCTATTTACATGGTGGAATTTGCGAGCGGAAACACTGAACACTTCTCCAGAGAGGAATCCTTTTATATTTAATATTTAAACATATTTGTGTGCGGCTGCGCTTCCTTGTGTGTGTGTGTGTGTGTGTGTGTATAATAAGCAGAGTGTATGCGCGTTGTCCACCCATCTATAGGTGCATATTACTAACTCGCCCTTCAAATAACACAAAAAATACTTGTTGGCCAATGACGCAGTCGTTTTTTTAGTTGTGCCTTTTTTAATGCGCCTGAACACACCTCGTTTTCAGACCAGCCGAAAAGGCGAACAGATGAGCACAGGCGCTAGACTTGAAAATGATAACCGCGTTGGCTGAAACTAGCAAAAAACACTTGCGTCACGCATTGCACTGGGTAGGGCCCTTCAACTCACAATTGCGAGTATATCTCGCAATTCTGACTTTTTTTCAATTGCCAATTTATATCTCCCCATTGCAATAAATTAATTTAGATTTGCGAGTTTTTATCTCACAATTGTGAGGAATAAAGTTAGAATTGCGAGTTATGAAATCATAATCTGAAGACCAAACAATTGTGAGAGAAAAATAAGTTACTTTTTACTTATTTCATTTTTAGGTGAACTATCCCTTTAAATTCTGCTTTGATTTCTAAATTCTAACACACTTATGAGATGTTATGCGATGGTTATGTGGCCAGAACATGAGTAAGTTGCACCACACAGGTGGCTCTGAGAGATATTGCTGTAGAGCATGTCTCAGCTGTCTGTAAGTCTTGTCTAGTACCCTATTAAGGTAACAAACTGATTATCTCAAGGGTGAAATGGCTATATGTCACATCTTAATGCCCCACACTGGCAGTGAGCCTGAATTGTGTTGGAGGGTGTAATCACACTGGGTGTGAAATGAGGAGTGAGCGATATAACCCAGACCACTGCCATCCCATAATGTCCATCTAAATTATAGGGAACAGCCATTCTTCCAAAACCGGGGAGTCTTTTTTAAAATAAGTTATAATCAGTTGACATAGTGGACAAGGACAAAAAAGGAGGAGGGAATGACAGCCCTGTCAAACTAAATTGGTGTTTGTATTCTCACACTCTTTCTGTGGGATGTTGTCTGTGAGTCTCACAGCTGGGATGCTTTGCATCTGTTCAGCTCAGTGTTTGTGTAGGCAGGTGGGTATGTTGTGCATGTATTCTGGTTTAATTAGTTACAGGCCCACAAATTGATGCAGATATCTCAACAATACAGGTGGAGATCAATTCAAATAAGGATTGGATATAGTCCAGGGACACTGCTGAGATGGATTTGTCCCCAGACACACTGCTTATTAACCTTTCAATCCAAACTCGGTGCACAATATAATGAGGTTTTCAACGTGTATTGACAGTAAATGAGATTTAAAAAAAATAGAGAGAGCTGTACCACCTGTGCCTTTCTTCAAGGTTAGATGTGTCCCTACTCTTAGAGATACATTTTATATAGAAATGAGAATAAGGAAGAAAATGAGTTTGATTTCTGCCAAAATGTAAATGTAAAAGCAAGTGTTTTATTTGCAGTGTTTGGAATAACGCCGTTTAAAAGAACGGCATTAGGTAACGACGTTATTTTTTCAGTAACGGGGTAATCTAACTAATTATTTTTCCCGTCGCTTCAACGCCGTTAACGTTACTGGGCGTTAAATGCAGTGCGTTACTATGTATTGCTTGAATAAACGGTGTAATCCTTATGCACCCCTGGCTCACGGCTAGAGAGGAGGTGGGTAATAACGAGGTAAGCGATTATGATTGGCTAAGGCAGAGTCATGTTTCATGGTAGCCAATCAGAGCCAGTGTTTTACACACATGCTAACACACGAGCCACACACACACAGTCACACAGAAGCAGCGAGATGGTGAGTCAGGAGCAATCCGATGAAAAGTTGGCATTTTCAAGGTGGAGATATAAGCACTACTTCAAATTCATTGTGGTCAAAGGCAAGAACGTGCATGTAATGTGTACATTATGTCCAGGAGCGAAGACATTGTCTACATCCGTTGTAAGCAACTCTAATTTAATGAAGCATCTCACAACGACACACGCATCTACAAAGCTAGTGGCCAAAAACGCCGATACCTCCACCACAGACGATAGCTCGCCGTCCACTAGCAAAGAAGGACTCAGAGCAAAGTCCTCCAAGCAGCAAAAGCTAGATATTTCTGCCTCACAACAAAAACCTATGACACAGGCTGAAGTCAACCGTATGATAGGCAGGTATGTTGTTAAAAGGCAGGTATGTTTTAATGAAGATAAATAAATACAGCGGCCTATGTCTTCCAGACTATTTATCTCAAGTTGTTATTTGATTTATTTAATTTGCTACAGTTACTGCAAACACACTTTATATTATTTAACTACTTTTAAATAATTTTAACTTTTGATTTCCTTTCAAACTTTTGACGTTTGATTTATTTAATTAAGAATAAGACTACATAGCTAATCACACTTTTTTGTTGTTTAAAAGTTTACTATTGTTGTGAACAAAACACTTGTAAGTACATGTTGTTTACTTGACCAGTTGTCTCAGGTTGAGAGAGTTTGATTTAATTTGCTAGAGTTAAATGCACTTTATATGGTGTAGCTGTTTACTTTTCTTACAAAGATAATACTTGAAGTGCAGGATAAACATCTTGCTGTCTGTCGACGTGCAATAAATATTGAAAGTTATGTACAAACACTTGTCTGTTCTACTCATTTCAACTGACTTGTGAAAAAAATTCTATGTTTAAATTCTATGACTTATAGCAACTTTTTTTTTTTTTTACAGTAACGCAAATAGTTACTTTCCCTGGTAACGAGTTACTTTTATTATAGAGTAATTCAGTTACTAACTCAGTTACTTTTTGGAACAAGTAGTGAGTAACTATAACTAATTACTTTTTTAAAGTAACGTTCCCAACACTGTTTATTTGTTCCAAGTTATATATTTTCTGATATGGTAATTAGTGACTATGTTTTACACAAATTTGTATAAGTATTTGCATCAGTGATAATAATGTGTTAATATATACACACACTTACACAGCTCTCTGGTCTTGGCCATTGTGTAGAGGTTGGAGTCTGTTTGATTGAGTGTGTGGACAGGTGTCTTTGATACAGGCAATGAGTTCAAACAGGTGCAGTTAATACAGGTAATGAGTGGAGAACAGGAGGGCTTCTTAAAGAAAAACTAACAGGTCTATGAGAGCCGGAATTCTTACTGGTTGGTGGTGATCAAATACTTATGTCATTCAATAAAATGCAAATTAATTACTTAAAAATGATACAATGTGATTTTCAGAATTTTTGTTTTAGTGGCCCAAACTTAACTTCCGGTAGACAGAGGCTGCATTATCTTTCTTATGCGCTATAATCTTTCATCTTAATTGGGCAGCATTATCTTAATTTACATGTTTTTATTGTTTCAGCATGTTTATTATAAATAATCTCACATTTCTGTCTGCAATATAGAGGGGGGGGGAAACGCCCCCCTAAAAGGGTTATTTCACCCAAAAATGTAAATTCATACATTAATTACTCACCCTCATGTCGACCCCAACCCGTAAGACCGTAGAGAAGAAGAAAACCTATCTTAAGTTGTGTTCCGAAGATCAGAGCCGGCCCAAGGCATAAGCGAACTAAGCGGCTGCTTATAGCACAATAAATTACTCTCCGGCAAAGTTATTTTATGATGATTGAAATCGCGAAATGGCCTTAAACAATTATTGCAATAAATTGCAAAAAGTTTTCTAATATATGCACGGATTGATTCGGCACCATCGGCTGGACACTATTCGCTTGTTAGTCAGGATTCATCAAGTCCAAAGAGCGGAAAAATCGGCGCTAAAACGTACTCGTCAGTTGCCCGGTAACCTTTTTATGAATGGATGGATTTGAGAATGCGCTATATGGTTTAGTGCGAATATATTGTCTGACGTGCTGCATGTTTTGGACAGAGTAGACAGCATAGCTTTTAGTTTCTCCCTTGAAATTATAAGTTGTGTAGCCTACATTTTGGAAGTTTTTATTCAGAAAATAAAAGGTTCTTTCTACACAGTCAAATGGAATACAAAAAAATTACATTTTGTTTCCGCCAAAATAAAAGCTCTGTTTAATGTTTGAAAGAAATCAAGTTTTTAAAATAAGTCTCTTCTTCTCACCAAGGCTGCATTTATTTGATTAAAAATACAGTAAAAACAGAAATATTGTAAAATAATATGATGTAAAAACAGCTGTTTTCTATGTGAATATATAGTAAAGTGTAATTTATTTCTGCATGTGATCAAAGCTGAATTTATCATCATTACTCCAGTCTTCAGTGTCATATGATCCTTCACAAATCATACTGATATGATGATTTGATGCTCAACAAACATCTATGATTATCAGTGTTGAACAATGTTTTTAGGATTTTTTTTTTTAAAGCTTTCTATTTCAGAGAAATGTTGTTCTTTTGAACCTTCTATTCATCAAAGAATCCTGGGGAAAAGTGAGCATATTCAGCATAAGAGACTACTTAAAAAAAGTACATATCCCAGTGTGAACTATATGGTAAGACTTACTGTAAGACTTTGAATATTAACGCCTGATCACTCTTGTGGGTTTGCTACTGTTACAATGAACCTTATAAGGATAAAAACATGACAAGCAGACATGATGTAACCAACACAACTACAACTAATACAATTTATACTGGGTTTGCAAATTATCAAGAATTGACAATAGTCAATCGTATTGGTGCCACAGAGGGGCCCCCAAATAAAATTCTGCTTAGGGCCCCATAAGGGCTTGGGCCGGCCCTGCGAAGATGAACGAATGTCTTACAGGTTTGGAACGACATGAGGGAGAGTAATAATGACAGAATGAAAACTTGTGGGTGAACTAACCCTTTAAAGACCGTGTAATGCTGTTTTCTGTACAGTATCTATAAATCCTTGCGTGCTCGCCTTCATCATGCAATGCGTCGGAATAACATGTTTCTTTGTTTCATAACATAAGATTAATGTTGGGAAAGTTAACTTGTAGATAAAGTACCCTATTTGAGATGGATTGTATATGAATGCATCACAAAAAAATCCCGTGCTCTATGAGCACTGCCATTAATAGAGGACAAAGCGAAAGTTGTTTTGCACTCCGTGATAAAGGCACATTTAAATATTTTGCGGGAAACATAAATCCGGTGGTTATCCAGATGGCGACCACTTGATGTGAACAAATGTAAACTCGCCGTGTCCTGACTGATGATCACGGTGCTCACATGTTAATGCCAAGTGTAAACGCAGCCAGAATAAGTTCCTCTAGAGTAGATTATTTCTGACAACAAGCAAAATAAATAGCGAATAATTTACATTAGACATACATTCTAAATTACATTAGACGCTGCTCTCTTATGACTGGATATTAATGAAGCATTTAAGGCTTTTTGGTGAGTCGCAAACACTGTTTTTGCGCTGGTGTCATATTCTCTCTGCTTGATCGTTAATATTTATATAATGTTATCCAAGAATAGTACGTCAAAAATGTGTTTCTACTGAGTAGTGCACCATACTATCCCCTTGCCAGACCGATAAACAAACACAGACCGGAAGTTAAGGCGCGTAACCGTGGCAACGCGTGTGCGTCCAATGAAACCGTCTATAACTAAAAGTGATTTACTATGGGATGCTATAAAATATGAAAATATAAGTGTCAAAAAGGTATAATGAATCCCCTGTGCATCATAATACTACTTCTTATTTCTATCATGACTCTCCTGACCTTTAACTGTCCCACTTTTGACAAGAATCACATATTTCTACATAATGTTCCCTATTCTCACTCTATGCACACCCACTCTAAGAGCTATAATACGTTGCAGTAAATCATTATTTATCCCTTTGACATGCATGCGAATGCTTCAGCGAGGAGTAATCACTGTTTATGTGATCACACTGTAAAGCACTATTAGCCATTTTCAGAGTGCGTAGCAGCTGAAAGACTTCAGCTCTGAGCACTGGCTTATTAGAAAACAAAACATTCTTTAGAGTCTAAATTTGAGTGTATTTATGAAATGAAAAATGGTGAATATGAAATACACTTTAGTTGATAGTATAATGTAGCCTTTCGCAAAATAATGATAGTAGGAAGAGTCATTTTTCTTGCGGTGTGATGTTTAGCGTCTCAGACGAATTGCAGAAAGAAACACTATTAGCAACCCTTGAGAAAAGATGGATTAATGCAAGATCTTGTTTAACAAAAACAACACAGCTATGAATTTTGTCATTCATTTAGCTCTGTAACAGCTTTTGATCATTAACAGAGAGCATAAGAGCATTAGCATTTCAACACTTAGTAGTTAGCTCCATTTTGTATGTCACCAACCGTACATGCTTAGCGGTGCTTTTTCCTCATAAATATTGTTGATTTTCATGCTCCATTTCAGGAACGCTACTCAGAGAAATGTACTGGCATGTGGATGCTGGCATCAGCCACTTTCGTTGGTTCCTTTCGTTCCCAACCATCTGTTAAGTGTAATAATTGAATCTTTTGCCAAGATGTATAGGAATCAGGCTCATTTCCTGAACGACCACAAAAAAAAACTGATTACACCAAATGTAAATGTGAAATTCATCCTTGTGCCACGTTCACTCCATTTAAAATTTGTTTAATTTTCTCTGCTGGAAAATCCAGCTCAAGATGCTAGCTGTGTTTTGGAATATGGTTGCTGGTAGACCATCTTGGACTTGCAAAAAAGGTGGTCAACTGGTTTTTGGAATATGGTTGGCTTATCCAACAACCAGTTTGGACCAGCTAATCAACAGCTACATGTTCCAAAACACGGCTACCATCTTAAAGTTGCAATGTAAAAGAAGTAGTGACAGATCTTTTCTTTCATATTGTGATGTAAATCTGAGTTAAATAGATTATTGAAAAAGAAAAACTGTAGGATAGGGACTTGGTTCAGTTGGTTCAATGGTTGATTGGTTGGAGCCATATCTGAATACAAGATTGCAGTCGATTAGAAAGGAGGTGGGTTTAAGCAGACTAAATGATTGGAGAAGTCTGTCATTTCACCGGAAGTTTAAGTTTGAGATATTTTGGCTTGGTTTCACAGACAGGGCTTAGATTAAACCAGGAGCAGGCCTTGGTTAAATTAGGACATTTAAGTATCTTAAAATTACTGGTAAGACAAAGCAATGGCACTGACAGATTTTAAGATATTTCAGTACAAGTTGCTTTCAGTTAAGACAGCTCAAAAATGCTTTCATCAAGGCTGCAAAAGTTCTCCCTTCTTTTTTACTGTAAACAAACCATTCTAGAAAACAACATACAAATAAGCATTCTCAGTTTATTGACAAACGAATTGGATATTGTCATGTAGTTGAGCAGGTAACAACATACGTTTTAAGGAATTTGCTTTGAGTTACAATTGGCTCATCAAGGTGAGTTTCGTTGCACAAGCTAGTCAGCATTTGCATTTTCTGCAAAAGCTCAGGGTCTATGGGGTGGAAGTACCATGTTACTGTTCTACAGGACAGCTATTAAATCTATCATACGTTATGGTATCTCAACATGGTTTGGTAACCTGTTTATTAAACTTGGGTCACAAATTCAAAACGTGGTAAGAAGAGCTAGAAAAATAATGGTTGCCCCCATCTACTCCTCAGGCTCTCTGAGAGGACTGTAAAGAAGCAGGACCTTAAAATCATTGGTGATTCAAGCCATATTCTAGCAATATTCACAAAGAGTATGAGGCGATGCCCCTGGGCAAGATGTATAGGGTACCAACCTGCAAGTTAAATTCTCTTTAGTTCCTCTATCAATTATTGAACAATAAGTAATGATGTGTGTGTGTGGGAGAGGGTGGGTGTAGATGTGTAATGCAATGTTTTAGGTGTATAAAGTGCAATATTTAAAATGTGCAATGACTGAGGTGTGACATTTGGAAATGTTATGCAATGTTTTGTTTATAGTGTTGTATAGATATGAGTGTAACTGTATGGTGGGCTGTAATTGTGTTGCAAATTGATGGTATGTGTGTTATCTTGCTCTCTCTCTATTGCAAAAGAGACAAAGATTAAACTAAACTAATTTTATTCTGGACTAGGCTTAAAGGGTTAGTTTACCCAAAAATGAAAATTCTGTCATAATTTACTCACCCTCATGTTGTTCCAAACCCGCAAGGCCTTCATCTTCGGAACACAAATGAAGATATTTTTGATGAAATCTGAGAGCTTTCTGACCCCTCATAAACGGCAACACCATTACCACTTTCAAGGTAATAAAGACATTGTTAAAATAGTCCATGTAACTACAGGGGTTCAACCTTAATGTTATGAAGAGACGAGAATACTTTTAGTGCAAGAGAAAAAGTTAAGAGATCAAAATGTTAAAAACAAAAAAATGAAACCCCATGCATGGATGAATCGTTCACAGTAAGAATAATAAGAAGCATTAAGATAATAAAAGAGTGAATACACTGTAAGAAATAAGTTATGATGACAAATGTTTTTAACATTGCTTTGACTCAAAATAAGTTAAGCATTTTTTAAGTCATTTTAATGTAATTTAAGTCGAAATGACTTAATCATCCAAGTTGATTGTACTTAAACATTCAAGGCAGCAATTTCTTTCTTTTTTTTACAGTATATTTACATTTCATGCCAACTTTAAGCAGTATTTTCCAGGTTTTACCTTCCAACACCTGTTTTTCTAGATTGAAGGAACATGTCAACAGCACTCAAAGCCTCATGCCAGAGAACTGCTTTCTTACCTTACAAAAACATCTCAGTGGAGCCAATTCGGAGGCCTTTTGAGCCACACAAACCATCAGAATTTCAATGTGGTGTTTGAAGTGAAGCCAACACACCTTACACTACCCTTCAGGATGGGTTTTGCTACCTGCTGAGTGCGTACGGAATGACAGGTAGGCCTCTATTTCCAGAAGAGAGCATATGTTTGGAGTATATATAACTGACTTTCCCTCCCCTAATGCAATGAATATCATCTTGCTGAAAACAGACTGCTGACTCTGTACCACAAGGTGCTGTTGGTACCTTGTTGGACCCCCAGAGTGGGTCTAGTGGGGCCCTGTGGCTTATTATTTATCCACTGAGCTCCAGTCATTGCTGATTGGGGTCCTTAGGGAGCCATTATAGCAGACGATCTGTCCCAACCAGCCACTGGATTCATCCATCATGCAAAACTGGAGCACTGGCAGGCTGTGCACACCCTCGGCAGGTCCCACAGAATCTGTGGCGACAGTACGAAAGGGAGTGCAAAATGTTGCTAATAGGTTTGGACGCTCATAGGGGACAAAAATTCAAATGTTGGAAACGGGACACCAGTGGGTGGATGCATAGGTGTGACAGAACCTATATTGGAGAGGTTTGTCTTACCTTGTTTTGACAATGTTGGCTTTGCACAGCACACACAGGTCCCCTGCAGTAGCTGACCTGTGTAGATTTCATCCTGGCAGGCTCGCTCCGGTAATTCAATACTTCGCTCGGGGTTGGGACCCTATTTACAAATGGGTTCGGAAAGACGGGGGCCAGTGTGTTTCTGAAGTTTTTGACAGTTATGATACAAATCCCAATGGAACGTACTCAAACCTGTGGTTTGGAAGACTACCAAGAAGTTCTAGAAAGTTAGTGGTTTAGGATCATTTCTCACTGATATGAAAGTGAATATTGTCCCAGAGATTTGGAAAGATTTGAAAAATTGCTACCAAAAACACTTACATTTTTGACATCCCTAACCCAATAAAGTGTCTTCAAATTGGATCTTTTTTTACCCCTTATTTGGATTCTTAGATGTATCGTTTGGACATAAACTTGAGTAAGCTTTCAACTACAAGTTATTTTGCCATTTGTCTCAAACACAATAGACTTTTAGTTCCATTAGCATTTGATTAATTTGCCAAAGGTTTTGCTTTCTAAACATTCACAGCAGTGGAAAAAGTGCAGAAGTTCTTCATATGTGAAGCAACAGTTGGTGCTCAACACTGAGGTGACACTCTTTTGGATGAACATTTAAACAATGATACAATCTTACACAGAGCAGTGTACAGTGTGTTCATTGAGACCAATATATTATCACTGTTGCAGAGTAATTAACTATCATTATTCAGCTTAAGGAGCTTTTTAGCAAGACAAACACTAGTATTGCACAAGTGACCTGAAGCAATAATCAAACACTGTCCTCTATTTTATATGTAGTGTTAAAAAAATTCATTCAAGTGAATCAGTTTTTGTTTGTTTAGTTCCTTTAGTTTAAATGAACCAATTAAAATTCTTAAATTTTCATTATGTTCATTCATATGTTTTTGACAGTAATTAGGGTCTGGTATCCACAAGTTTTCTATGCCCCATGAAGCCTTGCGCCAAAAGTGGGAACGTCTTCCGGTTCGAAGTAAACAAGCAGGATGTTATGCATTTCCATCGTAGTTTATGCGCACGTTTTCGTATCGGATAGAAAATGTATCCGACTCAAATGAACGCATAACTTTATGCGCATTTAAAGAATTCATGCGCATCCTGGGGTTTCCATTCAGCATTTTTTGATGCGATATCCTAAAATGCGCATAAAAAATAGGTGGATGGAAACATAGCTTATTAACATTCAACAGTTGACAGTCATTCAATCTATCCAAATTTGCTAACGATGTGGTAACACAACCTCAACAAACTTTCAAAAGGGTGAAACTGTCAGGACTTCTGAAACTTAGGACCCAGATGCAGATGCTCCAGTCTTGACTGCCAGGGATAGAGACAGTGGCCAAGGGAGACTCAAGACACAGGGCAGGAACCAACACAAGACAACAACAGAAAAAAATAAAACCTAAGAATAGGGAAACTGCAACGAAGTATGAGAAATCAAAAAAAAAAAATAATAATAATAAATAAAAACTATAACAAACAAGAGGAGCTAAATAAATACTAGAAATAAAAGACTAGAACTAGAAAGAAAGAAGAAGAAAATGCAACCTTGCAGGAAACTAGAGAGCAAAAAAATAAGACCACTAAACTAGAGAGAAACAAAATCAAAGCTAGAGAAAACCAAAAAATAAGGCTAGGGAAAATAAGGCTAAGAACTATAACTTGGCAAGAACAACAGCTATCACAAGGACAAGATAAGCCAGACAACAAATGCAACGAACCAGCAAGGACATGAGGGAAAGTAGCACAATATAAAGGGACCAGAGCACATGAGGATCAGGTGAGCACAATTGGCTTTATGCACAGCTGCACTACTTCCTGAACTTCAGCCAGCTCCTTTGTTTCCTGTCTGCCATTATTGGACAAACTTATTAATCCAGGTGTGTCTGATTATTGTTGTTGTGACTACAGAGGTCAGGCACACCTGGATTAATCAGTTTGTCCAATAATGGCAGACAGGAAACAAAGGAGCTGGCTGAAGTTCAGGAAGTAGTGCAGGTGTGCATAAAGCCAATTAGTGAAATGAGGACTAGACAAGGACTAAACAAGGGGGCGTGGTAAAGGGAAACAAGGAGGCAGGACAAGAGGAACACACAAACAAAGACACAGCCATGTGCTCAAGCACAAGACAAACAAAGAAACACCTAACAAGGACAAAACGTATGGTATCACGTATGGTAGCATTTTTAGCTATTTTCTAGATTCAGTAGCCTGTGATGGAAAGGCGATGAGCAATTTGAAAAGCTCAGAGGTGTATCAGTATCTGTCGGAAACGATCTAAAAGCGGACATTGAGCCGAGCCTGAGCCTACACGTATCCCATCACAAGGCATGGGTGCTATAGCATCAGTGACAGGTGAAGTACAGACAGCGGGTTGTTCATGTATTGCAGGGCCAGGGCGCTGTTGTAGTCATGCAGCAGCACTTTTGTGGAAGGTCAGAAAAGTAAGGACAATTAAGGACACAAATTTTAGTATTGTGATATTATTAATTAACTAATAAATGTACTAAACTGAAATGTTTAGTGTGTGTCATTCATGTTGCAAATGTTGCTTCACAGTAACCTTAACTTAACCCTTGTGGCACTGGCACCATCTGATAAAAAATAGTAAAAATTATAATTTTGAAACCTTGCCAATGATTCGAAAAACACTTAGCCTCTTCACTAACTTCACTAACACTAGCCTCACCGGAAGTTGTACCCATATTATTTTTTTACAGTAGCGCCCCCAAAAACAGGATAGATTTTTTTTTTCTTTTGTAGTATAAATGTATGATGAAGAAATACATGGAAATGTTTTTTGAATCACTTTTCTTCTACCTGTACCCAATTTCTCTTTTACTTATGAACCCACCAAACTGTAATGCATTCTCAAAAAATTCTGTATATGACTGAAACAATCAAATTATATTATTCTTAGGACATAAGCTAACTGAGTATCTATAGGAACTTATTATTGTGTTTGCAACCCCAATATTTAAATCTATTTCTCTTATTAAACAGTTTTTTGGTGGCCTACTCCTTAGGTAACCATTAAGTTGTCAATGTAAAACCAACCATTTGTCTTTATTAGGTTGGGAAAGTTGACTATTAGGAACCTATTTAAAAATGATACAAACCAAACTCGAAATTGTTTCGGAGACCAACAGACCTTATACCTTCATTATATTTTTATATAAAAAACTATTATTTCTCCTAATCAATAACAATGAGATCCCATACCATGAGCATATAAGCAAAGCAGGCTTATAGTGCCGGAACAACAACCTGGAGCTCAGTATTGACCTCAGGCAGAACATGATTCCATAATCGTATGCCTGTCAATCAAGTGTTTGATAGTACACTTGAATGGACTTTCAATATCATAAAATCCTTCTTCATGCTTCTACTCAAGACGTTGCCAGATTTTTCAGTAACAACAAACAACCAGCCTGAGTGACTTGATATTCAAAAATAACTCTAAATAAGTGACAGAGAAAGAAATAATTCTTGTTGCCCACTTATTATAAGTGATTTCTGGCCTTTTTTCCCCCATAAAATACCTTATAAATACGGGCCGGCGTGGTTTTCATTTTTTGGTCATATTTCCAGAGAACAGTCACACATTTGAGCTTGCTAATGCTTGGCCCCCGCAGCACAATAAAATACGTCTGACCACTAATAGCAGTTGTCAAATATCTGACCTACTGTTCAAGCCACACTTTGCATGGGCTGCGTTTCCCAAAAGCATTAAGCCTAAGTACATTGTAGAACCATTACCACCAATGGTCTCTACGATCAATTTAGCTCAAAATGCTTTTGAGAAACACAGCCCTGGTTTATTTCTCCATATCGCTACTACCAACTGAGCCAGATATCTACAGAAGTTATCCAAAACTTATATTTCACAACCCAACTGGAATGTAACAACATGATATACTGTATATTTAATTTCAGGTCTCTTTGATTAAGAAAATTCACAGATACTCTAAACATTTACACTTGTTAATTTATGACACAATTCAGTGATAATTTCTACCTCTGGCTTTTATATAAAAAAAAATAATGTAATATAAGGTTATGGCTTAACTCGCTGTCATTGATTTCTCAGAATTTAGTCAGTACGTGAAGTCAAACTTGCACTTGCGTCATCTGTTTATCGGTCTCCACAAATAATACATTCTCAGACTTGTTGAATTATTTATGCTGAAATATTCCACTTCTAAGCAGCTGTACTGAAATTTATAACAGACACGACATCTGAAGTATGATGTCTGCGAAAATATGTTCTATGTTTTACGCCCACAATTGAATTACAGCGCATATAAATTCTGCACAGGTTTTGAAGGTATAAATGTAACTTGTGTTTTGCTTGCGCAGCAGAAGTCTTTTTTTCACCTTCTGTGATGGCTGAACATCAGAAGCACTTCGATGTTTTAATAAAGGCAGTATATTCCTGTGATGGCTCCTTCAAAATTCCCTGTCAACAGTCTGAACCCACTCTAGTATGCATTGCATTACAGAAGCTAAGCTGTGTGTGTGCTAGCACTACTCCATGAGGTGAGTGCAATGAGGTACTCTTAATTTGGGATGTTTTGAGTTTAAATTAAGTGTTTTTCTTTAGATTTGTGGTTTTAAGAATGTGCTCGTTTGAACTCTAATGGTGCTTAATACTAATAATTGCTGTGCTTTATTAGCCTTGATGTTTCTGTTTGTAGGCTAATCATTTACTTGAAATGTGATTGCCAAGTAACAGATCTGTCACCTGAAAGAATCATTGTGGGAACATAAAGCTATACAGACTGGTTTGATCTACATCAAAGCCTCCCTATGTTACCGAGTTCCGAGAACTCAGTAAGACGGCTGAGCACAAAGACTTCACACAAACCAGGTGAAACACCCACACACATTCATAAAAAATTGCTGCTAAAGTAAATCAATGGCATTATAGCGAATCAAAATGAGCACTGACAAAAGTCTCAAATAGCAAGACACCCCAGTGAATAGAGATATCACCATATCACCATATAGCGGAGCTATATAGCACCTCAGTCATCCCGAAGAACCACTGAAGCACTAAGATTTGGTGGTATACAGCACTTAAAATGGTTCCCCATATGATTACGAGCCAAAGAACCACTTTTGGTGCTATATAGCACCATATCTTAACAGGTTCTGTATATGGTAGCGGTGCTATATAGCGCCTCAGTCATCCCGAAGAACCACTGAAGCACCAAGAGTTGGTGATATACCGCGCTTAAAATGGTTCCCCTATGATTACGAGCCAAAGAACCACTTTTGGTGCTATACAGCACCATATCTTAACAGGTTCTGTATATGGTACACTCAAAAAAAAAAAAAAGGTTCTATATGGCACCAAAAATGGTTCTTGGCTCGTAATCATAGGGGAACCTTTTTAAGTGCTATATAGCACCAATTTTGGTGCTTCAGTGGTTCTTCAGCAGTTCTTCAGCGGTTCTTCACCGGTTCTTTGACAAAAGGTGCTATATAGCAGCGCTAACTATGGTGCTATATAGTACAGCTACCATATACAGAACATGTTAAGATATGGTGCTATATAGCACCAAAAGTGGTTCCTCTATGATTACGACGAAGAACCATTTTTGGTGCCATTTAGAACCTTTTTTTTTTTAGTGTAGTGGTGCTATATAGCACCTCAGTCATCCCGAAGAAACACTGAAGCACCAAGATTTGGTGGTATACAGCGCTTAAAATGGTTCCCCTATGATTACGAGCCAAAGAACCACTTTTGGTGCTATATAGCCCCGTATCTTAACAGGTTCTGTATATGGTAGCGCTGCTATATAGCACCTCCGTCATTCCGAAGAACCGCTGATTAAGATCCAAAGAATTACTATGATTACGATCCAAAGAATTACTTTTAGTGCTACATAGCACCATTTTTTAGTGTAGTATTGAAAAAAATTGAAAATCAAAATGATCATAAAACAGGTATTGAAGTCATTGTCCATTGTTGCTAGCCATTTTATATAGCATTATATTTATTAATGTGTGTATATATATATATATATATATATATATATATATATATATATATATATATATATATATATATATATATATATATAATTTGTTTTTTTTTTTTGTTTTTTTTACATATATATTAATATAACATAGAGGATACATTTTATGTTTGATAAAGCTTGTAATTGTAAATGGCATAAAATGTTTGAGTATCATGAAAAACATTTCATTATTTTGTTTATGGTTAGTGCTGTGTCCTCAGATCTGCCCATAACCTGTGCATGTGTGTTTACAACTGGTTTCTCCTCAATTATATGTTTCTTGTTTCTTGGAATTCACAAAATTGTAAATGATGAGGTCAGTTACTTAAATCACTTTAGTTAATACTACATCCACAGCAAATGACCCTCTGAACACACATCTGTGTACCATAAAACCAAGACCTCCCTATTATGCCAAATTCTTGTGTTTCACACATGGAAGGCACATTAGTAGATTAGTATTGACAATGACTGAAACATGTGGACACCATTTGCTAAAAGCAACACCATGCAGCCCACGTTTTCACTCATAGTTGACATTTTTGAACATTTGATAAATATCAAGAGCCTCTTAAGCAGATATAGTATGGGGGTTAAAGTTTATTCAAATGTTTTGTTCTGAGAGGATGACTGAGTATAACATTTGAAGAAAAGCTGTTACCATATTAGATTTCATTATTATTATGCCAGTATATCAATATTCTATTCTCAAATGAAGCACACAACAAAATACAGATCAGAAGATCTGTCATGACATTAAAGGGATAGTTCACCCAAAAATGTGAATTCTGTCATCATTTACTCAGCCTCTAGTTGTTCCAAACCTGTATGAGTTTCTTTGTTCTGCTGAACACAAAAGAAGATAGAGTGAAGAATGTTTGTAACAAAGCAGATAGAGCAACTATTGACATTGTATTTTTTCCCTAGTCAATGGTTGCTCTATCTGCTTGGCTACAAACATTCTTCACTCTATCTTCTTTTGTGTTCAGCAGAACAAAGAAACTCATACAGGTTTGGAACAACTTCAGGGTAAATGATGACAGAATTTTCATTTTTGGGTAAACTATCCCTTTAAGGACTTGAATGCACTTGGACTGTAATGCTGCTAGAAATAAAGGCTCTTTAATATTGAGCATACTTGTCTCTATTTTCAATGAGAAGTGGGTTGTTGAATTATTTATATTAGAATAAGGCAATTGCTATTCATTTTGTCATTTGAATGAGTATACACCCTAAAGGTAGAGAATGCTGGAGGTGCACTGTGTGTAAAGAAGACTAAATAATTAAAAAAACAGCTCGCAGCTAGAATTAAATTTCCATAGAAAGGCCGACATTCATTTAGAAAAATGGTTTGAACATGCATGACAAAAATTCCTTTTTTTAACTTATAGAATTGAGAATGAATTTACTTGGGTTCCTATGCATGACACATTTCCTTTTTTATTATTATTTGTTAATTTGTTTATTTTGACAGTTAGTGTATTTGTTTTTTTAAATGTATTGGATATACACAGTGGTGCATGACGTTAAATTCAAGAGGAGAAAAGGGAAATGGGATCAAGACATCTAGTTTTTCTTTTTTACTTTCTTTCTTTTTACCTTCATAAAACCTGCATTCTCCACTAGATCTGACTCAGCAGTGAAATAGCAGAATAACCTAAACATGCAGCAAGCACATGCAAATAAGATATGTTTTACTAAAAACATAAATGCCTCTGATTATTTTGAAACTGTATACCTAAATAACTATAATGCTACAGTTTGGAAATGTTGTATACAAATCTGTGACTCATCAGCACTGAATATGCGTGAGAGATGTTTGGCAGATTATTGGATGTACAAAGCTTTATGGATGTGGCTGCTGGCCTTGATGTACAGCGGTGAGGTAACTGATGTGAAGTCTCTCAGAGGATTCTGCCCAATTATCACAGTGTGTATTAAATCTGGAATTGGCACTGCTGACACACAAAATCAAAACAAGAAGTCACTTTAAATCTGGTTCATACCAAACTTCTATCTATCAAGCTAATATTGAATAAGGATGCTAATTATGTCAACTGTGAAGAATACCTGTAAACAGGGATGAACTTCAACTCCAGAAAAAAGAAAAACTTTCGTAAAAAATATTAAGCAGCACAGCTGTTTTTTTATATCTTTTTTATTTTATTTTATTTTTTATCTAGCTTCCACCAGACCGCCTTCCATATTCAACTTAAGTAGAAAGTGTAACGCCTCTCGCAGTTCAAAACGCTTACGCTACGTCCAACATCATCATCACGCCAATTACTTTTTACTTTATAACGTATAAAATATGGATCTTTTTCTTACAAAAACCCATTGATTCGCTTCAGAAGGCCTTTATTAACTCCCTGGATTAATATTAAACCCCCCATTACTTTTATAATGGATGGATGCACTTTTTTGGTTTTCAAATTTTGGGCTGCCATTCACTGCCATTATAATCCTTGGAAGAGCCAGGGCATGTTTTTATATATAACTTAATTGTATTCGTCTGAAAGAAGAATGCCATATACACCTCATGAATCATGGGGTAATTTTCATTTTTGGGTGAACTATCCCTTTAAGACTGGAGTAGCTGCTGATAATTTAGCTTTGCATGGAATAAATTACATTTTAAAATATATTCAAATAAAATGTTATTTTAAATAGTAATAATTTTTCACAATATTACTGTTGTGTCTTTCCTATCTATCAATTGACATAAAATATCATTTGTAATGCACTGATAAAACATGATTCTGTGGTGAAGTAAATACTACAGAAAAACAAATGTAATTTCTACATGAAAAAGGAAATTCAGGCAAGAATGAAAAAACAAAGTAAATTCTATATTAGTACTCAATTCAAGCTTGTAGAAATTAAAGCGTAAATATCAACAAATATAAAATCAACTAAAACTACTTTTCTGATACTGGTGTTCCCATCATGCACTGGGATTTTGAATACGTAATGAGGTTGCTTTTTTGCAGTTTTTCAGCTGTATTTACACTGTTTTATCATTGTTTTTGTTGTTGGGTTTAGTAACTTGCCATTTTGGAGTTCCTTATACTCAAAATGACACATTCACACTCAAAAACATTCCATCAAATGTTACTGTCATTGTGTACCAAGTTTTGAGGTAACTGCAGTCAGGTGCCACGTTACTACTATTTTGTAGACATGGTGTCTACATAATATATATTGTGTTATTTACTTTTCCAAGTGAAGCATACACTTAAAAATCGTGGTTTAATTCAGTGGTATATTGTTTGAGTAAAAAGTATTTAAAAGGAAACTTCAACTAAGTAGAAATTACTTATTTTCTTTAAAGGTCCCGTTCTTCGTGATCCCATTGTTCAAACTTTAGTTAGTGTGTAATGTTGCTGTTAGAGCATAAATAATACCTATAAAATTATAAAGCTCAAAGTTCAATGCCAAGCGAGATATTTTATTTAAAAGAAGTTCCCTTTCAAAGCCTACAGCGAACGGCTGGCTTGGACTACATCCTGGTACTTCCTTCATAAATGACGTCAGTAGAACAGTAGAACAGACTAACCTCCGCGCACAAGACTACGCGCAAAAAGGGGGCGTGGTCTTGTTGCTGTCCCACGTGGAGAAGAGGACGTGTCGCGTGGAGAAAAGGAAGTGTTGCGTTTGACTGTGTTTGTCGCCATGTCGTCGAGACGCTGTTATTTTCATCCCGGAGTCAAATCACCTTTGTTTGGCTTTCCCAGGGACGCTGTAGAGATCATTAAGCGCGCATATATCTCCCGTTAAGAGGCGTGACCTTTCCACGTGCGCTAAGCTGCTGTCGAATCACAACACAGGACCGTGACACGTTTGCTAAGCTGCTGTCAAATCACAACACAGGAACCGCTGGCACAATCAGAACTCGTTACGTATTTCTGAAGGAGGGACTTCATAGAATAAAGGAAGTCACCAGCCATTTTCAGGACAGTGAAAACAGCGGTATACAGATAAGTAAATTGTGTTAAAAATACTGTTTTTTTACACGCGAAACATGAACACATGTTATATTGCACACTGTAAACACAATCAAAGCTTCAAAAAGACACGAAGAACGGGACCTTTAACTGTACTTAATGCCACAATATATAGTTTTTCGCCGCTAGAGGTCACTTATTCAAAACAAAGGCGTATCTTGATGATGCCTTGTCTTCAAGGAGCTTTTATTATGCCACAGACGAGCGCTTCCACTTTTTCCGGTCATGCGTATGTGGGGTAACGCAGCGTTGTGTTATCACATTAGATAAGTTATGTTATAATGCTGCTCTGTGCGTTTGCTCAGCGGCTACTCTGAGACACTTGTGGCACACTGCAGTAAGCTAGATCGATATTAGGCATGGTAAAACATGGTACTCAAGGTAAATCAAGAAAACGAGATTTAAACTGTGTTGAGCTATAGAACTATGATTTGTTTTCTGTCGATGAATGTGTCCAAACAGTTGCTCACCTTTCTAATAAAACACATAATATATTAAAGCGTTTTTGATGTTTCCATAGTTTCTACAAAATAAAATCAAGGGTAACGCGGGTATGATGTATTTGATAGGCGATGCAAGGACACGATCCGTGTCCTAAAATGGCTTATTCTCTGGATTTAAACATTCTTGGAAACGTTTGGGATAATGTCAGTACAGAAGTCATCAAAATATATAACATTGTTCTAGTAGTTTTCGATATTTTAATCCAAAAATCTAACATATTGTGCCTTTAACTTAGTTAAGTAGAGTACTTGTGTAGAAAAATATGCGTGCAAAACTTGACCTTGAAGAAAAAAATTTAATTTGTAAATTTGACTTGGGTTTTTTTTTTTCAGTGAGTTATTAAATTAATTTGTTTTTAATAATTTTCACTAGTGGTCTCGGACTTCTGGACCCTAGTATGTATTTCTACATACATATATCTATAAGTACAGACTGTAAATAAAGATTGTTAAATTACATGGGAGAGAGTGAATGAGGAAACTACATTTGTCATTGTCAGTCACTACTATACTAACACATTTCAAAACATAGGAAATTATGTGAAATTAATCATACTCCTAAGTGTTTTGTAAGAAAGGTTTGGCTAATGTCAGTCCGTACATGGGTGGTTGAATATCAGTGAAATAACAGAGTTAAAGATGCCGTCCAAAACAAGCAAAATCAAGACATTCCATACAAATATGTCCAACAATTCCAAGTGGTTTTAGTCATGTGTGGCATTAAGCTCTTTCTGTCTGTCTGTTCGTTCTAATGTCCACTGAACTACACCTGGCCTGAATGACCTTTGTGCAAATCTGTGCCAATGAAATCTAATGGGCATCACTCTTATCGCACGGTTTCCAGATGTGCTAGAGCAACATATACAGTTTCATTTGCATCACTCTCTAAAGGTCTGTGATCCTTGCACAAACTGTTGCACAAATGGATCTTAATTAGATGATCCTGAAAACTTTTGATAGCAGGACTTGATTACTTTCCAGTTCGCCATCAGCTTTGACAACAAAATCACTCTGATTTATTACTGTGTCAATGTTTAGCGGAACAGCTTTTGATGGAATGAAAAGCATCAGAGGGCAAGCAATCTGTTCAGGTATTTCAGGTCAAGACTACAATATCAAAGCTTTTTGGGTCAGTGCAATTAAGTTAACTTTAGGGAATATTGCAACTTTATTATGAGTGACCAAAGGAAATCTTCTGAATTCCCTGAATGAAAATGTGATCTTATATTTAGTTTGTCATTATGTATCCCAAAGACATTTATAAAGCTGTAATGAAAATGTGATTCTTATTAAATACATAGGGGTAAACAAGCACTTTTTACTTCAGTGCATATAAAGTTGCTGAGTTTTAGTAATTGTGTTGTGTTTTTTGTCATTTATTTATTCGTTTTTATTTTTTAAATATCTATTTTATGTTTTAATTTTTTGTTTTAGTACATCAAATTAAACTAAATTAAAATTATAAATATTGTCTTGGCCACTAGCTGAAATAAAATAAGTTTTATATATAAATAAGTTTTATATAGTGACTTCAATAAAACAACCTAAACAAATGGGTGTAAAATTTTGATATGTCTTATGTTTTATACAGCTAAAAGATCCTGGGGTCAAATTGACCCCAAAGAACACAGATGCTACAAAATGTGTACAGGACATTGGAAAAATATCATCATGTTAATTTTATGTTTACAGAGTTGTCCCCATTAAATTAGGAAAAGTCATTCAATCTAAAGCAAAAAAAATATGTCAATCGTGTTTTTACAGACGTTAAACATTGAATGGGGTCAAATTGACCCCAAAGATAATAGGAGGGATATATTATTTCAGTTAACTTTTATTTTATTTCAAGTAGGGAAAATAATTTTACTTTGTGTGAAATGTCCCTTTAAAACTCTAAACTTTATCGTTGGGGAGATGAGTTATACCTTGTTATTGTGACAACAAGCCCCAGTCTCCCTTAATGCTTTATCAGTCACAACAGAAATAGAAAGAAGCCTTATTTCTTCCCTAAGAATTAAGTTATCTTTCCCACACTCTTTGCAAGGCAGCAAAAGAAGGCTTGCCCGCCTACTGACAGTTATTCCCCAAAGAGAGAACAACAGCTGACAGTTAATGACCCAGTTATGCAAATCCAGTCCTATTGCGGTTTGTTTGCTCCTAGTTCCGAGTATCCATTAAGATAAAGGATGCCTACCAGAGGAACACTGCCACTGCTACCACATGTTCTCTCTCAGAACTGGAGGCACACTTTTAAATTTGTGCTTGCTTGGAAGAATACATTTAATGAGCATACAAAATGTATAAGATATGATGAGAACTGAAAGTGACAACATCAGCCCTGTTTTTATTTATCAAGCTTAAATTTAGATGAGATTCAGCTGTACTTCCAATTCACTTGTTCCAAAGAGTTTTTGTCAAATTTGATTTACTTAGCGATGACAATCTTAGCATGCATCTTAATGAAATGTTCATGACACATTATGCATGATGACTTAAAGGGATAGTTCACCCAAAAACAATCTCTCAGTAGTTCCAAACCTTGTATGACTTACTTTGTTCTGTGGAACACAAAATAAGATATTTTGAAAAATGTCTCTGTGTTTTTGTCTATGCAATGAAAGTCAATGTTTTGGACCTCATTGACTTTCATATTATGGTCAAACCCCAACATAGGTTCACTGGAAATACATACCTCTATCTATTTTTTTGTGCAACAACAAATATAATAAAACGTTGCCAGATTCACGTTCATGTTTCAGATAAAACTGAATTCGCTTTTAGCACCATCAATGGACATTTCACTTTGAAAGTGGAGTGGGAGTTGTCATCAAGTGTAGCGTTAGTTCTGGCAGAGGCCAATGGGCAAATTTGGCCAGGATGCCGGGGTTACACCCCTACTCTTTTTCCGAAGGACATTCTGGGAATTTTAATGTCCACAGAGAGTCAGGACCTCGGTTTATCCTCTCATCCTAAGGATGGGTAGTGTCCTCATCACTATACTTGGGCATTAGGACCCACACAGACCACAGAGTGAGCACCCCCTGCTGGCCTCACTAACACCTCTTCCAGCAGCTACAGGAGGTCTCCCATCCAGGTACTGACCAGGCTCAGCCTCAAATCAAATCAAATCACTTTATTTGTCACTCTACCATATGCACAAGTGCAACAGCAGGTGAAATTCTTAGGTGCAGTCCGAGCAAACATAGTAGTCATGACATGACATGTACAACATTTAAGCAACAACAGATTACACATCTGATGCGCACACAATTACTCACAGCACAGTATACACTACAATAAACAATTTACACAATGTGAGTGTAGTTCTCACAGCTTTAAACAATATACACATACTTACAATATACATATACTTTAAACAATATACACTAAACATACATTAAACAATAACAGTATACATTAAGCTATAGTAATAATATACAATGTACAGTATACAATATGTTCACAAATTGAAGTCCAAAGTGCAATAGATGCTGTATGATAAATAAATGTGTATATAATGTGTGTGTATCTACAGTGGGTTGTGCTAAGTGATATTCTGTCCAGAGTGTGTTATGATACTGATGGATCAAGAGTTAAGTAGTCTGATTGCTTGTGGGAAGAAGCTGTTCTGGAGTCGGCTGGTGCATGTTCTGATGCTGCGGTACCGTCTGCCTGATGGCAGCAGTGAGAGCAGCCCATGGCTCGGGTGGCTAGAGTCTCTGATGATCCTCTGAGCTCTCTTCACACACCGCCTGGCGTAAATGTCCTGGAGGGAGGGAAGCTCACCTCCGATGATGCAGCTGGCCGTGCGCACTACCCTTTGCAGGGCCTTGTGGCTGCGGGCGGTACTGTTGCCGTACCAGGTGGTGATGCAGCCAGTCAGCAGGCTCTCGATGGTGCTGCTGTGGAAGCGTGTGAGGATGTGGCGGTTCATTCCAAACCTCCTCAGCCGTCGCAGGAAGAAAAGGCGCTGATGAGCCTTCTTCACAACGGCCTCAGAGTGGACGGACCATGAGAGTTCCTCTGTGATGTGGACACCGAGGAACTTGAAGCTGCTGACTCTCTCCACCGGTGCTCCATCGATGGTGATGGGGCGGTGTTCTCTCTCATTCCTCCTGAAGTCGACCACCAGCTCCTTGGTCTTGCTGACGTTGAGGGAGAGGTTGTGCTCCTGACACCACCGTGTCAGAGTGTGCACCTCCTCTCTGTAGGCCGTTTCATCATTGTCGGTGATAAGACCTACCACCGTCGTATCGTTAGCAAACTTGATGATGGTGTTGGAGCTGTGGATTGCCACACAGTCATGTGTGCACAAGGAGTACAGGAGTGGGCTGAGAACACAGCCCTGAGGGGCTCCAGTGTTGAGAGTCAGTGATGATGAGATGTTACTGCCCATTCTGACCACCTGGCGTCTGTTTGACAGGAAGTCCAGGATCCAGCTGCATAACAAGCTGTTTAAGCCTAGAGCCCGGAGTTTAATGTCAAAGTATGGAGGGCACAATGGTGTTGAATGCTGAGCTGTAGTCCACAAACAGCATTCTCACATACGTGTTCCTCTTTTCCAGGTGGGAGAGAGCAGTGTGTATTGTGGATGAGATGGAATCATCAGTGGAGCGGTTTGTGCGGTATGCAAACTGCAGTGGGTCCAGTGAGGGGGGGAGAACAGAGCAGATGTGGTTTCTGACTAGTCTCTCAAAGCATTTGCTGATGATGGGGGTCAGAGCAACAGGATGCCAGTCGTTTAAGCAGGTGGTTTTTGACTGCTTAGGTACAGGAACAATGGTGGAAGTTTTGAAGCATGTGGGGACCACAGATAGGGAGAGGGACAGGTTAAAAATGTCCGTGAAAACTCCAGCCAGTTGGTGCGCGCACGCTCTGATCACGCGGCCGGGAATGCCGTCTGACGTTCACCCGCCGGAAGGATCGGGTTACATCCGCTAAAGATACGGAGAGTGCCCTAACCTCTGTATCTTCAGCCGCGAGCTCTCTCTCCGCGAGGGCGGTGTTAGTTCCCTCAAAGCGAGCATAAAAGGTGTTGAGCTCGTCCGGGAGAGAGGCAGCGGTGTTCACGGTGGAGTTTGTGTTCCCTTTATAGTCCGTGATGGTGTTAATTCCCCTCCACATGCTTCTGGAGTCGGTGGTGTTGAACTGTCCTTCAATCTTGTCCCTGTACTGCCGTTTTGCTGCTCTGATGGTTTTCCGGAGGGCATAACTTGCTTGTTTATGCTCCTCCGCATTACCGGAGTTAAAAGTGGAGGTCTGCGCATTGAGTGCCGCGCGAACATCCCCATTTAGCCACGGCTTCTGGTTTGGGTACAGCCGAATTGTTTTGGTCGGAACAACGTCTTCTACGCACTTCTTGATGAAACACGTTACGCTATCAGCGTAAACCTCGATGTCGTCATCAGAGGCCGACCGGAACTCAGCGGACATCCAAGTTTCTGTAAGGCAGATAATGCAGCAGTCCCTCGTGTCTCGCTGGAAAGAGATCCGCGCTCTCAGCTCACAGAGTTTATTGTCCAGAGACTGAACATTTGCCAGTAAAATACTGGGAAGCGAGGGATGAGTGAGTACTTACTCTGATGAGTACGCCGGCTCTCTTCCCTCTTCTCCGGCTGCGTTTCCGCGGTCGGGCCGCCCAGACAAAAGGATCCGCTGCTGTGTTTGTAAACGGCGGTTCGTCACTGAAGAATTTAAAGTCCGGTTTTCGGTGTGCGATTGCCGAACCAATGTCCAAACGTGTCTGTCTGTCGTACGTAGTAAGGCAGACAACATCCAAGACAAAAAACACAAAAACTATAAACAGAACAAACAAAAAACTACAATGTTTCAGCAGAGATCGCGACGTAGCGGCCATCCTCTGTGCCATCTTGACTCACTTTTTTGCTAAGCCTTGCTTAGCTTCAGTGGGAAACCAGTCTTGGGCTAGGTGCAATATATGCAACATATGCTATAGGAATACAATGTCTATCACAGCATACATATATAAGCTCCTTCAGTATTATAGGCAACTATCGCGTTTCTCCAGAGCTCATTTACCCTCCTCCATCCCCAGCTCCTCCTCTCATCCAGTCAGGATTTGGTATTCTAATTACCCTTGATCCAGACTAAATTCCAGAATTATTTTGCACACTAAATATTGACATTAATGATATCTGCAATATTATGTTGGTTCTGTTCTGTTTACCCTAAGAGGGGTTATTGCTGCTCTCCCTGCCCTTATCCATTCTAGGCTGCATGGATGGGCAGGAAGTTCTTGCCCAGAACAGAACCATACCACCAATCCAAACTATATGCTAATTGTCAATTATCTTTGATGATAGTGATCCTGACAGAATTCCCCTCTACCGCCAGTGGAAAAGAATCCAACAGGATTTCAACAGGCAGAAATCATATTCATCGATGAGTGAATGTATTCAAGTTTGATTAATGTTACTGTTGTATGAATCAGGGTGGGGCTGAAAGCCGTTGGATTGCTACTGAGAGACAAGCGCGACACGCGGCTCGAAAGCAGTGGAGCTTTTAATATGCCACAGATGACCACTTCCACTTCTTCATTTGAGTGTGTTGAAAGTTATCATGCTACTCTGTGCGTTCGCTCTGCGGCTACTATGAGACACTTGTTGCACACTGCAGTAAGCTAGATCGAAATTAGGCATGATAAAACATGGTGTCACTGATAGGCGATGCATGGACATGGTTTGTGTCCTAGTTAAAATTGATTATTTCTCTGCATTTAAACATTCTTCGAAACATTTGGGATAATGTACACAAGTCAACAAAATATATAACATTGTTCTAGTGGTTTTTGGATATTTTAATTGTGCCTTTAAATGTTGCCACAAGCATGCATTTCCAATGAGCCAGGGATGTCAGAACCAGTTGCAAAACTTGTTGTCATGTTCAAGAGAGGGTTAACCCTCTCGAGTCAGCGGTCGCGCCGGCGCGATCGGCTCTCTTTTTTTCTTATCAGTACCAAAGAGACTCAAATAACTCTTTCATTTTTTATCATTCAGGCAAGTGTTATACATCAATAACACAAACGTGACTAAATGACAGAATTTTCATTTTTGGGTGAACTATCCCTTTAAGTATGGTTTAATTCTCCGTAATAATGTTTTGTGTTTGCGGCAAGTGCTATAAGAGTTTGACTGACATCCCTTTGAGCAACACAGAGCACTTCACACCATTCCATGGAGACAGATCACAATATAATGAATTTCAGAGTACTATTGTGTTTCCTCAGGTTTCCACAGCAGTGGTCCCGCAGTCAAGCTGAGACAGGGATACATGTTTTCGTTGGCTCCGTCACTGGCCACTAAGAGTGTTCTGACTCTCTTCGACAGCGGATAGTTTCCATTTAATTCTGTACAGCGCTTGTGTTTCTTGATTTAGCTCCTGAACTAAATGCATTAGCTCAGCATGTCAGATTCCAAATGCAACATGCTTTTTCACCCTGTAAAAGACACTTCTTTAAAGGTTCCCCAATGCTGCCCTAATGCTAGAAGATCAGACCTACAGAGAATTTTTTTTCTGTTAAAAGTTTAGATTTTTCGACTTGTTAATCTGTGCTTTATGGATCCATTGCTATGGGCTGTTGATGTATAATTCATACACCAAATATAATGTGATCATTTTCAGCCCATTCAACATTCATCATTTTAAATGATGAATAATTGTTTGTGTTGTAGGCTCCAACTCCATGTGTGTGTGTGTTCTGAAAAGTAAGCCTGAAATGTTTCTCCCAAAGCTCATTTATTGCTTAACACTACACCCTTTCCCATGTGCTTTAAATCTGTATTGCATTAAATGTCTGTTGTTTTTACTGCAAGCTATGAAATTGTACAGCATACAGTGGTAAGTGGGTATAATACTTGTCTGTATTGCCAGTGCATGTAACATTTTACTGAGCACTACACCAGTTTTTAATTTGTTTGTACAAATTAGCATTTTAATGAAAATGGTGCTCCTGGGATTTGAGGAATAATTAAAGTACACTAAGGTCTGTAATAATTTTTGTGAGTTAAAAGCGTTGGTGCACCTGTCTTTAAATATTCCTAGTATTCCCAAAGCTGAAAAATGTTATTTCTGTTCAGTGGCCTCAGATGGCAGCTCAGAGCTGCGTTGCATTTCTGTTCTGTAATAGTCTTTGCACACCTGGGGATGTTAAAATGGCCACATTTTCTAATATGTTTTTGAGATATTGCCAGAGATTCAGGTGTGTCTTATCTGCCTGACTGCACATTGGTCTTATCCTACCATGAACCTGAATATATGAATTTGGTGCTGAAAATGTTGAATAACAAGAATCCAGAGAGCCCCAATGCAAAATATTTTGCATTTAAACCACATTTTAAAATGAATGAATGTCACTGCATTAAGGTGAGATCACATTTCTCAGAAATTCCATGGGCAAAAAAAGGTCATTTGCCAAAAGTGTAGTGATGTGTGAAGCAGAGAATTCATGTAGCCTACAACATACAGGGAAATCCTTCAAATGCATGCGAAAGATTGCATGATTCCCATTTAAATGACTGGATTTTGGCCAAGATAATTTGCTGAACAGTGGTAAATGTGGCCACACTTTCAGACAACAGAATATCAAAAAAAAAGAATAATAGATATTGTTTTTAATATGTATATAAGTTTATAAGTATATATAGTAGTATACATAATATATATGGTATCCAGAAGGGATATTTGTTTTTAATGGCCCTACAAGTTCGATTAAAACAACACAATTTGAATACATTTTTGTTTTTTGTATAAGGGAAGAACAAAGCAATAAACTTGGTTAAGACACATTATTTATCTGAGAAAATTATTTGGCAAAAAAGGCAAACTACAGCTAAAGGTTTTATTTTACTATACAAAAACAGCATAGACAAACAAAAATCTCACAGGAACATTCCCTTGATTCATATTTTCTTGATTCTTTCTTGGTTTTGCATGTGTTCATAATTTCTTTGTATGACAGCATGGCCAAGAAATACGTTTTTATTGCATTATTACAAATAAAACAACTGACTCCAAGCACAACTATGCAATATGCTTGCAAAATGTTTTGCGCAACAACTGTTTAATAATATTTGAAGAAGGGTGAAGATGTACATTTTCCTTGAATGTTTATAAATAAACATTATATATTATAAACATATTATTGTTTTCTTTAGTTCCAAGTAAAGGTCTTGTATCAATTTATTTGAAGGTGTCACTTATAGTGTGATTGTTATTCAATGCAATTACATTTAGACGTTTTAAGTGTGATTTAAATATCCAAATACCTTTTGGGGGAAGCACAATTGGTCGAGCATGTCTGGTGTGTCTGTGTGTGCTTTCTATTTTTTCTTTGAGTGTGTTCTATTTAAAAAAAATATGAAAACATCTGTTATCTTGGTCTCTTTTGGCAAAGTTTATTTCAGTCTGAAAGATGGGATGCTACTTTGACAATAAAACAAGAAGAGACTCAGTCCTTTCACGCACATCTGTGTTTATCTGCATCCTGTGAGTCTGTAAGGTCATAGAGCCTGAGCATTGGGAGAAGATGAAAAGAATGACAGAGACTGATGAGGAAACTGTAAAGCACGCCAGTGGCCTCTTTCTGGCTTGAAAAAGTATAATTCTGCACTGAAGTCTTTGTACAAGGTTTGGCTTTATCACATAAAGAAAACAGAGAGATACTGGGATTTTTTAAAATGTCCTTTACTTTGATGCCCAATATAGTGTTTAAAGGGATAGTCCACCCAAAAATGGGGGGGTATGGAGTGGGGTCGTTTTTCAGAGGTTGGTCTTGGCCCCTTAGTTCCAGTGAAAGGAAGGAAGTTCCTAAGAAACTTTTAATGCTTCAGCATACTAAGACATTTTGGACAATTTCATGCTCCCAACTTTGTGGGGACCCTTCCTGTTCCAACATGACTGTGCACCAGTGCACAAAGCAAGGTCCATAAAGACATGGATGAGTGAGTTTGGTGTGGAGGAATTGAATTGCCCTGACTGACCTCAACCCAATGGAACACCTTTGAGATGAATTAGAGTGGAGACTGTGAGCCAGGCCTTCTTGTCCAACATCAGTGCCTGACCTCACAAATGTGCTTCTAGAAGAATGGTAAAAAATTCCAACCCGTTATCACTCCCAAGGCGTCAAAATCTGAAGCATGGTCAAGTGCCTTCCATGTCACAATGAAGACGCTAAAGGTACCCTTGATGGTCAGGGTGCTTTATTGATTTCAATGAGAAACCTTTGGCGTCATACACAGACGAGTTGGCCATGGGAACATTATCGTCATGATGAAATTATATATTGGGATGATTTTGCCATTATGACATATTGTTGTGTGATTCTCAATTTAATCAGCCAGCATAATTTTATTTACATTTATTTACACTATTTAGACACGTTTGAACATATAACCCAACCCCATCCCATCCCTAAACCTACCCATTTGTGTATTATATGATATAAAATACAGGATATAACAGGCAGATACGACTGCAGGCGCAATTTATTCAAAAAGTACAAATATTCCAAGTGTTCCGAGGCCAAACGATTGATTTGTGTGCGATCAGCATCTTCATCTGCCGAAGATCATGCACACATTCAACATTTTTAGATTCCCGCCCGAAGAGACGTTACGTCAGATTTCATAGTGAAATTGCATTGCCTCTCGTATGTCTTGTGACCAATTGCGTCATTACGTCAGCTCTGATTGTAAAATATAATTGGCTCTCGTGTGTCTTGTGACCGATTGCGTCATGCTAAAGAGTCGTGTGTATTATTTGAATGAGATATAAATGAGTGCGTTGCGTTCACGGAGCGGCTGGATCATCATTTCAGTGATTAAAACATTAAGATCAACTCTGTTCTTTACATGAAGATATCTTATGACTTCAGAAGACTTGGAATGCAACATGAGTTAATAATTTTATACAGTTTTGTTCAGTTTTTGCAATAAATACCTGTGACTGTACTTGTATTTGCCTGTTACGTGTTTTATATTGTTTAGAAGTGGGGTAAGTTGCTCCAAAATATAAAAGTAGCCTATAAATATTCATTAAATCATGTCTGCTTTTACAAATGCAAAGAATAAACGCTTCTTGATCTGACGCATTGGGCAAACAACTGAAATCTATGGAGTACCCTTTGCGTTGATATAGTGAAGCCTAAGGGTGCCTTTAGCGTCTTTAATGTCTCTCATCCACTATACACACTGCTCTCTCCCACCTGGAAAAGAGGAACACGTATGTGAGAATGCTGTTTGTGGACTACAGCTCAGCATTCAACACCATTGTGCCCTCCATACTTGACATTAAACTCCGGGCTCTAGGCTTAAACAGCCTGTTATGCAGCTGGATCCTGGACTTCCTGTCAAACAGACGCCAGGTGGTCAGAATGGGCAGTAACATCTCCTCATCACTGACTCTCAACACTGGAGCCCCTCAGGGTTGTGTTCTCAGCCCACTCCTGTACTCCCTGTACACACATGACTGTGTGGCTACCCACAGCTCCAACACCATCATCAAGTTTGCTGACGATACGACGGTGGTAGGTCTTATCACCGACAATGATGAAACGGCCTACAGAGAGGAGGTGCACACTCTGACACGGTGGTGTCAGGAGCACAACCTCTCCCTCAACGTCAGCAAGACCAAGGAGCTGGTGGTCGACTTCAGGAGGAATGAGAGTGAACACCGCCCCATCACCATCGATGGAGCACCGGTGGAGAGAGTCAGCAGCTTCAAGTTCCTCGGTGTCCACATCACAGAGGAACTCTCATGGTCCGTCCACTCCGAGGCCGTTGTGAAGAAGGCTCATCAGCGCCTTTTCTTCCTGCGACGGCTGAGGAGGTTTGGAATGAACCGCCACATCCTCACACGCTTCTACAGCAGCACCATCGAGAGCCTGCTGACTGGCTGCATCACCACCTGGTACGGCAACAGTACCGCCCGCAGCCGCAAAGCCCTGCAAAGGGTAGTGCGCACGGCCAGCTGCATCATCGGAGGTGAGCTTCCCTCCCTCCAGGACATTTACGCCAGGCGGTGTGTGAAGAGAGCTCAGAGGATCTTCAGAGACTCTAGCCACCCGAACCATGGGCTGCTCTCACTGCTGCCATCAGGCAGACGGTACCGCAGCATCAGAACACGCACCAGCCGACTTCAGAACAGCTTCTTCCCACAAGCAATCAGACTACTTAACTCCTGATCCATCAGGATCATAACACACACTGGACAGAATATCACTCCGCACAACCCACTGTAGATACACACACATTATATACACATTTATGTATCATTTATTATTTATCATTTATCATATAGCACCTATTGTACATAATTGGATCTCTACTGTGAATAATAATGTATACTGTACATTGTATATTATTATTATTATTATAGCTTAATGTATACTGTTTAATGTATGTTTAGTGTATATTGTTTAAAGTATATGTATATTGTAAGTATGTGTATATTGGCTAAAGCTGTGAGAACTACACTCACATTGTGTAAATTATTTATTGTTTATTGTAGAGTTTACTGTGCTGTGAGTAATTGTGTGCGCATCAGATGTGTAATCTGTTGTTGCTTAAATGTTGTACATGTCATGTCGTGACTGCTATGTTGCTCGGAACTGCACCAAGAATTTCACCTGCTGTTGCACTTGTGTATATAGCTGTGTGACAATAAAGTGATTTGATTTTGATTGATGTGACGCGAATGGCACTTGACCATGCTTCAAAGTTTGATGCCTTGGGAGTGAGAATGGGTTGAAAATTCCAATAAACACACTCCTAAACCTTGTGGAAAGCCTTCCTCCAGAAGAGTTGAAGCTGTTATAGCTGCAAAGGGTGGGTCAACTCCATATTAATTCCTACGGATTAAGAATGGGATGTCATGTGCATATAAAGGCAGGCGTCCCAAAACTTTTGGCAATATAGTGTATATTTAGACATTCTCAAAGAATACTTTTTGTCAAGGTTTAGATTTTGTTTAAAATGTTGATTTGAAGTGTCGTTTTTTCCAATAATTTTTCTACAGTCAAACCTTAATTATTTTGTACATATACCGTAAATCCTCTAATATAGGCCCGGGCCTTTATTTTACTCAAGCGCATCGCGGTCCAGGCCTTTATTGGAAGGAGGCCAGAATTAGAGGCAGGCCTCAATTTCTATTTGAGCAAATCAAACTACCAGTAGAATGACTAAAAATGAGATTTTGCGTCTATTTCAACCTATAAAATACTAGGTTCATTTATTGAAAACGTACAGTTACCATAACATTATGGTATGCATACAGAACATTAACAACAAATACCGGTAATTCAGGCTAAATTCCAGTGTAGAAATATGGTAAGAAAAACGTAGCAAACATAGGCTACCGGTAGTGCATTGTAAACACTTAACCATACACGGTGATAATTAGGTTATTGATTCATAACAAAAGGCAACAGACACCTTACCGCTCCAAAGTTTAACCATTCCTGTCTCGTTTGGTTTGAAGTTATAAAAAAAAATCCTCCAATTCTGTTTAATCCTCGTCCTCCACAGTTTCCTCCTCCTTTTCATCTCTCCCTGTAAACTCCTCATCACTCCGCGCCAGCCTCTACAACAAGTTAATTATTGTACAGCTCCTCTTCGTCCTCCTCATGTTCCGCTGACCGCTGCGCGTCTGTTCTCATCCTCGCGCCGTAAACGTTAGCCTACCGGACCCGGTGACTGAAGTCTCACGTGCTAGTCAAGAGTGAGGTGATCAGACATCCCAACCTGAAAAAAGTCATTTCAGGGAGGTATCTCTCCTAAAATTATGTAGATCACTTTTACTATTTACATAAGCTGCTTATACTATTTATGTAAACTGCTTTTATTTATATTTCATTGCAACTTTAAACAGGTCTAAGGAGTTTGTTGTTTTCATGTAGCCTTGGCAACTAGCCGACCTGAAAAATATGCACATGAAATTAAACTTGTTTAACTCAACCATAACATGTTAGTTACAAACTGTAGAGAGTGCAAGATTGTCATTATGTTTATACTTTATATTTTCGTTTTTTGGGGCACTCTCCCTCTGCCATGGCGCTCCAGTTTCTAAATACACTGAACTGATTAATTCGGTTCGGGAGAAGAGATAAAAGCCCGCCCACACTGACAATTGATTGGTTGACTTACCGAAACAAGCCAATCAGGACGCTCTCCGTCTTACATGCGCTTCATTAGGTGCACACTAGCACACACGTAAGGTTTCTCGCTCTCTCTCCCTCTCTGCCGTGCGCGTGTGCACAGTTTGTGTCTCGCATGCGCGCTCTTGCTCGCTCGCTCTAGATTGCGGGAGAATTTTACTAATTTGCGGGCATCAGGGAGCCGCTATAAATATGCGGGAGACTTGGGATGTCTGGGTGATTGACATGACCAGTACCCTGTGGTACTTGAATGTTACTATCACAAGCAAGCATAATGTTGAGGCCTGCCCAGAAAACGATACTCGGTTACTTAACGTAACCTCGGTTCTCTCTAGAAGAGGGAACGAGTATTGCGTAAGTTCCTTACGCTACGGGAAAGTATTCTTTCTTCGAGATTTCTGAAAAACCCAAAATTATCCTTAATTTTGTAACATTGTCAACGCAGTGCGGCAGCCTGGCAGACCATAGCAGGCTATTCCAGCGTGCTATTGGCTGCTCTGCTGGCAACTGCAGCAGCCTATCGGTGAGCCCGCGTGACGTGGCGACCAATGAGGGCGCTTCGCGCCCACCTGGCTTCATTTGCCTACAGGTGGGGCGTGGCCACGTGTATATAAGCAGGGCTCACGGGCTGCATATTCGGTTTTCGTAGTTCTGAAGCGTAAAAAGCCCGCGGGGCGCACGGCAAGGAACGCAATACTCGTTCCCTCTTCTAGAGAGAACCGAGGTTACGTTAAGTAACCGAGTATCGTTCTCTTACGAGAGGTTCTCTCGTATTGCGTAAGTTCCTTACGCTACGGGAACATATTGTCAACGCCGTGCGCGCCTCGCGTACAGCATATGTATCCCAGGGAACCGGGGACCATAACACTGCTCGGGCAGGGTGGCCGGTAAGGAAAACGGGCCACCACATCTACAGACACTTCATTCGAACTGACGGGTGGTTACAACGGGTGGTTACAACACCCTGTCCCATGAATGAGGGAACGGCACCTGCCGGTCTCCTTCAAATTCACCACACCTTGTCTCATGAATGAGGGAACGGCAACGCCGGTCGCCTTCAAATTCACAATATTTTGTTATATGAGTGAGGTAACGGCACCGCCGGTCACCTTCAAACTCACAACAGCTCGTCTCGTAAATGAGGAAACGGCACCGCCGGTCTCCTTCAAATTCACATGAGCCTAGTACCGAACTTACTACCAGTATGTGAGCTATGTCTGCGCAGAATCACTGGGCAGGACCAACAGCCCTATTGAACTGGTAACACTTTCGCCTGTAAGGCAGGAACTTCCAGATTGTAAAATCTCACGAACGTAGACGGGGAGGCCCAGCCTGCCGCCATACAGATATCGTGGATGGAAATCCCTCTGGCCCAAGCCCACGAAGAGGCCATGCCTCTGGTGGAGTGTGCTCTGACACCTAGCGGGCACTGCAGGTGTTTGGAAGCGTATGCAGTTGCAATCGCGTCCACTATCCACCTGGAAAGGGTCTGTTTCGAGGAGGCGAGACCTTTAGTGCGCCCACCAAACGAAACCAATAGCTGCTCAGAACGCCTGAAGGCGGCGGAGCGTGTGACATAAACCCTCAATGCCCTGACAGGGCAGAGGATATTGCCACCGTCCCCCTCGTCGGATGCTGGCAGAGCCGGGAGGGAGATAATCTGCGCCCTGAAGGGAGTGCCAATCGCTTTGGGGACATAACCATGCCTCGGTCTGAGAATGACCTTAGAGTCATTAGGACCGAACTCCATACACGTCGGGCTCACTGAGAGCGCGTGTAGATCCCCCACGCGTTTCACTGAAGCCAGAGCTATCAGGAACGCGGTTTTTAGCGAAAGGAACCTTGGTTCCACAGTCTCGAGCGGTTCAAAAGGATGGGCCTTCAAAGCCTCTAGGACCAAGGCCAGATCCCATATAGGAACCGATGGGGGCCGCGGGGGATTCATCCGTCTGGCTCCTCTGAGGAAACGGATGATGAGCTCGTTCCTTCCTAGCGTGCTACCTAGCATCGTCTGAGCGAACGCTGCTATAGCCGCCACATACACTTTGAGCGTGGAAGGGGACCCGCCCAGTTCCAAAAGCTCTTGGAGGAAGGAGAGCACCCGCTGGACCCCACATTGCTGTGGGTCCAATCCCTTGGAAACACACCACTCAGTGAACACCGACCACTTAGAACTATATAACCGCCTCGTCGAGGGGGCTCTAGAGTGTGAAATCGTGTTCATAACCCCTTCGGGCAGGTCAACGGGTATCCGTTAGTCACCCATACATGCAGAGACCAACGCTCTGGATGGGGATGCCAAACTGACCCTCCTGCTTGAGAGAGGAGGTCTGCTCTCAGCGGAACTGGCCAGGGGGGTGAGTGCGACAGCTTCACCAGCTCTGGGTACCAAATCTGGTTCTCCCAGCGCGGCGCTATAAGGAGCACCAGGCGGCGCGTCTCCCTGATTTTCGCTATGACCTGGGGCAATAGGGAAATCGGCGGGAAAGCATACAGCGGGAGGCTGGGCCAAGGTTGGGACAGCGCATCCTCGCTTTTGGACAGAAACCTCGGGCAGCGGGCGTTCTCTTTTGTTGCAAAGAGGTCGAGCTCCGCTCTGCCGAATAGGCGCCATACCAGCTGGACTGTCTGAGGGTGCAGGGACCATTCTCCTGGGAGAATGAGGCCCCTGGACAGCTTGTCCGGGCCCACATTGAGGTGGCCCGGTACGTGCGCAGCTCTCAGCGAGCGCAGCGAGCTGTGTGCCCACACGAGCAGGCGTTCTGTCAGATTGCCCAGACACCTGGACCTGACACCGCCCTGCCGGTTCACATAGGGCACCACTGTGGTATTGTCCGACCGGACCAACACGTGGTGTCCTCGTATAAGCGGGAGAAACTGCTTGAGCGCGTTCTCTACCGCTATCATCTCCAAACAGTTTATGTGTAGGAGCTTTTCCCCGCTCGACCAGAGGCCCGAGGCCGATCTGCCCTCGAAAACGGCGCCCCAACCCGTGGTGGAGGCGTCCGTCGAGATGACCTTGCGGTGTGAGATGGCTCCCATCGTCACTCCCCGCTGGTACCAGTCGGCTACTAACCAGGGCTCTAGGGCTGAAACGCAGCCCTGAGTCACTCTGATCCTGAAGCCTCCGGACGCCCAGGCTCTGTGAGGCACTCGGGCGTTTAACCAGCATTGCGGCGGGCGCATGCGCATTAAGCCCAGCTGGAGCACAGCTGCAGCTGAGGCCATACGTCCCAGCATCCTCTGAAAGAGCTTGAGAGGTGCGATTTTGCCCGGCCGGAAGTACGCATCCATGCGCCGAACTTGGCGTGCGCGTTGGGGTGACAGGCGGGCTGACATTGCCACAGTGTCCAGATTCAAACCCAGAAATGAGGTTGATTGCGTGGGCACTAATGAGCTCTTGGTCCAATTGACCGTGAGCCCCAGGCTGTCCAGATGGCTGAGCAGCATTGCCCTGTGGGCGAGGAGCTCGGCCTCTGACTGCGCCAGGATGAGCCATTCGTCCAGATAGTTCAACACTCGCATCCCTCGACTTCTCAGGGGAGCGAGGGCCGCGTCCATGCACTTCGTAAATGTACGGGGTGCTAGTGACAGGCCGAACGGAAGGACGGTGTATTGATAAGCCTGGCCGTCGAAGGCGAATCGTAAGAATGGCCTGTGACGCGGCGTTATCTTGATTTGAAAATATGCGTCTTTCAAATCTAGGGAGATTAGCCAGTCTCTCGGGCGAATATGCGCGAGGATCTGCTTGGTCGTGAGCATCTTGAACGATCTTCTCATAAGAGCTTTGTTCAGACGCCTCAGATCCAGAATCGGTCTGAGCGACCCAACCCTTTTTGGCACGAGAAAATACCGGCTGTAAAAGCCTGACTCGCTCATAGAATGGGGAACCGGTTCTATAGCCCCTTCGCACAGCAGTGTGGCTATCTCCGCTCGAAGTAGATGTGCTACTTCCTCGCTCACTCTCGTCTCCGTACGCGCACAGAAGCGCGGAGGGCGGCGAGCGAACTGCAGAGTGTAGCCGTGCTTCACTGTTTTCAGCACCCATTCTGATACACCTGGAATGGCTTCCCACGCTCTCGCGTGTGCCACACGGGATAGAACGGCCTCCGGGCTCGAACCGCCGCGCTTTGCGGGTTCGACGGCCTGTATAGGAGGGGCGGGCGCCCTACACACTGTATCTCTGCCGCTTCGAGCAGGGAGTGGCTTGTGTGTGGCCTTACACTCGTCGTTCCGGCCACCTTGGGCGGAGAACAAATGGTGTGTGGCGCGGCGCATGGCGCCGGGGGCAGAATGTTCGCGAAAATGTGTGAGCGCGTTTGAGCGGGCACAACTCTTACGCGTGGAACATGACCGGTTAAGAGTGGCTGTGTGACAGCGCGTGTGGTGATTAGGCGTGGGCGCAAATAAGCGGACACGTGACCTAACTCTAGCACTCGAGCGGCCGGTGGCCGCTTTATGTGAGTGAGAGACACGGGATTTGTGGTGCTTGGGTGCAGGGGTGAACACAAAAGTGGGCACGTTTACTGCATTTGAAAACACATACGGCGTGAGCCGTGCAACCAGAAAAAAGGCAACTTCGTGATTTCTCTGGTTCGTCATAAAAACGGCGGTTGTAGACAGGCGAGAGGGCAGTTTTGCCGGCTCGTTTGCTGCGTGAGAGCCATCTGCAGCAGCCACAGGAGTGGGGGCTGACAGGAAGAAGAGTTTTGACGGTGGTCCGACCATGGCGGGACTTAACCGTCGCTTCCCCCCTCTGCTAGGAGGACTTTGGAGGGGCTACAGTTGGAAACAGGCGAGAGGGCGAGTTCGCCGGCTCGTAGGCTGCGTGGAAAACATCTGCAGTAGCCACAGGAGTGGGGACTGACAGGAAAAACAGAGTTTTAACGGTGGTCCGGCCGCAGCGGGACTTAACCGTCTTTTCTCTCCTTATGTATAGACGTCCAAAAATACTCGAGCACCACGTGGTGCGAGTTAGCTTTCTGTATGTAAGAAAAGCTGGCCGCGAGCCCGGGGAAGCGGACAGTAAAACATTTTTATCTGCCGCGAGAGCTGGGCAGAACTCGGGTCTCCGGCGTTTCAGCCGCTGATTTTGCCACTGTGCTACCGGGAGGGACACAATAGCGTTCAGTTAGCGCGAGCATACAGCAGTACGTCCTCGTGCTTGTAGGCAGTCGTGCGTGCATAAAAGACAGGCTCGTTACTGCAATAGTAATATTTCCGGCCGCCTGAACTGGAGAGGGGGCTGAGAAATGCTAGAGAATGGCGGTTCGTCCGGCCACAGCGGGACGAAAACACCCTCTGTTAATTTCCCGGTGAGCGCGCGCTGAACGTGCTCGTGACCGAGCGCACTCACATTCCTTGTGAACGGCGCAATCTGCGCGGTCCAAGAGGGGGGAGTGCGGGTTCGTTGGAGAGCATATGTCAGCGTCATGTCTTATGACGGCGTATGTTTGCTGGCGTGCGTGTCTTAACAGGCTCGTGTACAGCAATATGAACAATTCCAGTCGCCTGAACTCATGAGGGGACTGAAAAATGTGCGCGAGGGTGGAACAGCTCTCTTGTAACGTAAAGAGAGCTGCAGGACCGTGCATTTCTGCCATCCCTTGTATATAAGCGGCGCATCAGCGCGGCATGAACAGAGGGGGGAGGAGGCTCACTCCGAGACCGTTCATTTCTACCATCCCTTGCAAGCGGCGCGGTGGCGCGGCTTGAACAGAGGGGGAGGAGGCTCGCTCCGAGACCGTTCATTCCTACCATCCCTTGAAAGCGGCGCGGTGGCGCGGCTTGAATAGAGGGGGAGAAGGCTCGCTCCGAGACCGTTCATTCCTACCATCCCTTGTAAGCGGCGCGGCTTGAACAGAGGGGGAGGAGGCTCGCTCCGAGACCGTTCATTTCAACCATCTCTTGTAAGCGGCGCGGTGGCGCGGCTTGAACAGAGGGGGGGAACAGCGGAGTGATGTCGTCATAAAACTGCTCGAGTCGAGCCCGCAGGGTCGACATAGAGAGTTCCTCACACTCGGGGCATTCGCCCGCGAGGAGTGCGGTGGCGGCGTGGTCACGGCCCAGACAGAGAGCGCAGACACATGGCGGTCTCTGGTGCTGAGCTGCACGTGGCATGAGCCGCAGGTGGAACGAGGCGTTTTGATAAAAACGCTCGTGCTCTTTTATGAAACGTGTGACGCAACGGCGAGAACACGTGCAATGAAAGGATATAATGCTGCCGGATAGCAGAGCAGGCACGGATGGCTGAAGGTGGCGCGATGCTGCCGGCTTCTCCAGGCGCTGTCCTCTGCTTGCTCGTCTGCACGATCACGGCGGCGGGTTCCAGATCCAGCGATGCGAAGGGCTTCGCTGAAGAAAAGAAAATCGAATATGCAGCCCGTGAGCCCTGCTTATATACACGTGGCCACGCCCCACCTGTAGGCAAATGAAGCCAGGTGGGCGCGAAGCGCCCTCATTGGTCGCCACGTCACGCGGGCTCACCGATAGGCTGCTGCAGTTGCCAGCAGAGCAGCCAATAGCACGCTGGAATAGCCTGCTATGGTCTGCCAGGCTGCCGCACTGCGTTGACAATGTTACAAAATTAAGGATAATTTTGGGTTTTTCAGAAATCTCGAAGAAAGAATACTTTCCCGTAGCGTAAGGAACTTACGCAATACGAGAGAACCTCTCGTAAGAGAAACGTTGGTTCTAATAATAGCCCCGGCCGCTATTAGAGACCGGCCTTTATTTACCTTCGGTGACAGCGAGACCGGCCAATGTTGGAGACCCGGCCGCTAATGGAATACAGGCCAATATTAGAGGATTTACGGGTAACATCAAAATTCAATACAAATGTAACAAATTGAAAAGGAATTATTTATCAGAGTTTAATCATTCTGGGTGTGATCTGATTTCAACCTCTTATTTGAGTTTTCTTGAATTTTGCCATATTGTTATAGCCACAGCAGTTAATTTGTGTGTATAATAGTGTGTTGTGTATGTGTGTAAATGGATGTCTGTTTTGTACTCTTGATGTTTTAGAGTGTAACCCCTTCCTTGCTGTCTGTCTGTCTGTTTTTTTTTTCTTCTTTTTTTTTTGCATTGTGGCTGAATTATTGATTATATTACACACATTTGCAAAAACTTGCTTTGAGTTATGTCACACCAATTCATGTATCTTTGGGGGTGGGGTGGTTGGAGTGTGTCTATTTTGCACTCTTGATATTTTAGAGTGTCACCCCTTCACTGCTGTGTGCTTTTTTCTGCATTGCGCCTGATTTGTAGATTGTAAACATCCCCCCCGGCTCCCAAATATTGCTCTCTTTTTTCATACTTTTCATATTGCCCATTCATTTCGCTGTAATTTCTGATTGTTAACAACACAATTGTGACTATTTTTAACCATTTAGCTTCGTATCAAGTTCACCATTTTTGTCATTTCAATGAAGTAGCGATATAAAAAAATGTAATAAAATAAAAAAAATCCTGTCTAAAATGACCAAACAACATCCAGAGGTTAAACATTCCTTCAGCAGTTCATATCTATTTGGTTTATGTGGGCTATGTTTCAAAAGCTTTATAACAATCTTATTGGTCACTACAAACCTCCTTTTTCTTTGTGGTTGTGTTCATTGCATTTGGTGCAAAGTGTCACCAGAGAGCTTCACAACGGTCAAGCACTTGACCAAAGGAATATGATCCTGTAAAATCCATTAAATTCAGAAGCTTTTGAGCAACCAGCACAGCTCATTTCCTTCATGTGCTCACATCCTGTTTTAGCATGCCTCAGTGCCATCTCCTCTCACCGGACAGGTCAGGGGTCATGAATAACTCAGCTAAATGATTTCTGTGCCGTGTTTAAAAGGAATGCCAGGAGTTTTGCACCATAAAATTAGACATTGACTGTGACGGGAATGACGATTGGAAAAATGTCTGAATGACTCAATAGGAATGTTTGTGTACAGTGTAATCAATGTTACAGTATTTTTTAGGGAAACTTGGACTTTTTGGTCCAAGCCATATTAAATCCACATCAAAAGAGTTTGGGGTCTTTCTTTTTCTCTTACAGTAATAAACAACTCAGTGCCTTATTAAACGGTCTTGGTTTATGGCATGCAAACACACATCATTTTCTGCTCATCTAAACTTGGAGGCAAAATAATGTTGAGTTGTAAAAAGCCTTTCAAGTTCAGTACATCAACTCATTTATAGAGTTATAGTTCCTCCGGGGCTTGTTGAGTTTTCTTGTTGCATGGCCTAAATCAGTTTCATTATTAGCCAGCTGGATAGAGATAACCTTCCTTTCACGGCTACTGGTGACATTTCTATGGTAATACCATAAAGAATGCTAAACATTACCCATTATTGCCCATTTAATTAACCCAACAAGACAGCAGCATTTCTATTTGAAGTTTATGTAAAAAAAAAAATAAAAAAAAAATCCAAATGACATTGCTACTGATATGAATAAGAATTCCAGCACTGAGGCTTCAGTTTCAGTATACATTTATTTATTTATTTATTTATTTATTTATTTATTTATTTATTTATTTATTTATTTATTTATTTATTTATTTATTTATTTCAAAAAATGGTAACCCGCAACAGTTTTAATCATTGCAAGAATATTAAAATAGAATGACAGCATAAGTTTCCTCTTATTACTAAACTGACCAATCAGAATGTATATTCAAATTTTGCATTTGCTTTTGTTCACAATGTGGTGGACATTTCAAAAGGGGAGGGACCAAAACTTGCCCCAATCATTGTCAGAGGTAACTATTCAAGCAAATCAGCTTGCAGTATTACATTAATGCGTTATCACGTCTGCTTATAAAGAGAACAGGTGATGAGACACTTTCAACTTCAGCCAAAATAGTGCTGAAATGCAAATTAAGGTTAAGGTGTAAGTGAGGATTAACAACAGGGTCATATATGAATTTGCCATAATAGTGATGTGGAGGATGTTCCTGTCCACGTTAGATGGAATGGGGCTCTCCATTTATTTAATGGTACACTATGTAACTTTTGGCACATTTTGCAGAAGTTTTGGTTGTGCTTCGGCTCTGCGTGACTGTGCAGAAGAATATGGTTCTTTCTCATAATTAAAAAAGAGAGATAAATGATCCTAGTGCTCATAAAACTTTCACTACTAAAGGCTTAAGAGATATAACCAGTTTAGATGGAAAGGATCTCCAGATGACTAGCTGAAGACATTACTATACCCATTAATAAACACAGTACTTCCTTAAAAATAAATTCCAGCACACTGCTACAACAATTCATAATGAAATAAATAAATAATACTTTACAATGATCTCTGTTATAGAGCTACATTTAGCAATTTATTAATTTATTTACTCGCCTGTTGAGTAATAAAAATGCCATCTCCGCATTTACAACATTTCAAATCCCTCAGTTCTCGCCATTTCTAAAAAGCCAAGCCAATGTTGATTCTTGTTTTATTATGAGCTCTGTCGCATTCAATTTTTTCCAGAAGACTTGTTGCCTTCAGGTTACAAGTCCGACTCTAACCATTTTGCCACAACTGCCCATATTGAGGAGCTTACATTTTAGACATTACCATTTGATTTGTGTATTTTTGGCTACCAAAGAAATTAATTTAAAGTAATCAAGCAATTGTCTCTTGTGTATTGCTTCTGATTGGCTCATCGTTTTTTAATTAATTGGTTAAGTAAATGATTCAATGCTTGTTTGTTGCTGAATGAATCAAAGATTTTGAACAAGTCAGTGGTTTCGATATACACACAAAACATACAACACATTAAATATTGCATAACATAGTACAGCACATAAACATACTTAGTAAACACAAAAAACAGTAACATCATAAAGTTACGAGACAGACATAATACATGCATTATATGGGCATGAAGACAACATAGCATCAGTATAATGATAGAAACAGTATGTACATTGTGTAAAGGTGTAGTGTCAACTTAGGAGGATACCCAATTCCAGATTGTAAAGTCTGCATATGATTCCTTAGGTGCATACTGTGCATACTGCACAAAATATCAATGAACGAAGCTGACATAAAACATACATAGGCCATTGCTTAAGGCTGATTGACAGTTGGAACATTAATTACCCCGTCTGTTCTTTTCTTCAGCTGTTGTGATGAGAAGGCAACGTGCTTCGTAGCCCTAAAGTTGTTTTCCAACCGTCTCGGCTTCACATTGGATCACGTTCAGCCACTGGTGGCTTATTGTTTTAAGATCTTTAAGAGTGGGTTTCATCCAGCTACTTGTGAATACAGGGCTGTCAGTCATATTTTCATTTAACAAAGACCAGCAATCGAGTGAAACCAGACAAAAAGGGATCAATTCAGTATGGAAACTTAAAATATCTGAGGTAACAAACGCAGCCAAGTGGTTTTTATGGATACATGGAAGACTTTATGAAATCATTGTAGGCGAAAGACCAACACTGTTAGCAAAATATATACTGAAAAAGAGGTTACAGAACATACAAATGTTAATCCTCATTTCAACTACACTGAAAAAACTAATTTTCCAAATGTTTTGTTTAGTTTTATAGATGAAGTGCCTGAAACTGAAAACAAGTCTTTTTTTTTTACCTCATTGGTAAAAAAAATATATATATATATATATATATTCTTTTGAGCATAAATCTGACCAAATTTTGTGAGATTTGTTTATTTACATATTGCATGTACAGTGGGGAGAGCAAGTATTTGATACACTGCCGATTTTGCAGGTTTTCCTACTTACAAAGCTTGTAGAGGTCTGTAATTTTTATCATAGGTAGGCTACATTTCAACTGTGAGTGACGGAATATAACAAATCCAGAAAATCACATTGTATGATTTTTAAATAATTAATTTGCATTTAATTGGATGACATAAGTATTTGATCACCTACCAACCAGTAAGAATTCCTGCTCTCACAAACCTGTTAGTTTTTCTTAAAGAAGCCCTCCTGTTCTCCAAGCATTATCTGTATTAACCGCACCTGTTTGAACCTGTATAAAAGACACCTGTCCACACACTCAATCAAACAGACTCCAACCTCTCCACAATGGCCAAGACAAGGTCTCCCTGCTCAAGCCAGCGCATGTCGAAGCCCGTCTGAATGGAGGTGTAAACATCCTTCTTTGAGGATGCTTTTCTGCAAAGGGGACAGGACAACTGCACCGTATTGAGGGGAGGATGGATGGGACCATGTTTCGCGGGATCTTGGCCAACAATCTCCTTCCCTCAGTAAGAGCATTGAAGATGGGTCGGGGCTGGGTCTTCCAGCATGACAACGACCCAAAACACACAGCCAGGGCAGCCAAGGAGTGGCTCCGTAAGAAGCATCTCAAGGTCCTGGAGTGGCCTAGCCAGTCTCCAGACCTGAACCCAATAGAAAATCTTTGGAGGGAGCTGAAAGTCCGTATTGCCCAGCGACAACCCCGAAACCTGAAGGATTTGGAGAAGGTCTGTATGAAAGAGTGGGCCAAAATTCCAGCTGCGGTGTGTGCAAACCTGGTCAAGAACAACAGGAAACGTATGATCTCTGTAATTGCAAACAAAGGTTCCCTTTCGTTCAGTCACTACGACGTAACGTTAGTGACTAACGAATGGGGGTTTCGCTTAGAAGCCTATCATCTTCGAGATCTTAGAAAACGCCCAATGGCGTGCCAATGCCATGGGCATGCGGAATTTGCATACGTAACTCCGCATCACCGCGTGAGTATATAAGGAAGTACGTGGCAATATCGCATTACATTTCTGCTTCGGAGCCAAGAGTACCTACCTCTTCACTCCTCACAAGCCTTCTGAGACTCTGTCAGCTTCTTCGAGACGAGCAGCTTTCCAGTCGGTGTTGGTGTGGCGGCGCGTTCCAGTGATCGCATACTTCCTGCCTGCTGATCTGTGCAGTGGTCTGCATCCAGCTGGTGTGTGTTTCCCTGGGTGCTTCGGCATCGACTGTGATGCTTCCTCTCACAAAAAGAGCTTGCGCGTGGCACGTCCTTTTCAGGATGTCTCGCGCGTGCACTTCTGGGTGCGGTCTCCACAAGAGGCGGCACTTTGGCTGTGGCCAGGGTGACCTGAGGGTGACGGTGTGGAATCAAGTTCCGAAGCTCATGTCTCGGCCCACACCCCCCTCTCATGCACCAAACCCGCCGGGTGTTCAGGCGTGTGCATCAGGGCCGGCTCCTGCTGTCCCGACTGTCGCGTTTGGCGCCGCGGAGAACAAAGAAATGTTGATCGACGCATCACAAGGTGGGCTGGAGTCATCTGAGGATGATGATTCGGCTGTGCTGCCGCCTTCGAGTGTGCCAGCATTGCCCGAGTCAGACCCAGAGTTGACAGCCATGCTCTCCCGGGCAGCCGTGACGCTTGGGGTAGAACCCTCTGCCCCGACCTGAGCGTTCGCGGTTGGACGATTGGTTTTTGGGGGCGGCGCTTTCGGACACCCGTCCGGCCACCCCTCCAATTCCTTTCTTCCCGGAAGTGCATGAGGAGGTTGTGGGTCCTGGAAGAACCCGTTGTCTTCCCGTGACCGTTCGGCGACCTCCTCCGCCTTCTCCGCCCTCGATGGAGCCGCGGTTAAAGGGTACACTGGGGTCCCCCCAGTCGAGCGCTCTGTTACGATGCAACTGTGTCCGCAGAGTGCTTCGACCTGGCGCGGTGACCCAAAGCACCCCTCCAAAGCCTGTAGGTTTTTGTCATCCCTGGTGGTGAAGACCTATAGAGCTGCGGGGCAGGCCGCCACTTCTTTGCACGCCATGGCAACTCTTCAGGCCTACCAGGCCAAGTTGCTATGTGACCTGCACGAGGGTGGAGCTGATCCAGGACTCAGAGATGAGTTGCGTGCCGCCACCGACCTCGCTCTCCGGGCGACGAAGGTGACAGCCCCGCTCCCTGGGTCAGGTGATGTCCACAGCAGTGGTACAGGAGAGACACCTATGGCTCACCCTGGCTGATATGCGGGACGCCGATATTTCGGTGATATTTCTTTGACGCCCCCATATCCCAGGATGGGCTATTCGGCGGCGTGGTTGAGAGGTTCGCCCAACAGTTCTCAGCCACCCAGAAGCAGACTGAGGCCATTAAACACATACTTCCCTGGCGGTCAGCTGCTGCCTCCACCCAGCCGCCCACGCAGTTGCCTCAGCCTGCTTGCTGCTGAGGACGCCCTCCTGCGGTTCCCTCAACCTCTGCGCCACCCAAGCAGCAGTCTCCACCCGGGCCACGCAGAGGTAACCGCAGGAAGGCGTCCCAGTCTGCTCCAGCCCCGCAGCCCGCGAAAAAACGCCAGGCCAAGCACCGCTCCTGACGCGGACAGCTCAGGGATGGGCAGTTCTTTCCAGGAGATGGCAGCAGGGCCACTCCTTCCCCCAGTGGAGGGCCGGGGGAAAATCTTTTGTTCAGCTGCTGGCCCCCGTGGTCAAACCTCAGCTTTCTTCGGGGCGGTGTGCCTTTAGAACGAGTTTCCAGGCATGTTGTCGTATCGACGGATGCCTCTGCCACAGGCTGGGGTGCCATGTGCAATGGACAAGCAGCAGCGGGCTCCTGGACAGGACCCCAGCGCCTTCTGCATGTCAATTGCCTCGAGTTGCTGACAGTACGGTTCGCCCTGCACCGCTTCCGAGCGTTGCTGAAGGGTCAACATGTGCTAGTCAGGTCAGACAACACGGCCGTTGTAGCGTACATCAACCACCAGGGTGGTCTACGCTCCCGCCGTATGTCTCAACTCACCCGCCATCTCGTCTTATGGAGTCAGAAGCGCCTGAGGTCCCTTAGTGCTGTCCATATTCCGGGAGTGCTGAACCGTGCAGCCGACAAGCTCTCACGTGTTCAGCCGCTCCCGGGAGAATGGAGACTCCATCCCCAGATGGTCCAGCTGATTTGGTAACAGTTCAGTGACGCGCAGATAGATCTGTTTGCCTCCCACGACTCTTCCCATTTCGTTTTATCCCCTGACCGAGGGCACGCTCGGCACGGATGCACTGGCGCACAGCTGGCCGCAGGGCCTGAACAAATATGCGTTCCCCCCAGTGAGCCAAGGGGGGACCTGGTTCCCCGAACTCCTACTCCTTGCGACAGCCCCTCCCTGGCCGATTCCTCTGAGACAGGACCTCCTCACTCAGAGATGGGGCACCCTCTGGCACCCGCATCCCGATCTTTGGAGCCTCCACGTGTGGCTCCTGGATGGGACACGGCAGGTTTGAGTACCCTACCACCTACGGTGGTGGCTACCATCACTTCCGCTAGGGCAGAGTCCACTCTGCATGCCTATACGTTCAAGTGGAACCTCTTTGTCACCTGGTGTTCTTCTCGCCAAGAAGACCCCTGGAAATGCCTGATTGGGTCTGTGCTCTCGTTCCTCCAGGGAGGGTTGGAGTGAAGGCTGTCTCCCTCCACCCTTAACGTTTATGTGGCCGCAATATCTGCCTACCACGATCTCTTGGGGGACAAAAAGGTAAGTCAGCACGACCTGGTCATCAGGTTCCTGAGGGGAGCGAGGAGACTAAATCCTCCTCGCTCTCCCCTCGTGCCCGCTTGGGACCTCTCAGTAGTTTTAGATGCTCTGCAGAGGCCTCCCTTTGAGCCTTTGCAGTCAGTCCATCTTAAATTCCTGTCAATGAAGACAGTGATCCTGATTGCATTGACCATCAAGAGGGTAGGGGACCTGCAGGCATTTTCGGTTGACGAAGCGTGCCTGGAGTTCGGGCCGGCTAACTCTCACGTGATCCTGAGACCCCGGCCTGGATATGTGCCCAAGGTTCCCACCACTCCGTTCTGAGACCAGGTGGTGAACCTGCAAGCTCTGCCCATGGAAGGGGCAGACCCAGCCTTGGCATTGCTCTGTCCAGTACGCGCTCTCCGCTCTTACGTAGACAGGACGCAATGTTTCAGGACCTCAGACCAGCTCTTTGTCTGTTATGGTGGAGAGCAGAAGGGAAGAGCTCTCTCAAAGCAAAGGCTGTCTCACTAGATAGTGGACACTAGGGATGCCACAATTCTCAATATAATATTGAACCGTTCGGTACGGCATTCACGGTTCAATACGCGCTTGTGAATTGCGCTTTTTTCGGTTTTGCATTTAAGTAAATATTGTTCTACAAATTCTATATTTGCATCCATCCCAATATACTGAACACACGACATACATTCACATCACACGTTAGTGGTAGAATTATACTCACAGAACACTATAGTTCACGAATCACCAAAGTTCATTATTTGCATGCGTTTTAAAGCCTTTCCGGTTTCATTCACGTGCGCGGTTTTAATGCGCTTTTTGCGCGCGCGCACTAAACGCCTGTCAAACATGTGATTACAGGACTAAATAGTTGTTTTACTGCGCTAATACTGTCAAATACACACAATGTTAACATAAACACAGTCGGTTATGTCTAAAGTGAAAGTAAAATCGCGTGTGTCTGTATATGAGATGCACGAAGGTCTTAAATTGACAACAGCACAGTAGTGAACACGCGATCCTTAAAGGGACAGTTCACCTCTAAAATTTCTCGATGACAGAATTTTCATTTTTGAATGAACTATCCCTTTAATGTTAATACAACAACAAAAGACAAAGAGAAAATCACTCAATGCTCTTGACTCAAAAAACTAATAAGAATCAATGTATATTTTATAGTGAAGTCTATGTAATGTTTTATTTTTACATTCATTCATTCAATTTCATACTTTAATGCTGCTGTACTGCTCTGAGCTGCCACTGTAAATCTTTATATATATTTATTTATATTATACAATACACTAGGAATACAAGGGTAAAGTAAAGTTTTAAATTTAAGTAAGGTTTTTCAATTCTTTTAAGTAAAATAAAGAAAGAGTATTGCAATAAAAAAGTATTTTTTCTCCTTAACCTCTTGCTGTTCCTGTCGCCTAAGAATAGAATTGAAAAAATTGTATGTAACAAGCCATCAGAACCGAAATGAACCAAAAACCGTGGTTAAAAACTGAGGTATGTATTGAACCGTGGACTAACTGTATTGTTGCATCCCTAGTGGACACCATTGTTTTGGCTTACCAGCAGCAAGGTTGACCATGTCCCCTTTGGGTTAAGACTCGGAGTGTGGCCTCCTCTTGGTCTCTAGCGCATGGCACCTCACTAACAGACATCTGCAGAGCTGCAGGCTGGGCGACACCGAACACATTCGCCAGATTCTACAATCTCCGAGTGGAGCCAGTGTCCGACTATGTACTTGCCTCTACTAGTGGCCGGTAATGGACCAGGCTCAGGTGTCTTCGCTTGCTCGCCATTCCACTCCACGGACTGGATCTGTGCGATATTTTTCCTCAGGTAAGCTTTCCGAAAGCCCTGAGTCCCTCCAGCACTGTCGACGCCGACACCAGTATGTCTGCCCTCTAGCGAGCCCAGACCCTCGTGTCCGGCCAGGTGCCCCGTGTGCATGGTTCCCCTCCGGCGACCCCCACACGAGTATTTCCACCGTAAGCCTCGTCAGTGAGCAAGTGTCTTTCCCTTGGCAAGTCCCTGCCACCCCTGGGGTTAAAAATCCACCTTCGGCTGGTACCCAAGAGTTTTCCCATATGCAGCCCTTAGCGGGTCATATATGTACTCTCTAAGTCCTCCCTACGGGTAGGCATCTTTGCATATCTCCACTGGAATATGCTTCCCAGTGTACCTTGGTATTCCTGTGATAAATGGGAGTCCTTCGTCCGTACTAGTCTTACGACAGGGTACTCGCACTTACGCAGGGCACTGGAAGACAGCTGAGTGGCGTGATTATATTGGGACCCCCATTCGTTATTCACTAACGTTACATCGTAGTGACTGAAGGAAAGGGAACGTCTCGGTTACGGAAGTAACCCTCGTTCCCTGAGGAGGGAACGGAGACGTAACGTCCCTTTGCCACATCCGCTGTGCTGCTGGAACTCGGAGTTCAGTCTTGGCTCCTCAGCAGGTAACGTAATCCGATATTGCCACGTACTTCCTTATATACTCACGCGGTGAGGTGGAGTTACGTATGCAAATTACGCATGCCCATGGCATTGGCACGCCATTGGGCGTTTTCTAAGATCTCGAATATGATAGGCTTCTAAGCAAAACCCCCATTCGTTAGTCAATGGAAGCTTTAGCGTAAGTTCTGCCAGGAAGACTTAATTGTCATGTCACTTTAATTTTATCTATCCAATCACATGCTAAATACCTGGGTATAAAAGATCGATACTTACACATGTCTGAGTTCGCAGATGCTGACGCTCCAATTCACCGCCATCCTCCCCACCACCTCCAAGTCAAATCCTTCCCTACATCCACCCCACCACCACCAGGATGGTCCCTTCCATACCTCACGGGGGGGTCGGCTGCGCCTCTGCCTTCGTCTTCAGGCAGGATATGCAGAGTCCGGACCCTCAGATTGCGAGCTACGGACGGGGCCTATGCCAATATACTTTATTGCTTGCTGGGTTGTTAATAAATGGATAATTGTCACAGTATTTATTCTCCCGAGTCTTTCTGGCAGAACTAACGTTACGTCTCCGTTCCCTTCTAAGGGAACGAGGGTTACATCCGTAACCGAGACGTTTCCGTACAAAATATTAAGTTCTACTTTTCTGATGTATCAAATACTTATGTCATGCAATAAAATGCGAATGAATTACTTAAAAATCATACAATGTGATTTTCTTCAGAGAGATTCTGTCACTCACAGTTGAAGAGTACCTATGATAAAAATGACAGACTTCTACATGCTTTGTAAGTGAACAAACCAGCAAAATTGTTACAAAAATTAAACCTCCTTAACACGTTAAAATAATTTAACGAAATTAACGCAAATAAATTACAGAAGTACGTGAAGCTGCGTCACTAACATAATTTTCGTGATGCAGTTAGATGATGTTAGAAGTCGGGAGTTTATTACAATCACACTAGGCATCTACAAGCACCTGTAACCCTGTTAGGAGGAAATTTCCATTCTAACTCTTTAACTCGATTCTGTTTGTGATCAGGCCATTTAAAGCCGTTAAACTCTGGGAAAGAGTTCAGTGATCCAATAATCAAAATCATTCAAAACAGCGCTAATGTAAAGAAGGCCAGGCTGATTACATCAGACATATCAGAGAGAATAGAGACTCACATTGCGTTTTTAGTGAATTGTTCGTTCCAGTGTGCTTTGCTTTAAAACACAAGCTCTGTCGTAATTTACGATTGTTTCTGAAGAGCGCAATGTTGGTGATGTACAGGAGTCGTACAGTAAACGCATGAGTGATGCAACAAACCATGTGTGTGTGTGTGTGTGTGCGTGCTCTTGATCACTGATCGCAAGCTGCATTCATGCACAAACACAGTACATTTGCACATTTGTGTTGTTTCCACACACACTCAGGAAGGATAATGTTTGATTTGTTCGGTATCGCAGCTTGACATCTAAAATGAAAACAATCTCATTGTTGTTGCTCTGTACACATGCTATACAATGTGAATTCTGTAATGTTTTTTTAATGTAATGTTTTTTTCATGGGTGCTTAGTTGTGTATAAATATACTATATAATAGAGTTATATAGACTCCTTATATTTGGTTATTTAGTGTCATTTTGGAGACTCCAATGATCCTTGAAGCTTGCAGAGAATACAGTTTTGTGAGAATCACCATTCAATCCAATTGTTTACTTTGGATATAGCAAATTATGACAAAATTAATGTGTTTAATGTGTTAAATGGCATATGATTAATTTCACGATAAGTGACAAAGGTGCGATTAATCACGATTAAAAAAATTATCTATTGACAGCCCTAATATGTATTCATATTTATCTTGTTTAAACTATGTTTAGATATTTGGTTTCACTTTATTTTGATGGTCCCTTTAACACATTCTTTTGACTATAAGTAACGTTCCACCTACATGTCTACTAACTCTCATTAGAGTGTCAATGGAGTATTAGTAGATTGGTAGGGTTAAAGGAGAACTCCAGTGAATTTTTAAGTTGATCTTGATCGTTATACCTTTGTGAGTACTGTCTATAGAAAAAAAAACGAACCGGATTGGTGCTTGCAACACGGAGCTGTTACAGTTAATGCCCAGAGCTCCCACTCAGCTAACACGGCAGCTATGGGGGCATATACATAAAGAGTGTCTTTGTGCCTCTTAACAGACACAAAATGCAATTAAATGTCTGTCCAACATGAACAGGGCCCTTACATGACAACGAGATGCATTTAGCAACTTAGCCATTGTTTAAACTCACCGAAATAGTGTTTTAGATGGCAAGCTAAGTCCCGTGAGAACTCAGTTGTAGCCGGTAAAATGTAAATAGTCCAGGGGGGAGGAGCGTCGTGTGTGTGAAGAGTGATGATCGGCTCACAAGTGAAGAAGAAATGGTTCGTAACGCTCCTCCCCCTGGACTATTTGCATTTTTACCGGATACAACTGAGTTCTCAAGGGACTTCAGCGAGACTACAGCTTGTCATCTAAAACACTATTTCGGTGAGTTTAAACAATGGCTAAGTTGCTAAACGCATCTCGTTGTCATGTAGGGCCTCTTAACAGTTGATTTATTTAGCCATTTAGTTATGTAAGATACTTGGATTATACTATTGTTACTGTACTAGCATCTTGCGTCAGATCTAAACAACAACGGGGATATTATCGTTAATGTTGTCTCTCTAAGAAACTTTAAATTTAATCAGAAATTGTTTAGACAGTCAAGAAGTGGATAAAATCACTTACTGCTTGCAGGTATATGGTTGGAATTGCCCCTTTCTTCAGTGTCAGACACTGAGCAAAGCCTGCTTGATATTGTCCCAAGTTAGAAAAACTGTCCGTGGTGAAATGGGCTGAGCAAACTAACAACTTTGAAATAAACTGTTGCGGTATCCGATTATAAATAAACATCAACCATGCCTGTTGACATGTTTTATCTGTGGGAAGAGTATGAAATGTCTTCACATCCCCTGCACAGTCTGGAACATAACATTTGTTTCCATGATCTGCTATGTTCGCTGTCCTCACGTGACGCTTGTTTACCTGCAGAGATGATGTGAACATGTGCTTGCATATGCAAATGTTGGGGGCGTACATATTAATGATCCCGACGATTGCATCACTCTTGGTGTTACGTTGAGATTTGCCTATTTTTCCGTGGTGTTTTTCACAAACGAGATTTACATATGAAGGAGGAGGCAATGGTGTTTGAGACTCACATATGTGATTTACATGTACTGAACTCTTGTTATTTAACTATGGCAAGGTTAATTAAATTTTTCATTCTAGGGCACCTTTAACTTTAACAGCTCCATGTTGCAAGCACCAATCCGTTTTTTTTTATTATTATTATTATATATAGACAGTACTCACAAAGGTATAACGATCAAGATTAACTTAAAAATTCACCGGAGTTCTCCTTTAAGGTTAGAATAAGTTGACATGGTCTTGCAAAGTTACTTATAGTCAGTATAATGTCTGTTGAAGGACCATCACAATAAAGAGCTAGCAGATATTAAGCAGTCTACTAATACTCTACACTCTCAAAAAAAGAGTACAAAATTGTACCTTTTAAGGTACAAGTGGCCGTCACTGGGGTGGTACCCTTAAGGCTACATTTTTGTACCTCTAAGTCAGGAGTAGGCAAGTTCGGTCCAAGAGAGCTGATGTCCTGCAGAGTTTAGCTCCAACCCTACTAAGCCACCATAGTATAAAACTAATGGCTCCCAGCATGCATTGCAGCATTAATTATGTCACCATTGTTGAGATTCATATGCCTATTCTTGATATCTGTGTGTGTCTGTTTTATCCCCTGGAATGTTTTTAAAAATCAAAATTCAGAATGTCTGATCTGTGGCAAGAAAGTATTGATGGTGAATATTTTATTAATATATTTAGTCTGTGATGAGTTTAGTCAAACATTTTTCTTCATAATTTTATGTTTTATAGTTTATATTAACACTGTAACATAAACCACAAACTCACATAAATAGCCAAGAGTCAAACTGCACAACTAAAGTAAACACTGATCATGATAATGGTGATAATGGATAATGGTTTTCAATAAAACGTCGACATCTAAACCTCTGTTAATTCTCAATAAGAGCTTCTATAGATGTCTTTCAGGGTTGGAGCCAAACTCTGCGGGACAGCGACCCACTAGAACCGAATTTGCCTACCCCTGCTCTAAGTAGAGGAAAACAATGGTATAATTGTACCCTAAGGACCAATTGTGTACCTTTTAAAGGTACAGTTTAACATTTTGATCCCAAAGGAATAAAATTGTACCTCTACTGTACCTTTTTTTCTGAGAGTGTAATGAGAGTTAGATGATATGTAGTTGCAGAGTTATGACACTATGACACTCCATAATGGCACGACAATTCGTGCTACATATACACGCTTTCATGAGATCGTGTTGTGCTATGCGGTTGCTGGGGTATGTTTGGTGGTTACTAGGACATTTCTATGCAGTGACTACAGTGTTAGATGGTTGCTTACTGTTTTAAGTTAATAAAAAAAGAGCCCAACAACAAGTATCTAAGATGTTCTAGTCTCTAGATATGACTCAAGTCCCCTTTTTTTCATCTGCCAGACAAAATAATGTCTGACCACTTAGAAAAGTAACAGCACACCTCTTTTCTATTTAATAAATAACGTTAGGGGTTTGTTCAAATAGCAATAAAATGTTCAGGTATTGCGTTTTATTTTTATGATACCACAGAATTATATTTTTTGGAAACGGCACTACAACAGCCTTGTTTACACTTGTAGTACTCTTGGTTTTAGAGAGTCTTTGCTTGACTGTGCGCTCCCAGATTCTGGTGTAGAAAATCAGAGTAGCATTATGGCCCATTCTTAAAGTCAGCCCACCCACTTTGTGATTAAAGTCATCTTAATACCACAGAAAGTACTGATGGCCTTCGCAGACGAGCAATAAAAACCAACTGTGGACAACGCCATCTCTCAAAGCCTGATCAACAGCAGGACTGGGCACACACAGATGTTAATCGCATTAGTGCCATCTGTCTCGTACAGGGGCGCAGCGGGCCTGCAATGACACGATCTCAACAACACACCAGCGCCACTCATCAAAGACCCAGTGTGAGGACTCAGAGGGTAAAATTCAGCCTCAAACCTCACTGTGGAGTCATGAGACCTCAAACGTCTCCCCAGCATGTGCCATCAGAATGGGTATAATAGATTGATCTAAATGATTAATGACCTATTCAGCACTTGCAAACCCCGAGGTTGTGCAGATAACAGCATACAGTTTATTCAAGGAGTTGGTGAAACAATATAGTCAAATAAAGCAGTGGGATTGCATTGGGACGTTTTGCTGGAGTACTTTAATATTCTCCCCTAGCTGCGTGCACATTTAAAAGACTGTACTTATGCTGTACGCTTTCTTTCACAGCTGGCGTCTTGCGTGTGTAAATCAGCGGTTCTCCAAAAATCTGTTTTTCTGTTACCTCACAAGGTGTTTGAATTGGCTAAACCATTGCTTTCTCCACTGTATTACCTTTCTAGCCAATCTAGTTCCAAACGTGCCAGGCAGAGGGACTGATACTGTGCTGGCAGAATCCGTAGGGAGGAAATCGGTAGCAGCTGTGGCAATAATCTAAAGGAAATGCACGTTTGCATGTATGGCATGGAAGAGTGGCATAGCCAAAGCTGGAAAGACTTGTGGGAATGAGGTTAGATCATGTTGTAGTGCTCCATTAAGTTCAGCCTGGGGAAATATTGTAATAAAGAGCTCTATTTTATCATATATGAATGTATCTTAGGACTAAACTGTAAAAAAAAGTCTGTAAAAATAGGGTATAATGTACTGTATAAATATGAAGGAATTTTCCGTATTGGTTTTTTACAGGTGTTTTACCTGTATTTTGAATTACACATTGCATTAGTTTGTGTTTTAAGGGTTAACGAAAATTTCCGTAAAATTACTGGATAATGTCCTGGCAGAAAATTACCAGTACATTTTCCGTTTTTATTTTTTACAGTGAACAAAAATGAAAATTTCTCAACAATATATTTAAAACGTCTTGAAAATTAAAGTGAAAATATATTTTATTTAGATCTTCAAATTCCAAAGGATATGTACATTTATGCTTTAGGAACATGAATATGTATGTGCAATATTAAAATACATTTTAGAAACATTTTATGTGAGCATCAGCATATCCAGTAAATGTGAAATGTACTAGTGACGAGTTCTACTAGCGACATTTTTAATTAATAAATTAAATTATATGAATCAAATTACAGTAAGTTCATTACAATTGACAGTAAATACTTTTATGTTGTTACAAAAAAATCTATTTAAAAAAAATCGTTTTTTGAACTTTCTGTTCATCAAAGAATCCTGAAAAAATATTATCACAATTTCCCCCAAAAAATATTAACCAGAACAACTGTTTTCTATATTGATAAAAGAACTGAAAACTGGAGTTATAGCTATGGAAAATCCATCACATTTGTCATTACATTTTAAGATATATTCAAATATAAAAGTTGTTTTAAATTGTAATAATATTTTTGATAAAATAAACACAGTCTTAGTGAGCATAAGAGACTTCTTTCAAAAACTTTTAAATGAGCCTTTTAACCATTAAAACAACCATAAATAAATTAAATTGTATATATTTATTTATTTATTCATTCATTCATTCATTTGGTTTGCTTTATGCAAAACTGCCATTTTCTTGTTGAGGATTAATTTTATATCAAAAGATGATAAGTAGACCTGCTGCTTTAGACAACAGAACATATGGATTTGAAGTTGAACGGTTCACAGAGCAGACCGTGCAGTGGAAACGCACAGTGAGAACCCATGGGCAAGTAAGTGTAGGTTAGTCAAACTACAATGCTGTCATATCTGCCTCATTATTCATCCTAATGACTTGTGCTGTTAAAACTACTCATTTTCAGAGAGGGGAACCATGGGCTATTTCTGTAGCCCTGCTCCCAGGATATCCTGTCAGAGGCACCCCTTAGGGCCAGAGAAAACTTTTCACAGAAAGAAATGTCAGACTTATTACTCACCGGGTTTTAAACGGCACATGAATCTTCACTTTCACAAGAACCTTAATGGCACTGTTTGATGTCTGAGCAGCAAGGACTGATGGGAAAATGGTTGTGAGACTTTTTTTTTTTTTTGTCATGGTAATTGCTCTTTGGTGGCCATTCCACTCAGAGCAGCTGTGCACCACCATGCCAAATAAAAGAAAGCCGGGCCTTTTTGGGACGAATACAGGATAAGATTATGGGGGAAACTCTGAGATTATGAAAGAATAATTAATGAAATGGGGCCATTTGTCAAGCGCTCCCTGACATGCTGCAGACTGGAAACAGAGCCTTACCAGATTTTTCAAATTCTAGCTTTTAAAATACATCCACTTACATGCAAACTTTATTAAATGCTATATTATCTTGGGACAAAAAAAAAACAATCTTTTGAACCATATTGATCAAACAATGAGCAGAGTACCTGTTTTTCAGGCAAGTTGATCATTCTATGTTGTGTGCTGAAAATTCACATGGTGAGGTTGCAATCAAAAGCACGGGGTAGCTGAGAAAGTTCTGCTTCTCAAAGGCATAATATAATCCAGCTGTCTCAATTAAGGAAGAAACAGGGAAAGAGGAAGCTTCAGCCACATTTATGGTCCACCTCAAACCTCATAACATGCAGGCTACACCATTGATCTCATAAGGCCACCGTTACCATAAAGCCGCTGGACGCACCAGACGCAATCATGTCCCATTCATTTAACGCTGACATTGCACACACAACATTGAGCGCAAATAAAAGCCTTATACTGTGGCCATACCAGTAAGGTGATTAATGACTTGAGTTATACTGAATCCATATGGCGCAGAAAACTCAACTCTTGGTTTTATTTGGTCTCTACATGTCAAAACTCGTAACTTTCTCAACCTTTAAGGTCACGGATGCTCTGACATTTAGATGGCAGCTCATCGCCCCAATAAGACCACAATCTCCCCTGTTCAATTTTTCCATCTCTGTGAAAGGTCACATGTTTATCTTCTAAAAGACCTGGATACTCCATATAATAGGTAGGTCTTTTATAACCAAGTGTGGCCACAGCGACTGACTAAACCTCACCACAATGTATAAGAATCCCCTACAAGGTCTACTTTCTTTTCTATCTTTGGTTTTATCACAATGTTTTGTTTGCCACCTTCTATATATTCTGTTTGCTCATTTGTGTTGCTTTTGGTCATGCAGTGACATTTTAAAATTAAGTGTGCCTTAAATTGGCTTGGGAATGTTGCTTTTTATATAGGCTACATTAAACTTTCTGGAAGGAACTAGACTCCTGGAAATTATGTCAAAGCCCTAAGGAAAATGGTTCCTTTGCAAACTTATTTTATTTCTTCAAGTAAATAAATAGAAAAAACAATAACATTTATGATGCAAGCTTCTTGGTTACCACAGAATTCAACATGTTGTTACATAATTATGGAATCCAGAGGGCTTTCACAGTGAAACACATATTTTAAACTCAAAAGTAAAAATGTTTACAGCCCTATAAAAGTCAAATAAAATAAGGGAAAACTTCCTATTTGATGCTGTTAAATGATTGGAGTCTTTGCTCAGTTATTTTCAGATGTATTATTCCTATGTGGTTTACACATAATTATTTGCATATTTATGTGCATAATGATATTTATGGAGAGGTCCTGCAACAAAATATGCAGTGAGATGTGAATATTGGCTATATGTGAAGTTGTGTATAAGTATAATTGTATCCATACAATTGGAATTATTCACTAATTTGTTTGTTTTTGTAATTTTGTTAAATAATAACCATCATAGAAAAGGCTAAAAGAAAGTTTGCTGATTCTGTCTCGGCCTCGGAATGATCTGTCGCTTTAAATTCAGTGTCACCAGTTTTTAAAAAACAACCTTGGCTGAAAATAAAGCATCCATTCAGTAGCGTGAACATAATTTTTATATTTATCAAAGCTCACCTCTTGTTCAACTTCGTTCAATGTCATGTGCTTTAGAGCTGTGACCGCACCACATTAGAACCAGATACTATGAAGCAGATAGGGCAACATAGTAGGCCAAGTCAAAAGGTTTACGGCAGGTTTTCTCAGCCAAGATTTATCATGCTCTGACCTTGCTGTCAGTTACCTTATCATGGAAACAATGTGTTTTGACTGTGCTTACTCTCCGTACAAGACTGCAAAGGCAGCTGGATAAGGCCTGTAAGTCTTTTGAACTTTTACTCCAATGCAGTTTTTGCTGCCAGATGTATCTATCCTGGCAGAGGAGCGTTTCACAGTGGGCATAGAACAAAATGTGCTTGTGATATAAGTTCTAGGAGTAAACTC